>CM031237.1:684690843-685290843 GCA_018340775.1 Taxus wallichiana var. yunnanensis
GTGTCAATTATATCGTATCCCCGGCTACAAAATGACACACACAATGATCCATCTCTCTTCAAGCTTCATGCCATATCTTTGATGCTACTCAGACTGAAAAGGAGAACAAATTTGGGTACCAACAAATCCCATATCTTTATGAGCCCTAAATGTAGTACAAAATCCTCTTAGTTTCTTTTCAATGATTCTCATGGTGTTCCTACATGAACCTTGAAACAATACCAACAGCATATGAGATATTAGGTCTAGTGTGAGTCAAGTAAATAAGGCTACCAACAAGTTGTCGATACAAAGTAGCATTAACCAAGGGTGTGGAATAATCAGCCTCAAGCTTGACTCTAGATAAGAAAGGAGTTAGAGATGGCTTGTAGTTAGCCATGTGAAACCAAGCTAGAAGATCAAGAGAGTATTTGGGTTGTGTAAGTGAAATCCCTAAATCAAACTATTTCATTCATGGTGAATCTATCCTAAAACAATGTCTTCACTACTAATATAGTTGATGAAGTACTCCCAATGATCAAAAGTTCATCAACATAAAGTACTAGTATCAATAATGAATCATCTTGTTGCAATAGATATACATTGGGATCTGAATGGCACCTGAGTGAAACCAGAATCTAGGAGGAAGGAATCCATCTTGGCATACCAAGCCTAAGGGGCCTGCTTAAGGCCATAAATGGATTTCCTAAGTCTACAAACTAAGGATGAATCCTTGAACAAACCCAAGTGGTTTCTCCATGTAGATCTCCTCCTATAGGTCTTCATGAATAAAATAACTCTTCACATCCATTTGGTGCACACTCCAACCATGTGTTGCAGCTAAAACAAGTGTGAGTCTAATCGAAGTCATCTTGGCTACAAGTGCAAAGGTCTCTAAGTAGTATATGTCGAGATACCTATGAAAAACCCTTGGCTACTAACCAAGCCTTGTACTTATCAATTGACCCATCTATTGTAAATTTGGTTTGATATATCCATCAACATCAAACCATCTTCCTTCCCTTAGGAAGTGAAGTCAAATCCCAAGTGTGATTACTGATTAAGGAATTATATTCCTCATGCATAACACTATCCCACTCAGGTATGCATGATGCCTCTCGGAATTTTTATGGATCTGTCACTGAAGCATAAAAGGCATGTGGCCTACTCTGATAGTCTTCCTGAGTACATCTATCATCCTCTAGATCCCCTGCCCAATTTTCTGCAATATGAAGTGTCTACCTAGCCCAAAGAGGGCCTAAAGTGGGTGAGTCATGTGCCGAATCCTCATCCTCTAAAGTATGGATAGAAGTAGATGAGGATGACTCCTCATTACTCTGATTGCTGTCAAAACTAGAAGAAGTAGAAGAATTTACCTCAAGAACCTATTGTGGATGATCTGAATCCTAAGACTGCTCATCAAAACTAAGTGAAACCAAAGTATATGGAAAATCGTCAAGTAAAGAGTCAATGGGACTCTCTTGAAACTTAACACTTCTATTGATGTACAACTCATGAATAGTAATATGGATAAGTCTATATCCCTTAAACCCCTCTAGATACCCAACAAATATGTAAGGTTTAGATTGAGTCTCCATTACCTTGCATTTAGTTTTGGGGATGTGTGTCATTATTGGTGATATGAAGACCCTGAAGTGCTTAACTTCTGGTTTCTTGTTATGCCAAGCTTCAAAGGGAGTTATACCTTTCAAATCTTTATGGGGAACCTGGCTTTTTATATAATAGACATAATTGATGACGTCTACCTAAAATTGTAGAGTCAAATATTTAGAGTGGATCATACATTTTTCCATCTCTTTTAATGACCTATTTCTACATTCTATTATACCATTTTGCTGAGGAGTGTAAGGCATTGTATTTTGTAGATCAATACCCTTTATGGTGCAAAACTACTCAAATATGTTGCTAACATACCCCTCCCCATTAGCTGTTTGAAGAAATTTTATGCTTTTCCCAAATTGTTTCTTAATGAGTGCCTTGAAGTATCTAAAGTAATCAAACACTTTAGACTTTTTCCTAAGGAAATAGACCCATGTATATCTAGAAAAGTCATCACATCAATAAAGGTGAGAGAATTTATCCCTCAGTGAAAGAAGGATGGGGAAAATCACTTGTGACGTTGTTGTGAGTCAACTCTAAATGTCTTAAACCTCTCCAAGCTTTGCCTTTGTCAAATTTCTCTTCAAGGTATTTTCCAAGAGCACAACCCTCGCAAAGTCCCTTTGAGAAATGAACTCTAGGAAATCCTATAACCATGTCATGCTTACTAAGCTGCTCAAGGTAGTGGTAGTTAAGATGGCCAAACCACTCATGTCATAATTTTTTAACTCCATTTGAATGTGTGAACAAAGGCAATAGGGGAAACATCAGTGCAAAAGTGTGAGAAGGTATATAACCTAACATGGTGATATGCCCTTCCCATTGCTATTGTAGTGTTATTATGCAACTCCCTAATCTCAACTGAATTTGGATCAAATAGGACTCTCATGCCCTTCCCTATATGATTCATCTGATACATTGATAGGAGATTAGTTAAAAGTGAAGGTACACTCGAGAACATTTTTGAATGTTCCACCTTCAACTTCAATAGACCCTCTCCTTGAAACTATGGCTAGATTATCATCACCCAAAGTGATGGAGGACATGTTGTAGGGCTCTAAGGAAGAAAACTCAACATGTGATGAACCCATGTGGTGTGAAGCACCAAAGTCGATAACCCATGAAGGAATAGATGAGGATGCAACTGTAACTAGTTCCTTTCCCTTATGTTTCTCTTTATCTTTTTCCTTTTCCTTAGTAGATTCTTGGGTTGATGAAGACTGTTTGATAGATTCAGGGACCCCTATGTTGTTCTTCTCAAGGAGATGACTGATGTGGTCAATTTGTTTCTTCATACATTTATGCTCATCGTTCCCAAGTTTCTTGCAATAGGCACACTTAACCTTTTCCTTTTTAGGTTTCCCATTTGAACTGGAGGTTTCAGTGGTAGGCTTGGAAGAGGTATTGGATTTTTGTTCTTTCTTCTTTTCTAGATCCTTGCACTTTGCTTCTTATCTTGGTTGCTAGAGGATTTATGTTTCCCAATCCTGAAATGACGGCTTAAGGTTTAGATGAATTCAAGGTGCCCATTTGGATTGAATTGTCTTGTTCTTTAGTCAAATCTAAAATAAATTCATATAAATATAGCATAGACCACATGTGCATCCAAGAGCTCGATTGGTAGTATAAAATGTAGAGACAAAGATAGAGTAGTCACGAACATGTTTGGAAAGCACTGAAAGAACTAGTTGTTCATTCGTATTTTAAGTTCCACATTATTTTAACTATAATCGTAAGGACTTGATCTTGGTAAATAAATCTTACAAAGTGTCAAATTTGTTAGGACTTAAGTTGATAAGTTCTATTTCTATCTCATGACCCCTCATAGTGTCAACTTTTCCAAACAAAGTTTCTAAGGTTTTTCACACTTGGGTGGGAAATGTGGCTGACTCTATGTGAAAGAGGAGTTCAGGAGACACTGAAAGACACAAAATACAAAAATATTCATCACACTTATTAAACCACTTAATTTTATCTGTGACTTCACTAGGCTCAATTTCTAACCCCATTGTGATACAATATAACCCTTTACTCCTAAGTGCAATGGTCAATTTTTTATTTCCATTCATGGTAGTTAAAATATGTAAGTGGGCTAATTGTACTTGGATCCATTAGTGTAGAAAGAAAATTTGTGGTAGTTGTTATAGAAAACAAAGAAATGTGAAAGAAAGAAGTTCTGAACAAGAGAGGAAACACATTGTACACCCCCCAGAAACTATATCAAGAAGCCCCCATAGTTTTGGAACTTTATAAATTAGTGCATTTTACAAAATAAATAGGTCCAATGCTTTAGGAAATGAAAAATATTTAACTTTTGTAAAAAAGGCACTCGATATCGAGCTACCAATCAAAAGTTTTACAATAATTATTTCCCGTAAATAAGCCCTATTTTAAATGAATTTGCACTAAACTTGAAATGCACTTTTTTACTAAAATATAGTTTTAGCAAAATAAGGAGGTGGGTTTTGATGAATCTAGGGGATTGTAGGGGGTTGGAATTATCCATTCTACTACACCCGAAGGTTGTTCTAGTGAGGCTATTAGGTCGAGATGGAGTTTTTTTTTACATTTGTACATAGCTTATAGCCATATTGGATCAAGAAGACATGGATTATAGCTCTTAAATTTCCCCAAAGTCATGTAGAAAAAAATCTGTCATGGGACTTAAAATAGTAACTCAAACTAGATCTTCAATGTGTGTATGGGTTGTTGGAAACTCTATTGCAGTCTAAAAACACTTCTTGATCGGAAAAATTCCCTTTACAAGTTTGAACATGCATGTAAAGCACTACCACAAGTGAAAACACCCTTCACAGTGTCTGAAAATGCCTATATTTGGATAAATCTTACAAGGATCATGTAACAATGATTTAGGGCTCACAAAAAAGCAATCTCCATAACTGTATATGCACTATGCAAACCTTTAAACCTCTTAATCTTGAAAATAGGCTATATAACCATAAGCCAGAAAAACCAACACCAAAAAACACCCAAATGCTTACAATAATGACCTCAAATGGAATTAAACTTGTAGAATAATAACCAGACAAGCTCAATACCAGCTTGGATATGACACCATATCGAGAAAGTGCCACAAATTTCTTGGTTCAAGAATACATATGTGAATGATGCGAGACATGAATTATTCTAAGAAAAACAATACAAACATACAAGACTCCAAATTATGAAAATATAAGAGAGATAATTGTAATAACACAAAAATAGATCCAACTCAATATGATCAAATAGAATAATACAAGAGATGTACATATAGGAGGTGAATGTGTAACCTCCTCCTAGAATCATGACAATATCCACCTAGAATAGTGGTAATAAACACCTAGAATAGTGTATTCAAGTAGTAACCAACACCTAGAATAGTGTAGTCAAGTTGTAACCAACACATAGAATAGTGTAATCAAGTGTATACTTAAGAAAATATATCCCATAAGTGTGTCACCTGATTCTAGATCGTTTCTTCGAATGTTGACGAAACAGATAAGGGTAAAGGGCTAGGAGGAATACCTATTGATATGTTGGTTATAGGTTGTTGAATGCGTATGACTTCTTGATCCTCAAATGAATGTGAGAGATTCCTTTTTACTTGGAGGAACTACCCGAAAATGGAAATTGAGACCACCAAATAAAAGTTTAACAATATATGTAGTGGACTACCTAGCGTATGCTAGATCCGGAAGTGTCATACTCCCAGAAGTGTGATACTCCCTAGATGGTCACTCCCACTATTTAAAAAAACTTAATGCTAATAATAAAAGAAATCCTACTATAGTTAAAATGATTTAGGTATCTCATTCGACTCAATAAGAAAATTTGTTCACAACAGGCTAAGTTATGATTGAATCTGAAGTTCAGATCTCTATCGTGGTATTGGTACTAGTCAGGGTTAGGTTCTGGGCTATTTTGGGTATTGGGTGGAGATTTTAAGCTATGTTCTTAGTCTGACGGTAAAAACAAAGAGACCAACGTTAGTCTGGTATGACCGGTGTCGGTTTAGGTTAACCGCGACAGCTTGTGGGTAACCGGCGTCGATATGGTTGGGGTACAGAAACTCAATAAAAACTTGATGTGAGGGTAGATCCAAAGCTAAATGGAAATGGAAAGGGCTAGGGAAAGGTCTGTGTAGGCTTTAGGTATACTCAAGACTCTCTAGAATTGGGTAGGGGTGGTTCAATGGTGTGGGTGAAGGAATGGTCAAATTTGCATGGAGGTAAATGTTGGGGAATGGAAATGGGAGTAGAAACTAATAGCAGAAGTAAAAGAGTCTACTAAAATGATAATGGATAAATTTTGGTTAACAAAACACTTACATTGTACGGGCTTGATTTTTGGTTGGCAATGGTAGGTGATCAAATGGAAGGAACTTAGTTTGGTGCTAGCACTTCCCTGGATGCTCCCGTGAAGGAAAGTGGCTATGCGATTGCTTCTAGTGCTAGCTATGGATGCTCCGATGCCTGCACGAATGCTGGTTTTGCTTGTATGAAGCTCTGGTTTCATCTCTTGTTGTCGAGAAGAAGTTCCAACTCTCATAAATGTGATAACCTTGAAATAAGGTTATTTTAGGGATTAAATTAGAATCGATGGCGGTTCCAGGTTGACCAAATGGTAGTTTAGGGTAATTAGCGCTCGGTTAGGGTAGGATTTCCTAGGTTCACTAAACTGGGCAGATCCCCTTGATTTTCTAGGATCTCATTAATTTTCTCCATAGATTAGAATGGAAGCTTCCTTTCTAACATGCGGGAATGTGGTTAGAGGGAATGTAGGATTTGATTTTAAGGGTTTAGGTAGATCTTAGTTAGTTCGGCAATATACTAATAATAGGTCTTAAGGTGAGGTGGTTAGATGATGTGTATAGGTGAGGTGGATGGTGTGGGCATTATCCAATTAGGATATTTAAATAATAGGTATTATGAGATCATAGATTAATTCAATTAAATTAATTAAATTAATAGTAGATTGGGGTGAAAGGTTTCATGGTTAGGTGAGTGTGTTTGATTTGGTTATTTTTCGAGGGACCAAGGGGAGTGTGACCCAATTTTGGTGTCTACATTTTTCTCCTTTTTATTACGTAGCTTGTATTGGTAAGTGACACTGATGAAAATAAGATGTGGGTGCCCCATGTGTGGGTGAAGGTGATCCCCCTCAAACCAGGAATTGACGAGGCAGAAGGAAGAATCGGTGAGTGGGTTGATGAAAGGTGAATGTGATGAAGAAGAAGGTGGGTAATGGGGGTAAAAGGGAAAAATTTCTACTTGGGTAATCCGTAATGGGTCGTGGTCAAAGGTAGTAATATCAATGCATGCACATGTATAAACCGCAACACGATACCGGGTTGAAGAGCAGAAAAAATTACATTTTCTAAGGTCGATAGGTTTATCCAAACAAGGTTGAAGTGATTCGTATCTAAGGTATAGGATATGGTCAGAAACATGACATAGGTTAGGTGCAGAACGTTTAGGTATGTTCTAGTACACTAAAGGTTAGATCGGGATAAACGGTCGGGGAAAGAGGCAAGGTAAGGTTAGTTTATCCATCAACACATGGTAATAGTTCCGCAAGGTATAGCAAACACATGAGGTCACAGGTCACTAGCGATGTTCCAAGTCCAAGTATCTAAGTCATGGCACAAGTAGGTCCAAGGTAAGGGTAAAATAACGAGTCCCCGAATGAAGACGAGATGAGGAGGTAAATGATAAGGTCATGAAGATAAAGTGAAGTGTCCAAGTGAGGTGTGAGTGAGGTAAAAAAGGATTCAGTCAAAAATTGGGGAAGGGGTAGGTTTTATATCTTAAGGAGAGTACAGGGCACAAGTAGGGCCTTGGTGAGAGGACTAGATCCTATACCCACAGCTGGAGAGCACAAGGGGCCATTGAGCTCTGAGATAGGATCAGTGGTGAGGCCACTAGTTCATGGAGGTGAGCTCCAGGTGATGTACCAGTACGGACTTGGCCACAACCCATGGTGGGTGGTGAGATGTTATCAGGCCGTCGAGATAGGAGCCGAGGAGGAGACATGAGAGACTGATATGGAGGATATCCGGTAGGATGATGCCTGATGCACATCCCTCCATTTTGATGTATTTTAGTCATTTTTGATATATACCAGCCTACGTGCTGAAGAGAGTGAGGATGTATGAGATTTTTGTATATTTTTGATCATATACTGGCTTGTGTGCCAAAGATGGTGAGGTATATGAGAGTTTTGAGATATTTGGTTATATACACCGGCCTGTGTGTCAAAGATATTTGAGAGTTATGTATATGGAGACACATGTTTGGATATTTTTATTTATAGAGATGATGATGATTATGGTCATTATGTGTTTGTGTTGATAGCATTTTATTATTATGCATAGATGGATTCATGATAGGTGTGTTAGGCATGGATTGAGTCAGGTTGTGGTTTTAGGCATGATGGAGTCAAGTCATAGGCATGGATAGAGTCAAGTCACGGGGATGGTTGAGTTAGATTTTAGGCATGGTAGATTTAGGTTATATGCATGAATTGAGTCAAGTCATAGGCATGGTTGAGTTAAGTTTTAGGCATGGTAGAAGTAGGTTATAGGCGGGGATGGAGTTAGGTTGTAGGTAGGGATGGAGTTAGGTTGTGGGCTAGGCATGGATCGAGGTGAAATTGGTTGAGATTGTAATTTATTAATTTGTGTAATTAATGATGATATGGGTCATGTTTGAGATGTTTTTATAGTAAAATGCATGATAATGGTAAAGAAATGGTAGACATAATGAATGTATGTATGATGATGATAAAAATGTGAAGTAATCGGTTATCCTATTTGGTTTAATGTCCAATTATGGATGTAAAAAGGAAATTGACTAGGGTAAAATGTGATTTAGGAAAATTAAAGGTAAATTGATTAGGGTAGAGAGTGGCCAAGCTAACCTCCAAGGGCCCCATGCCCTTGGAGTGCTACCTACATAGTCCCATCGAAAAGGGACCTCATACCGATGTAGTTCTCCTATAAGCTAGGGAAGAATGTGAGGAGGTATGAGGATGAGTTGGTAGGTTATATGCATGATTGAGTCTAGGTATTTTAGGTATAGGTGAATTATGGGAACATTGGTATGGGTGATTTTGAGTTGATTGTGGTGAAAGAGGAGAAATTACCCAAAGATAAGCGTCGAGGATCTAGTCCTATATAAGGTAATCAATACGTAATGAAGAAGGTTAAAAAGATAATAGTAGGTAAGAAAACCAGCTGATTGGTAAGGATCACAATGGGTGGATCATACCCTAAATAGGTAGATTAATGTAAGACCTGAAGACATTGCATGAGGGATTATTCTAAGGGTGAAGAGTATTCCAATGATCACCAAATATCACGGTTCCGTAGGTCCCTTGAGGCAGTAGGAAAATGAAAGTGCAAATGGTGAGAGGGTGAAAGGTGGTTAGTTTATATGGTATTTGGTAGCATATATTTGGGTAATAGATCCAAGATCATAATGGGAAAGTCCATGATGAAAAGGTTTTCCATTTGATTAATATTTGAGATAGATTGATCGATGTGGGAAGTCTATATGGGATGAAGAAATTAACTCCTTAAGGTCTTCGCTGTCGATCGATGCAGAAGCTTCCGATTCTTTCCTCTCTTTTCTTTTCCATTTTTTTGAAAGAGCTTTATGTAGCTGTCCTTCAAGGGAGCAGTATATTTATAGCAGCAATGTAGAGAGAAAGATGTATTTTTGAGGAGTCATCTTTGTATTGGAAGTTTGACTCAAGGTGTTGAATCCCATGTGAGGGATTTTAATTCATGGACAAGACTAAGGTGAAGAATTGGATTATTTTTCAGAAGGTAAGGTGAAACAACCATGGGATCTCATCTAAAAGAAGATGAAAATTATCCATGAGAATCATTCCATGTGCAGCGTCGTGGTACACATATTTAAGAGAAGCTAAAAGAGTGATGGGTATGCACATGATTCTTGTTTAATCATTAAGGATGGCATAGCAAATGAATAGCACTCAAAGGACGATCATGGAGAGTGGCAGAAGGTGAGGTAGGACTAGAATTCAATAGTAGAATGGTTGAAGATGTAAGGCATTAAGGGGCTTAGGTTCGGGTTTACCATCGAGTGAAGATAAATGATAAGCACTTGATCCATAAGTATGAGTCACGATGTATGGTCTAAGCCAATTAGAAGAAAATTTTCCTCATTTACTTTTCGCTGCTTTGGTTACCTATTTATTTTCTTTTAGGACAAGGTCACTAACTTGGAAGGTTTGTTCATGGACACATTTGATACATTTTTGGTAAGCTTGAAGATGGTCAAGAGCATAAAGATGGAATTTGTCTAATAACTCAAGTTGTGCTAACCAAATCCGATGAAAGTCGTCATCATTGAGAATATCATGGAGATAAATGTGCGGTGAGGGAATATATACTTCAAGAGGTAGAATAGCCTCTATGCCGTAGATGAGAGAAAAAGGTGTGGCGGTAGTGGAAGTGCGAATACTAGTGTGGTACACCCACAAGGTGAAAGGAATGTGCATATGCCATTTCTTCCCAGTATCGTTAACCACTATTATGAGAATTTTGTTTAAGGTTTTATTAGTGGATTTGGCTTTTCCATTGGTTTGTGGGTAATAAGGTGATGAGAAACTTAGTTGAATGCCGAAAGCGTCGTAAAGTTTTCGCAAGGTTTTATTTTTTAATAGCTTTCCGTTATAGGTGATGAGGCGATGAGAAACACCAAAGTGACAAATGATGTGATGATTGATGAACTCATATATTTTCTCAGCTTTTGTGGAGATGAGAGGTATGGCTCCAACCAATTTTGTGTAGTATTCGCACCGGTGATGATCCATTGATGTCATTGGGAAGAATGGGGATTGATCTCTTCAACAAGATCCAAACCCCATTGAGAGAAGGGCCAAAGGTCACAGAGCGACTTATAAGGCATGACCAAGGTACATGATGAAGGTTAGCATGTTGTTGGAATTTTACACAATGCTTAACATATTCACAATAATAATGGTTGAGGCTCGGCCAATTAGCCTAGGCGAGGAATGTGCTTAGCAATAGCAAGGCCACTGAAGTGACCTCCACATATGCCATCATGAACTTCCTTAATGGTGTAAGGAATTTCAGAACTTGTAAGGCACCGTAAGAGAATACCATCAAAACCATGCTTATAGAGGAGGCCACCCATGATGATGTAACGAGAGACCTTTTTAAGAAAAGCACATTTTCCATTATGAGTGAGGTCGAGGCAAGATGGAGAGAGAAAGATAGTCTGAGTATTATGTATACCAAAGGTCACTCGGGTCTGGAGTAGTGGTTCTAAGAGAGTGAACTTTGTGAGGTAAATAAGAGGTTGATTGGAGTCTTTTTACGATGAAAAATATTTTAGAGTCGGCGGGTGAAGCGGTATTTGAGAGGCCAAGCAGGCCATGGTATCTACAAATTTGTTGGTTGAACGGGGGATAGTCTGAAGGTCATAACGGTCAAAGGTGGTCAAAAGTATGTCCACATGATGTTTATACTTTTGAAGTGTCTCATTACGGCATTGGTATATACCATTGACTTGGTTTACGACCAATTGAGAGTCACCAAAGATGTTGATTGACTTAACATCCAAGGCATAGGTAACTGGAGACCCAATATGAGTGCTTTGTATTCAGCAATATTGTTTGTACAATCAAAATTGAGTTTGAAAGACAAAGGCATAGGTTCACCATCAAGTGGAATGAGGATAACACCAGCCCCACCCCCACGCTAACACTTAGAACCATCAAAGAAGAGTGTCATTTGGTAAGTGGGTTTGTCCAGGGAAAGGTTAGTGATTAAATCATCTGGAAAGTCAAAGTTAAAGGGTTGATCCCCGAAATAGGTTCATCACCAATTGGTCGGTGATAGCTTGGCCCTCGATGGATGAATTGAGGTCGAGGTTAACCAATCATAAGCCATCGTGTAGCATATTGATTTTGGTAAGGTTTGGCATACATGAAGTGTAGGGGGTCAATGTTGGTCACAACATAGGTTTTGTGGTTGAGTAGGTAATGGTGGAGTTTGGTGGCAATGAAAACTAAGGCTAAGCAAAGTTTTTCAGCATGGGTGTATCAAGTTTTGTAGTCTAAGAGAGTACAGCTTATGTAATAAACCATCTCGATCCTCGTGTTGTTCATCACGATGAGTGAGCATGACCCCTAAGGAATGATCGGTAGTAGCTGAGATGTATAGGTAAAAGGGTTGATCATCTTTAGGTGGAATGAGTATGGGTGGTTGGAGAAGGTATTGTTTTAAGGCCTCAAAAGCTTTGTGGTAGTCATCATCCCATTTAAAGGATACATCCTTCTTGAGAAGATGAAATGGTTGACATCGATCAGATAATTGTGAAATGAAATGGCAAATAGACTGTAACTTACCTTGTAGGCTACGGAGTTTCCTAAGGTTAGTGGGTGGAGGCATTTCAATAATGGCCTTGACTTTAGCAGGGTCAACCTCAATACCACATAAGGAGATGATAAATCCCAGGAGCTTTCCTAAGAGAACCGCGAAGACACACTTCTTGGGCTAGAGGTGAAAGCAATACTTAATGAGGTGCTCACGAGATGGTTTTTAGGACAAGGAGGTGTTCGAGTGGCATTTGGATTTGGCAAGGAGGTCATCTACGCAATATTTCCAATATATGATGCATGATGTCATGGAAGATGTAAGTCATAGCCCGTTGATATGTGGCACCAGCGTTTTTAAGGCCAAAAGGCATGACTCGATAGCAGAAGGTCCCCCAAGGGGTGATGAATGTGGTTTTGTGTTGATCCTCTGGGGCAAGCAAGATTTAGTTATAACCCGAGAAGCCATCCATGAGTGATAGCATCTCATGACCAGTAGTAAGGTCAACCAATTGGTCAATACCAGGTAAAGGAAAGTCATATTTTGGGCAAGCTAGGTTGAGGTCATGGAAATTTGTGTAAATGCGGAGTCCCCCTATTGCCTTAGTGATAGGGACAATGTTAGAAATCCAACGAGGATAATCAATGGGTAATATGAAGGAAACTAGAAAGGAGGCACTGAAGTTCTTCTTTGAAGAGAAGAGCAATGCGTGGATGTATCTTCTTCACTTTTGTTTTACGGGTTTGGCATCAGGAATGGTTACAATATTGTGGACCACTATGGTGGGGTCAATACTAGGCATGTCTGCATAAGACCAAGAAAAAGTGTGGTTATGGTTTTTGAGAAAAGAAGTGATGGTTTCTGTTTCAGCAAAGATCTAAAGATTGACCGATCTTTAGAATGTGTGGGTCGTCCCGAGTATGAATTTTGATTTCGATAGTCGACTGCTCAACATGGTTTACATCTTAGATGGTAATGATTGATGAATGTATGAGTATTTTACACCAAGGTAGGTGAGTATAGACTCATCATCCTAACATTGAACGATGTTAATCGAAGGTGTATCATCATCGATCATTTCAAGATACAGAAGGGAAGAGAAGAGGGAGCCTCACCCTCATGTTGATAAGTCAAAGGCCCCAAGGAAATGGTGTTTATGAAAAAAAAGTTATGAGGAATGGATTTTGGATCCATCGACTCCGTCGGTGAAGGTGGTGAAGAAGGTGAAATGGGTGAAGAAGGGTTGATATCCTTGATGAGTTCAATATAGGCCTTCTTGGTAGGTGGTTCAGCAAAGCCGATACCACTACGGTCATTATGTTTACAGGTAGTACATGGAATAATAGTATGGCGGCCTTACTCATAAAAGCCAAAACCAAAACCCTTCCACACACATCGGTGTAGGAAGGTGTGGGCAAAATGGCGATTAGTGAGTGACTAGAGGTCAATAGAAAATGGGTGGGTTTGTGATGGTGGTTCAGGTGTGTAAGTGGTATCATCAAGTCCCCCATAGGTGAGATTGGTACGAAGGTGGGGAGGACCATAAAGGAGGTGCTCTCCTATATGGTGATCATAGCGAGGGTGTTGGTGAAGACTTCCATACTCTTGTGGAGTAAGGAATGTGTTGACACTATATAGGCGATACTCCCCCAAAGTGAGGCATTGAAAAATTTCTTCTAAGGGATCGGTGGTTTGTATGTGGGTAGCTATAATAGACAATGTGTCAGAGGTGGAACTAACGGATTAGAAGGCTGATGGTTTGACCATGGAGGTTAATAGTTTGGTCGTGGAGGTTGTGGAAGTGGTAGGAATGGAGGATGTAGATGCGGTTGAGGTAGTAGCAAAGCCTTTGGTGAGTGGAGGTGTAAGTGAAGAGGCAGTGGTTGTGGAGGTAGACACTTTAATGGGTATAAGCACATTATTGGATCGGTAAAGCATGTTGTAGGTTTTAAAAGGTGATGGGTCACCAATAGTATAGGTGTGTCATTCATGCTCAAACTTTATACAAAGTGATGCAAAGTGGAAGGAACACATCCCATGACACAAATCTAGGGTCTACCAAGAACAGTTGTATTGAAATTCCCCCTCCAAAACATAAAATATTTCGAATAGCGCGGGGCCCACGCAGACATGAGGATGACGGTGCCAAGTGTATAGGTGATAGCGTCATTGAATGAATGCAACATGACGAGATGTTTATGCATGTAATTGTCAGGTATGTGCATTTGGGTGAATTCATGGGAGGAGATGATATTAATGCTAGTGCCCCCATTAATCATAACACGTCATACACGTATATCATCGATGTGGATAGAGATGAAGAGAGTTGGATCTGGGTCATTGGTTTGGTGCGGTGCGATCTCTTCATCTGAGAAGCTAAGTGCGGCTACTTGGTGAGTAGGTGGAGGTGTAGATGAAGGTGGTAATTTGGTGAGAGAGGCTACATGATGGGGTGTAATAATGGATGCCATAGGTGTGGGGTCCTTGGGTAAGACTTCAACAGATCAAGAAAATCCATGAGAGCTTGACGATGGGATTCGAGCTTTGGATGAGGTCATACAGAGACATTTTGAGGGGGATTGGTGTAGTTTTTTAGCATCGTTTGGTGTGTAGCCCCATTAGAAATAGGATATGTGGGGCCATTAATAGTGATTTTAGGTGTGGGTGTAGATGGTATGTTGGGTATAGGATTGGTCAAGGTGGGTCGATTGCCTTTTCCTTGCCTTTTTCCTTCTAAGCATGGGTAGCAATGTGGATCATGTTTATTTGAGGTAGTGAGGTAGGTGACATAGGTGAACCATGACAATTATAGTGACAAGAAGGGAAAAAGCCAAGTGGTGGGAAGGAACCATGTGAGATGAGTTGGGCACACCGACATTTGGGTGCAGGTTTAGTGAGTTCTCTGATGCAAACCATGTTAATTTCGAATCTTAGGGGTGGATCTAAGAGTTGTGGGGGTGGAGTTCTTAGTTGCTGAGTAGGCGAGGAAGGAAGAACTTTGGAAATGGGTGCTAGTGAAATGGGGTCCCCATCAAGAAGGTCATTATCGTCAAATTTTTCTTCAGGAGGACACAACCGAATAAGAATGGTCTTTAAAGCCTTGCATTTCTCCACATCATGCCTTGGCACATGATGGTAGGTGCAAATTTTGGTGTTGTCAAAGCCCTTTGGTTTGGGTTTGAGTGGGTCATAAGGCCCGAGAGGTGGTAATGTGATGACAAAAGTTTCAAGGAGGTTGGTTAATATTTTGGCGCATAGGATCCCGCAAGTGGATCACAATGGAAAGTGAAAGTGGGTTTGGATGTAGTTGTGGTTGATTGTAGAGGAAGGTTCTTTGCATGAGGGGGAGTGGGTCAAGCTATGTTTTTAGGTCTTGGTGTGGTCTTAGGTGTTGGTCGTGTTTGCTTGGGTAGGGGTATGGTAGATGAACTGCAAGAGAGAGTGTGGTTGGTTTGACTACCTTATTGGAGGGTAGCATATTTTTTTCCTTAGGTTTCGCCTTCTTGGGTAAAGGTGATACGGGTGCATGAGAAATAGAGGAAAGGCGGATGGTGGAAGAGGGTGAGTTAGCCACGGGGATAATTGAGGTGCTATGAAGGTAGATGGCACGGGTCATGTAGGAGGTGTGAGGAAAGAGACCAAGCGCCATGGGTAGTGACGAAGTGATCGATGGTATTGGAGGTATGGGTGGTAAATATCTTATAGGTGTGGGTGGGAGTCATGTCGGGTGCTTGGTTATATTAGAGGTCTATGAGGGAGGAATGGGTTGTTGTGTTTTTAGTTTACCAACGGGTGGGGTTTCTTAACCATGCTAGAAGGGCGATGTCCTAAGATGAATGGAAGGGGTGAAGGTGATGAAGGTGTGATTGGTGAGAATGGAGTATGATATCTATGGGGTTGGCTCTTTTTTGGGTTCCAAAGTAGGTTTGGTGTTGGCTTTGGAGGATGTAGCTAAATCTAATTTGATGGGTGGATGAGTAAGGTCGACGACGGTTAGGATAACCCCTAAGGTAGTAATAGTTTCAGTGCAAGGAAGATGATGTAGGTGTGGGTTTGGATTTAGAGGCATGTTGGGTTATGGGAAGAGGTGTGATTTGAGCCATGAGTGGTATCGTGGAAGAATTTGTGATAGTTGTGGTTGTGTTTGATTCGATCAGCTGAAATATTTTTGGATATATAGCGAAAGTATCGCAAAGTGACATCTGCATTTGTGTGGAAACAGGAAGTAGAAGATGCCCCCAAAGTAACACTTTATCCACATAATCTAGGTGATCAGCTAAACATGAGAAAGGCATTGTTGTAGGTGAGGTTGATGAGGATCTAATGGCAATTCTCGTAAAATGTGTCTTAGAAATAGGGAATTTGCTAGCTTCAGCTTCTATCGGTAAGAGAGCTGAAATTAAGTCCATAGGATCTTGGGTAACTGATGGAGAATGATCCCCGAGGAAATGATGTTTCTACTAGATCTTTGATAGGTGGAGGAGATGATGGGTCTCCTCTATGGGTGGAGGAGATGATGGGTGCTACTTTGTGGGTGGACGAGATAAACCAAAGCATCTTCCTGGAGTCGAAAAGTCTTGCATGTGATGGATCTCTAGGTGGAGAAGCTAAAGGTGAAATGGTTTTGATGTTAAAAGGAATCTCCTTCATGGGTGAGGGAGGAGACGAAGGGTGTTCCTCTTTAGGTGGAGGAATAGGTGAAGTGGTTTCAAGTGTAGGTGGAGGACTTCATGCTAGAATTTTCTCTATGGAAGAAATATGAGGTAATTGGGAAGCAACGGGTGGTCACTTGAAAATAGCATGGACCTCACGGGTATGGCTATCATGAGTTGAGGTCTCTCTAGTTTGGTCAGAAGAAGGGGTATGATTAGGAAATGGTTTCTTGAAGATGTGTAGGTTTTGATTAGTAGGTGCATTAGGATTATCCAAGGTTAACTCACCTTTCTCGAGCATTTCTTGGAAAATGTTTTTGAAAGTGATGCAATTTCCGTCACTATGAACCTTTACTCGATGAAAATTATAGAATTCATGCTCCTTATACCACATGGGTGTGGGGCGAGTAGGATCAAAACTAGTGTGTGGTTTTATGGGAGGAAGGGTGATGGCCCCATCTTTAATGAGATTTTCTAAGACAAAGGAATAAGGCTCTCCAATTGGGGTTTATTTTTGTTGTTCCCATCTAAATTGAAAGGTATAAATGGGTGAGATATTAGATGTGAGGTTAGCTTTGATTTGATGGGTGAGTGGGCAATGGCTTTGAGTACCACTACATTAGCAATTCCCTTGGCCTTTGAATAATTATTCTGTGGTTTTGAAGAAGAAGAGGTATCATTTGACTTGAATGCCAAGTTCTTATTTCGTAGTTGAATTTTCTTTTCTTTGATGGCCTAAATCTCTAGATTTCATGCCATGGTGAATGCTTCATCGAAGGTTCGGAAAGTCTAGACCTACAAGGTTGGTGAGATATGTCTAGCACAAGCCCACATGAAGAGCTTGATGAGTTCAGTTTGTGGTAGTTGGAATGTGAGTTGATTGATTAGGCTACACCAACAAGCAACAAAATTTGTGATAGATTCATCGTCATATTGACGTGTAGAGTAGAGGTCAGTCATGGTAACCTTATTAACAACGTTAATGGAGAAGTGATCCAAGAAGGCTTGGGCTACCTGGTTAAATGAGAAGATAGAATTCTAGGTTAGCCACTATACCAAATCTAATGCAGGCTCATTCAGAGACACGGAAAGGTCCTTAGAAGAAAAGCGTCATCATGGATGATCGATAACACCCATGTTTGAAAAACGCAAATGTTGTTGTGGGTCTTCTTTGCTATTGGCGACTAAATTTAGGCATTTCCCAATACACGGATATAGACGAATAGGAATGGATGGGTGGATGGGCTCATTGTAAATCTCATCGTAGGTGAGAGATTTGTGTGTGCCAGAAACCGATGCCTCTAGTGTTTGCATCTTATCCATCATTAACTTGATTAGGCCATTGGTAGGTTGTGATGGTTGGGTACCTCCTATAGCGTAAGGAGGTTGGTGTTGGGCATATGATGGGGGTGGCATTCCAATATATGGTGCTGCCATATAGGTAGATTGAGAAGGAGGGAGTGAGATAGGGGTACGTACCCAGAATGAATGATAGATGAAATAGGAGGCTATTTATAGTACATATATGGAGGTGGAAGGTTCGTGGTGACCCTAGTAGTAATGGGGGCCAATGACGTGGAATAAAAAGATGATGTTTTGAAAATGGGTAGGAGTCACCGATATCGGGGTGGTTATGTAGCTATGGGTATATGTGAGACAAAGAGGCGCGAGATGAGGTTATGTTCTGGGTTGGTGAAGGTATAGTAGATGTGGTGAGTGAAACAGATGTGGTAGATGTGGCGGTCATAGCAAGAAGTATAGGGCCTAGGCGGAAATGACCTGGGGCAAGGTAGGTGTGGGTAGTGCGGAGCCATAGGGGGTTGATGCGGTAGTAGGAACGAGAGTCGAGGCGATAGATACGGGCATGTCATATATCAATAGACACCGAGGCATCTCGAGTGGATGAGTGGGAAAGATAAAGCTGCAAGGCGGTAGGATTTTGGTAAAGGAGTCATGTAAACTCCTCGTCACCTAATCGCCAAGTAGATTAGATGTTGATGAATTGTTACTAGGTTAGTGAATATGATGAGAGTGACAGAGATTCTTTACGAAAAGAAGGTGAAGCAGGTGTCCTTTTGGGTAGGTTAACCAAAAGAATAATAAACCAACGTCGGTTGGGTAAAACCAATGACGGTCAGAGGGTAACCGATGGTGGTCACTTTAGGATTGACACTTGTTCTTGTGAAATTGAAATAGTGATGAAGAAAAGGTGGTTATGAGTTAAAATTAGATATGGAATCAAACCCAAAATTCTGAGAATGATGAAAATAGAGTCCAGGCACACTTAGATGAAGCTGGAATACACCAACTATGATGAGGAGCGTGTAAGGGGAAATAAGAAAATGAAGAACTAATCCTCTTAGAAACACTAAGAAAAATACGATCCTAAGAGTGATTTTTCTATTATGTTTGTTCAGCTTATGCTATTTAGGGACTGACTCATGAACTTTAGAATAGAATTTTTGGTGAGGATGGCTTCCTACAAAGAAGGATATCTACAAGGAGAGGTTTCAGGTATGTTATGGTAGGGGCGGGCTTTCCTCTAAAGTATGAATTGATAGAAGCGGCGAGTTAGGTTCCCACCGTGTCGTGATCATGTGATCACCTATAACTTCTTCCAGGAGAGATGTTGTTTAAGAATGTGTGTATTTTAAATTTTTGATGTTTGGATAAGACTCAAAGAGAGAGAAAGAGAAAGGAAGTTATTTTCTACGATTCATTTGTCAACCATCAGCTGGGCATGACTTCCAGCATATAGGTTGCCCTCAATTAATGTGAGCTAATGAAAAAGGCAGAATGAAATGAAATGATTTTTAAACCCAAATCAAAATGTTGAATTCGATGACACAAAAATATGAACAGGAGAAGGGATGCTCTTTCACTAATGCGATACTAATGAAAGGAAAGAAATGTTTGTTTTAAAGCACCAAAATATGATTGCTTTTAGACAATAGAAGAAGAGAAGGTTCCAAGGGAGAAATTTTAATGTGAGAACCTTTTAGAAAGGAAACAAACATGCAAATTTTCACCTAGAAATGAAATAATGCAAAGAACCCTAAATGGGTCCCACCGGCATGCCAAAATGTTTCACCTGATTCTAGATCGTTTCTTTGAATGTTGGTGAAATAGATAAGGGTAAAGGGCTAAGAGGAATACCTGTTGAGATGTTGGTTGTAGGTTGTTGCACGCGTATGACTTCTTGATCCTCAACTGAATGTGAGATCTTCCTTTCGCTTGGAGGAACTACCTAAAATGGAAAACATGACCACTAAATAAAATTTGAATAGTATATGCGGGGACTACCTAGCGTATGCTAGATTTGGGAAGTGTGATGATCCCTAAATAGATGTCAATCCACCGTTTAAAACAACTTAACACTAACAATAAAGGAAATCCTATTGTAGTTAAAATGATTTAGGTATCTCATTCGAATACAATAATTAAATTCATTCACAACAAGCTAAGCTATGATTGAATCTGAAGTTCAAGATCTCTGTTAGGGTCGGGTTAAGGGTTGTTTTTTGGTATTGGGTGGAGGTTTTAAGCTCTGTTCTTGGTCTGAGGATAAAAACATAAAGATTGACATCAGTCTGGTATGACCGGTGTCGGTTTAGGTTAACCGGTGATGGTTATGGGTAACCAATGCTCGGTATAGTCGGGGTACAAGAAACTCAATAAAAACTTGGTGTGATGGTAGATCTAAAGCTAAATGGAAATAGAAAGGGCTAGGGCAAGGTTTGTGTAGGCCTTAGGTATACTCAGGGCTCTCTAGTAACTAGGTAGGGGTGGTTCAAAGGTGTGGGTGAAGGAATGGTCAAATTTTCATGGAGGTAAATTATGGGGGAAAGGAAATGGGAGTAGAAACTAATAATAGAAGTAAGAGAGTCTACTAAAATGACAATGGACAAGTGCTGGTTAACAAAACACTTACTGTTGTATGGGATTGATTTCTAGTTGGCAATGGCAAGTGATCAAATGGAAGGAACTTGGTGTGGTGCTAGTGCTTCCCTGGATGCTCCCGTGAAGGCAAGTGGCTATGTGATTGCTTTTGGTGCTAGCTGTGGATGCTCTGATGTGTGTATGAATGTTGGTTCTGCTTGCATATAGCTCTGGTTTCATCTCTTGCTCTCAGAAGAAGTGTCAAACTCTCATAAATGTGCCAACCTTGAAATAAGGTTATTTTGGGGATTAAATGGTAATTGATGGTGGTTTCGGGTTAACCGGTGGCGGTTTAGGGTAATCAAAGCATCGTTTAAGGTGGGATTTTCTAGGATCTCATTCATTTTCTCCACGGATTAGAATGGAAGATTCCTTTCTAACATGCATGAATGTGGTTAAAGGGAGTGTAGGTTTTGATTTTTAGGGTTTAGGTAGGTCTTAGTTAGTTATGGAAACATACTAAGAATAGGTCTTAGGGTGAGGTGGCTAGATGATGTGTATAGGTGAGGTGGATGGTGTGGGCATTATCCAATTAGGATATTTAAATAATAGGTATTATGAGATCATAGATTAATTTAATTAAATTAATTAAATTAATAGTAGATTGGGGTGAAAGGGGCCATGGTTAGGTGAGTGTGTTCGATTTGGTTATTTGTCGAGGGACCACGGGGAGTGTGACCCAATTTTTGGTGTCTACAATAAGTATAGGGAAACTCCAAATGAGGTGCAATATCCCGAGTAGGATAATATAAATAAATTGACAAAAATAAATCCTACACTAATAGTGATAACCTTTATTATAGTTTATAGTTTGAAGAGAAAGCACCATAAATAAAAATACGCAGATAGACATATGTGTTAGAATATACCGCATCCCTCATTCTGATTTTTAAGCAATACAAGAAGTAATTAATATGACATCCACATACTGGGCCAAAACACAAGAAAATAAGACATAGCATAGTTGGAGTAGTAAAATAAGAAAATACAATAGAGCATAGGTTGGATTAGTAAAATTCACGGCCATCCTAAACACAGATACCCAAACCCTAAACACAAGAGACCCAAACCCTATATGTCTAATAATTAGTAGGGAATGAAGGTAAGAAGAAACTTTCTTATTAACTCGCCTCCTTCAAAAGGATTTCCAACTACCTATAAGTGTTAAATGCTTGTAATAATTGTTCCATAATAAGGCAAACTCTCATTATTTACAGCTATCTCCTGTTATGGTAACAATGTGTAAAAAAAAGTTTGACAACAAAGCATATGTCATGTATGGAGAATTAAAAACCATGGCCACACTAAACATGACACACTCAAACCCTATATGTCTAATAATTAGCAAGTGTAAACAATGAAAAACTTAGCTAAAATGAAAGACGAGAAATGTAAACACATGTAGACAAAGAAATCACATACTTTGGGTATCTATCTAGTCCTAATCACATACTACTATTCATATGATTCCTAAGTAAGAAAATTACTAATTAATCCATGTATTTTGCCATCTTTGCTTTCTTTTTGTTGCCTCTGTTGATCTTACACTCCTTCTAGCCCAATATGTATTTTCACACTTTGGTATTTCTCACTCTAGGCATTAATGCCTAGCCAGGATACTAGCGTCAAGTGCCCCCATCCCCTTTGGGTACCCCGACCTCTTTGTACTTTTCTCACATATTTTGGGTCTTTTCTAGCCATTTGGGCATCTTATCTTTTTAGTAGTCATCCTTTTCGGGTTAATTACAAAATTCAAATAAGGGAATCATATAAATATAAAGTTATGTGACCATAATAAAGGACCAAGCACTAAGAATTAGCTATCACCACCTAAGGTTGCATCCAAAGGCATTATCAAGAGCATTCAAGCATCCATCTATCATCCACACAAGGGAAAAGGACTGCATTATTATGCATAAATTTCATAGGAGGGTAAGTTCATTCTTTCATGCACACATCTATCTACATTTTCTACATCTATATATTGCTCATTATCAAGTGTGATACTTACAAGAACCACCTATGGAATAATATCTTCACACACACACACACACCTAAAATGTAGTGTAGAGTTCATCCGTAAGACCACTCATTTGACGGCCGAGGATTGTCTCACCCCTCATTTGCATTCTTTTATTTTTGGGATTTGATGCACTTTTGAGGTTTTTTGCAAGTCAATTCTTTATTGTAAGTTATTAGCGACATCGTAATCATTGTGTGACATATTAGTGATAAGAACCGAAGGACAATAAACATCTTGCAACCATTCAAATATGGATTTCTAAGGTTTTTGTAGTCATGGGCACCCAGAGCTACTCTACAACACTTGCAGTACCTATGACCCATCCCAAGTGCCCCAATCCAGTATTTTAGCATCTTTATAGTTTTCTAAGTTTTATTGCAACATTCTGAAATTCATATTTTCTACTTCTTTGGTTATGTACACCTCTGAGATCATAGAAAACATTTAATTCATTTTATCTCCTCATTTACACTTAGGGATTTAAATCTTAATTGTTTATTTACTATTACATTGTAATCAAATTTAGGCATCTATTTATTTAAATATTTGCTTAATCATTTGGTAAACCCATTGCTCGATTCCAACCTTATTTCTAGGGTTTTCTTCTTATGCCCATCACTGTAGTGGTTGTTTTGGGTCTTTTGAGCATCTTGAGCTTCCTTCATCTTCCTGTAGGGTTTCTCAATCTATAGCTGAGGTTCCTACATCAATGGCTGAAACTGAAAATCCTTTTTCCAACTCTCAAAATGTTCCTCTTCACAAAATTGAAACATTTGATAGTGAACACTCATATGATGAAGACATGAATGTTGATCAAGAACAATTAGATAAGCTCACAAATTTTTGACAAGATTTGTATGATAATCCTACTCATCTTCTCGCATATTCTTCATGTGTTGATTGTTGCTAAAAAATATTGTGATGTTGGTTCGGCACCTCTTGTTGGTTCTTCCTCAACTTTCATGGCCTCCACTCAACCCCTTCATATTCCTACTTTCATTCCCGCTACCACCACTCCCATCATTCAACCTCATGCTTCTCATGCACAACCTGATGCTTCTTCAAATACACCTGATCTCAATTCTTTATATCAGGATTTGCAAACTCAAATTCATCAACTTCAATTGGCTACTTCTCGTGCATCTCCATCTTTAGATTCCACTTTATTACTTCATACTCCTTTCACACCCACCATCTCCACCTACCAATTTCCTCCAAACTTTGTCACTCCTAAGTTACCCATTTTTAAAGGCCATGGTGACCCTCAAGAGCATCTCCAATAATTTCATGTAGCATGTCTAGATTATGTAGATGATCACATCCTACTAAAAAAATTCCTGAAGTCTTCATGATTATGTGATGCATAGGTTTTATGATCTACCAATCCACTCGGTAACATCTTTTATGCATTTAGCCAATGTTTTTCTAGCTCATTTCTCTATCAATATTGGCTCTAAGATATCATATGCTCAACTCGCACAACTTAAACAAGGATCTAATGAACATCTAGCAGATTATGTCTTACGATACAAGAACAACTTAGCTAAGATGTCTAATGTACTTGCAGACTCTGAAATTCAAGATCTATTTGTACAAATTCTATTACCACCTCTTCAAGAGAGTGTTATCTTTGATACCTCTCCATCATTCAATCATTTATGTCACACTCTTAAGCTACGTGAAACAAAACTCTTATCTATAGGCAAGCTTAAGTATTAGGAACAAGATTCATCTTCTACATGCTTTCAAAATAAATCAACTTTCAAGCCATCTAAAAACCTACAGATTTGAAAGCAATTGTCAATGTTGTGTCTAATACTAAAGAGCTTCAATGGAAACCACCTAAGCATACATATACAAAATTGATTATCGCTCCACATCTTCTCTTGCCACAACTTATTGAGAGAAATATTATTACACTTCCTCCTCCACTCAACTTGGATCCATCTCATCCTAATTACAAGGTTTATATACATTGTGTTGGGAACTCTACATATCGATGTTTTAAACTTCATAATCTTATTAAAGATCTTATCGAAAAATGCATAAGCTCAAAATTCTACTTCAATGAAAATCATAAGCTCAAAATCTTCAACAATTCTCTTTGGAAAAATTAAAAACAAGCGGCTAACTCTTCCGCAAATCATACATATCGTGAAGTGCCTCCTCCTACATCAGGAGCTCTTGATTTTTGATTTTCTCATGGTGAGACATCTCCTCCGATCATTACTTTATCCAATCATGAGTATCGTACTACATTCTCTTCTAATCATTTGCACATTAGTGATTCTATTGGATCTACTCCTATTAATAACACTATAGTTGATCCATCATTTCACGTTAGCACATGTTCTATTGCACTTCTTGTTGCTATCGATTTCCACTCTCACAAATATCATATCCAATACCTAAATCATATGGTTTTGTTAAGCTTTTAGTCATTATCAATCCTCTTACCATGTTTGTGCCTTTTCTTGTGGCACCATCAATCGAAGTGTGTGACATACTCTTAGGTATCCCCGACTCGGCGTGACTCAGGGTATCATCTCCATAAATCAATAGTGTCTAAATTTCATTCATAATAAATAATTTATCACTATCAATGGTGTTCCACCATCCACACCATGGTTGCAGACCTCCTCTCGAGGTTTCCATCACACTTGATAGAGCATCCAGGGCCTCACATCCTATCAAATCTAAAGCACAATCTGCTCCTAGATTTCTTATTTTCATATGACCTACATAGTATCATTAGTCTGCTACTCCATCACATTAGTCTAGGTCTACCACTCGGATAACTCATTCACATCGGTATACACCACCGCCTCACTTTCCTTCACATAGGTGTTTATTACCTCCACATCTTACTTCATATAAGTTTCCATCACCTCCGCATTCTGCTTCACTTACGTGTCTATCACCTTCGAGCTCTCCTTCACATGGACACACTTCACCTCCGTAGTTTCTTTCACCTAGGTCTTTATCATCTCCTAGGTCTCATGTGCCTTCACTAATACAACATGTGTCTCATACACTACCCATCTTAAAGCATGGTCACACACATTTACCTTCTTAAGCATTGAGTGGAGGACCTATTAGATCAAAATCACAGCACCCCCAGATGATTTATGGATCTTCTTTTCTAAGGTAGAATCATTTGGTGTGATTACATAACATGGGACCATCTTTCAAGTTGTGTGACTTGCGGACTTGAGATGGCCCTCCAAAGAAAGCTAGCTTCTTCTTCCTAATCCTAATGCTAAACTACTTCTAAGGAAGGAAATGCAACTATCTACTCCTAATATAACAATTCCAAGGGACCAAGGAGAGAGAGAGCATGAAAATAAAGAAATCCTACACTATAGAGGTGATAGCACCAAGAAAAGGGAAGTGTTGATCATCTATCAAAATGGCCATGAAATGAAGGGAGGTGAGGTGAGAAATGGAGAGGATGGACAACAACATCATAGACCAAATGTCAGATTCACACAGAACTCCATTTTTATCCCCACGAACACAGCTCCTAGATCTACAAATGAAACATCCAAAACATGCACAGAATACTCCAGAACAATGAGAGGAAAGAAGATGCAATGAAAACAAGAAAAGGATGGACAAACACATCACAAAAACGAGTTTTATTGATTCATAAATTTGTATAGAGCATCATACATAAGAAAGGGAAAAGAACACTATTTACATAATAAGGGAGGAGGTTCAGACTCCATTTTCAACCCTAGGGAAGAAAAGAAGAGGGGAGGCAGAGAAGAAGAATGAACAATTTTTACAATGAATCATGCCCCTGTATTTATAGATTCAATCAAAGAGAAGAAAGAGAGAGAGAGAAGTGGTAAATGTAGTTCGATGCTCAATCAATGCTATTAATGCTTCTGCTAAAATCTGCCCCAAATATGTCAAGCTTCGGCTCCCAACAAGTTGAATCAAATCAGATCTAGTATTTGAAGAGATCACATTCGAGTTAATGGCACGGAAAGAATTTTCTTCATTTTTTACCTAGTAGAGCCTACAAAATATTATTTTTGTATCCTTCCATGGGGTAGAGGACATTGAGATGCTTCCAATGGTGTAATATTTGCTATATTTTGAGCCCTGAGTTGAAAGATATGTCCCTTTGAAGTTTTGCATCGATTATGTACAAATGGGCGGGAAAAAAATTTGAAAAATGGGTCCCCCTTTTGAATTGGGACATGTGGCAGCTAGATTGGGACAAAAATCAGGTAGGTGGGCTCAGAGCTTAACTTTTCTCCTTTTTCACGAAAATCACAAAACCCAAAAATCTCCCATGGCCACAAAGTTCCCATGGACACGTGGCTCCTTTTGATTAGCTTGGAAATGCACTTCCATCTTTACTTTTATGCCTTTTGGACAAAAGTCAAACCTTCATTTTTTCCCGACTCCCACCTTGGCTTTGACTCAAGTCTATATATTGAATTTTTCCTTGGCGAGTCACGGGCCATTTTATAACTTTTACTCCTTTGGGGTAAAGGGCAAAAACTAATTTTTCCCGATGCCCCACCTTCCCCTGAGACATGCATCGTTTGGCATTTTCTTGGGAACCTTCTCTCTATATGACCCTTGAATCAGCACCATTGAGACACTTAACAACCTCCACCGGCCTATTTGTGCATTGACTATTCAACTAACTCTACCCCCTTTGAGGACATGTGGAGGCACCGTGCATGTTTATAAATCCGACCCAAATTTTTCCTTTGGAGGAGTGTCGAGGTTGACACTTGTCGGCCTCTGTTGCTTTCTATACTTTTCAATGGTCCTTCTTACCTTTTAGACTTTGGGCTATGTGGTGATCTCATACTCATTTAGGTCTCCACCTTGGGACCAACTCTTGGGGATGCGCCACACCGATACTTTACACTCTCCACTTTGCACATTCATACGTAGCCAATTTTTTTAGGCCCGCCATGTCCGCCTTTGACTCTGTTTGACCAAATTTGACCCTACCTCCATTCCTCCCAGGACACAAGGAGAGATGGCACTTATTTGAGCCTCTCTATTTGGATCCATATTTGGAGAAGCGTCGCGAGGACATGTGGTCTCTTCCATTACCTCCTCCATACTTAGTTGATTTTGGACCCTTTCCTGAACTGTTCGAGCCCAAAAACTTCCAGACTTCACCATTTCTTTTGTTTCTTACATCTGGTCTCTTTAAAATTTTCTCCTCTTTCTTCTCTACCCTCGTCACTCCATTGTTGAGTCCTCCCTCAACCCTTTAAATAGATTTAGGATGTGGAAATTCTAAAAAGAATTGTTTCTTCTATTTCTTCTTGTGCGGGGTCGAATTTGACTCTCTCAAGATATTGTTTTTTTCTTTTCCTAGTTCTCGGACATGAGCTCATGGTTCTGTATCATTTCCCTTCATGTTTTCCTTATGTGTAAGGCTTGTTTTGATCAAAATTTTCAGTGGGAAATTTGGGATAACAATTTAGTGACTCACGGGGACATCTACCTACTAGATGAAGAGACCAGTGGCCTTGAAGCATCCATTGGGCATGTAGTCTACTTGATAACATGGAAGTTATCCTTGAGCCACTTGGGGGAGCCCGACTACAAGCCTTTTCTTTGTTTCATTTGTCTCTAAGCCCGCCCATGCATTTACACTCTCAATTTTCATAAGAGAACCTTGGAAATGGAGTTTTTGAGAGTAGAAAATTGTTTTGACCCGGGGCTTCAATCTGTCCCTCAAATGGACTGTCTCGAAATAGATTTTAGTTGCTCTGCATTTGTTCCCTATTTCAACTTGCAACTATCATAGGAAAACATGAGCCTTCTTTCCTTAAATAGTTAAGATCCTAGCCTCATGCCCCTCTGAAGCAATACAAACAAAACTTATATATAAAGATCAAATCATACATGCCTCAAATGAGACATGCAAAGTGTGCATAAGCACTTCTTCTAACTAAGAAACAAACCTACCTACTCTACTCTAACCAAGAGAAAAGAGATCTCAAATAAAGCCTACAAATAGTAGGGATAAATAGCTTCCCTTCCTCAAAAATGGCAGCCATGCAACTGATTTGACACTGAACGTGGCTGGTTGGATGAGTGAAAAACTTACAATAAGTTGGTCCTCCACCCAAATCATCAAGGTATCAAAATTAATGGAAAATACCTCTTCAAGTTGACCTGCATTAGACTCTGGAGGAATTAATGGTGACCCTTGGTACTTTGATGATCATCCTCATTCCCTAAAGTAGGCATGACTAGTTTTGGTCTCTCCTTTGGCTCTAATGAAGCCAAGTACCTAATTGGGCACGGTATGATCCTTTGGATGTGCCTATTTCTATGAAATTCAACTCCAAAAGTGGAATCTTCTTATGGACCTTCTTGGGTGGATGGTGTGATTGAAATGATGACATCCTCCTACCTTTTTTCTTCCTCCTCCTTTGAAGAACATAGAAGAGTCATGTCTTCCAATCTTGGTTCCAGAGGGTTGTTATGAAGTGCAGGTTGCTATTCCTAAATGTTATCCTCCATGGAAGCAAGCTCATGTTCTTGGGATGTGAGAGATGGAGGAAAAAATGATGTGATCTCCATGGGTTCCCCTCCATCAAGGTAATCCTCCAAGTCAGACAGGTAATCTACCTCCTTGTTTTCCTACCGTAGGTGCTCAACCTCCTTCATGGTGTCCTCTTGATCTACAATTGACTCACCATGGTTCCCTTCATCCTCAAACATGACGTTTGAAATCTCAAACTCTTCCTCAACATCAGAGCTTGAAGGGGATGAAGTGGGAGGAAGAACTAAAGGTTCTTCTATGTCCTACTTCGTGCTTAGAGCCTCTGAAACTATATGGTCCTCCTCCATAGCCGGAATGTACTCCTCTTCTTTTAGATTAGGAGTAGCTCCTTCTTCCCCTACTTGTGTTGTAGTTGGAGCTTCCACCACTTGCGGCTTGACCTCAGCCTCCTCCATAGGCTTAACCAACAAGGGAACCTTTGAAAACTCAAATTTAGCAACCCAACTCTTCATGATTTTCTATCATTTCTTCTCTATTGGGTTCCTCTATTTGATGTTCTCCTTGGCTGGTTTTTTTATTGTTTTCTTCCCAACATGGACTTGGGAAGGAAAGAAGAGTGGTGGGTGGGGAAGGCATTTCTTTTGGATCTTGTAGAGGGGAATTGGATTTGGAAGGGAAAAGGGCAGAGAAACTAAGGTGAGGTGGAAGACTAGGAGATGGAGAAATGAAATCAACACTTGGGGCAGCAAGTGAGGGGCTTGACTCCTACCTCTACTGAAATGATAAAGATTGAGGAAGAGACAATGAAAGACAGGGAGTTGGTGACTGACTTACCCATTGACAAGGTTGTCTTGCACTTTTCTCATAAGCCCCATCTCCACTGTCCATTATGCAAATTGGGGTAGCATTTCAATCATGAAGTCCAACTTCTTCTGAGGGTTGTAGTGTCTTGGAAAAGGGCCTTCACATGGACAAGGTGCCCTGAAACTGATGCTAAAAGACCTCATTTGAATTGTTGCCCTTAATTGAACCATGTCAGCCTCAATTTTTTGAATCTTTTCTAGTAAAACAACATCTTCTGCATAATTATCGCCATCATATGTGTTCACTTGTTCTTGATAAGCTTCATAGTCAAACTAGTTTTGACACTACTCATATGGGTAAGCATAATGGTCCTGGATCTAATTATAATGCTGATCTGGAGGAGTTGGGAAATACATTAGAGGTGGACTGTATTGCTGTAAATGTGAGTTCCATGAAGGGGATGAAGTCGTGATTCCAAAATCTCATAGAATGGGGGAAAATGAAAGAGATGGAGGAAGAAATGGATGAAATGAGTGGAAATGGATGGAAAAGGTCTACAACTCAGAGAATGGGTTTTTGACTAGATGGAGTCACCATATGTGCTTGAAAGTGCCTCTAAAGGTTGAAATCTTCACCAAGAGAACATCAAACCTAATGAAGTGAAGTGGTAAGGTGCTTCATACTTGTCCCACCGGGCATGCCAAAACTATTAGTGTGAAATCACAGCACCCCCAAATGAGTTATGGATCTTCTTTTCTAAGGTAGAATCATCTGGTGTGATTGCATATCATGGGACCATCTCTCAAGTTGTGGGACTTACAAACTTTAGATGGCCCTCCGGAGAAAGCAGGCTTCTTCTTCCTAATCCTAATGCTAAACTAATCCTAATGAAGGAAATGACATCTAACTACACCTATCTAACAATTTCCAAGGAGACCAAGGAGAGAGAGAAGTATGCATAAAGAGGGAAATCCTACACTAACGAGGTGATAGCACCAAGAAAAGGGAAGTGTTGATCATCTATCAAAATGGCCATGAAATGAAGGGAGGTGAGGTGAGCAATGGAGAGGATGGACAACAACATCACAGACCAAATGTCAAATTCACACAGAAACTCCATTTTTGATCCCCACGAACACAACTCCCAGATCTGCAAATGAAATGTCCAAAACATGCACAAAATACTCTAGAATGATGAGAGGCAAGAAGATGTAATGAAAACAAGTGAAGGATGGACAAACACATCACAAAAATGAGTTTTATTGCTTCATAAATTTACACAGAGCATCATACATAGCAAGAGGCAAAGAACGCCATTTACAGAGTAGGGGAGGAGGTTCAAACTCCATTTTTGACCCTGGGAAGAAAAGAAGAGGGGAGGTAGAGAAGAAGAATGAACAACAACTTTTTACAATGAATCCTGCCCCCGTATTTATAGATTTGATTAGAGAGAAGAAAGAGAGAGAGAGAGAGAGAGAGAAGAGACAAGAAGTCAACACAGGTGAAATGTTTCAACCACTTAAATCTATTAATGCTTCTTTAAAATCTACCACAATATGTCTGCTTCTTTTGCAAGGAAGAGGAAGAGTCGAATCGAATCGAATCTTGTATTTGAGAGATTGGATTCTCGTGTTAATGGCCTCTTGAAGACTTTTCTTCATTTTTTTACCTACCTCCTAAAAAATGATTTTTTATCCTTCCATGGCATAGAGGATGTTGAGATGCTTCCAATGGTGTCAAATTTGCTATATTTCAAGCCCTGAGTTGAAAGATATGCCCCTTTGAAGTTTTGCTTCGATTCTATACAAATGGGCGGGAAAACAATTTGAAAATGGGTCCCCCTTTTGGATTGGGACACATGGTGGCTAGATTGTGACAAAAATCAAGTATGCGGGCTCAGAACTTAACTTTTCTCCTTTTTCACGAAAATCACAAAACCTAGAAAACTCATGTGGCCCCGAAGCTCCGCATGGACACGTGGCTCCTTTTGATTGGCTGGGAAATGTGCTTCCATTTTTACTTTTATGCCTTTTGGAAAAAGGAAAACTTTTAACTTTTTTCCCGACTCCCCACCTTGGCTTTGACTCGGGTCTATATGTTGACTTTTTCCTTGGCGGAGTCACGGGCCATTTTGTAACTTTTACTCCTTTTGGGGTAAAGGGTGAAAAACTAATTTTTCCCCCGACTCCCTTTCCCTTGGGACACGCGTCAGTTTAGCACTTGCTTGGGAACCTTCTCTCTATTTAACCCTTGAGTCAATTCCATTGAGACACTTGGCAGCATCCTCCACCACCTCTATTTTGCATTGAATTGACTATTCAACTAACTCTACCCCCTTTGAGGACACGTGGAGGCACCACACATGTTTGCAAATCCAACCCAAAGTTTTCCTTTGGAGGAGCATCAGGTTGACACTTTTCAGCCTTCGCTGCTTTATGGACTTTTCAACGGTCCTTCTTACCTTTTAGACTTTGGGCTATGTGGCAAGCTCACACTCATTTGGGTCTCCACCTTGGGACCAACTCTTGGGGATGCGCCACACTGACACTTGGCACTCTCTCGCTTGCACATTCATACTTAGCCAATTTTTTTGAGGCCCACCTATCCGCCTTTTGACTTTTGACCATTTTGACCATGCTTCCATTCCTCCCTAGGACACATGGAGATGCGGCACTTGTTTGAGCCTCTCTATTTGGATCCATCTTTGGAGAAGCGCCACAAGGACACGTGGTCTCTTCCACTACCTCCTCCATACTTAGTCAATTTTGGACCCTTTCCTGAACTCAAGCTTTGAGCCCAAAACTTCCAAACTTCAAACTTTCTTCTATTTCTTGCATCTCGGTCTCTTTAAAATTGTCTCCTCTTTCTTCTCTTCCCCCTCCACTCCATTGTTGAGTCCTCCCTCGACCCTTTAAATAAATTTAGGATGTGGAAACACTTAAAAGAACCATTTCTTCTATTTCTTCTTGTTTGGAGTCAAATTTTACTCTCTCGGCTTCTGTTTTTTGCACTTTTCCTAGTTCGGGACATGTGAGCTCGTGGGTCTATATCATTTCCCTTTATGTTTTCTTTATGTGTAAGGCTTGTTTTGACCAAAAAATTTGGTGGGAAATTTGGGATAACAATTTGGTGACTCACGGGAGATCTACCTCGCTAGATGAAGAGACCAATGGCCTCAAGCATCTATTGGGCATGGAGTCTACTTGATAACATGAAATTATCCTTGAGCCACTAGAGCCCGATCAAAGCCTTTTCTATGTTTCATCTATCTCTGAGCCTCCCACATGCATCTACACTCTCAATTTTCATAAGAGAACCTTAGAAATGGACTTTCGAGAGTAGAAAATTGTTTTGACCCATGGGCTTCATTTGTCCCTCAAATGGACTATCTCAAACAACTTTTAGTTACTCTCTACATTTGTTCCCTATTTCAACTTACAACTATCATAGGCAAACATGAGCCTTCTTTCCTTAAATAGTTAAGAGCCTAGCCTCATGCCCCTCTGAAGCAATACAAACAAAACTTATATACAAAGACCAAATCATACATGCCTCAAATGAGACATGCAGAGTGTGCATAAGCACTTCTTCTACTAGAAACAAACCTACCTACTCTACTCTAACCAAGAGCAAAGGGAGCTCAAACAAAGCCTGACAACTGGTAGGGAGAAATAGCTTCCCTTCCTCAAAAATGGCAGCCATACAACTGATTTAGCACTGAACATGGCTAGTTGGATGAGTGAAAACTGACAATAAGTTGGTCCTCCACCCAAATCATCAAGGTATCAACATTAATGGAAAATACCTCTTCAAGCTGACCTGCATTGGACTCCTAGAGGCATTGATGGTGACCCTTGGTACTTTGATGATCATCCTCATGCCCTGAAGTAGGCATGACTGGTTTTGTCTCTCCTTTGGCTCTAATGAAGCCAAGTACCTATTGGGCATGGTCTGATCCTTTGGATGTGCCCATTTCTCTGAAATTCAACTCCAAAATTGGAGTCTTCTTATGGACCTTCTTGGGTGGATGGTGTGAGAGAAATGATGACATCCTCCTACCTTTTCTCTTCCTCCTCCTTTGAAGAACATGGAAGAGTCATGTCTTCCAATCTTGGTTCTAAAGGGCTGTTATGAAGTGCAGGTTGTTGTTCCTAAATGTTATCCTCCATGACAATAGGCTCATGTGCTTGGGATGTGAGAGATGGAGGAAAAAATGATGTGATCTCCATGGGTTCCCCTCCATCAAGGCAATCCTCCAAGTCAGACAGGTAATCTACCTCCTTGTTGTCCTGCCGCAGGTGCTCAACCTCCTTCATGGTGTCCTCCTGATCTACAATTGACTCACCATGGTTCCCTTCATCCTCAAACATGACATTTGAAATCTCAAACTCTTCCTCAACATCAAATCTTGAAGGGGATGAAGTGGGAGGAAGAACTGAAGGTTCTTCTATGTCCTACTCCACACTTGGAGCCTCTAAAACTATATGGTCCTCCTCCACAGCTGGAATGTACTCCTCTTCTTTTGGATTAGGAGTAGCTCCTCTTCCCCCTGCTTTCTACTATGTATAGAGCTTCCACCACTTGCAGCTTGACCTCCCCTCCTCCATAGGCTTTAACCAACAAGGGAACCTTTGAAAACTCAAATTTAGCAACCCAACTCTTCAAATTTTCTATCATTTCTTTTCTATTGGGTTCCTTTGTTTTATGTTCTCCTTGGCTAGTTTTTTGATTTTTTTCTTGGACCAACATGGACATGGGAAGGAAAGAAGAGTGGTGGGTGGGGGAGGCATTTCTTTTTTTGGATCTTGTAGAGGGGAATTGGATTTGGAAGGGAAAAGGAGAGAAAACTAAGGTGAGGTGGAAGACTAGGAGATGGAGAAATGAAATCAACACTTGGGGCAAGCAAGTGAGGGGCTTGACTCTACCTCTATTGAAATGATAAAGATTGAGGAAGAGACAATGAAAGACAGGGAGTTGGTGATTGACTTACCCATTGACAAGGTTGTCCACACTTTTGCTCATAAGCCTCGATCTCCATTGTCCATTGTGCAAGTTGGGCAACATTTCAATCATGAAGTCTAGTTTCTCCGAGGGTGTAGTGTCTTGGAAAAGGGCCTTCCCATGGACAAGGTGCCCTATAACCATGCTGAAAGCCCTCATTTGAACTTTTTCCCTTAATTGAACCATGCTAGCCTCCATTTTTTGAATCTTTTCCAACAGAACAGCATCTTCTACATAATTATCGCCATCATATGTGTCCCCTTGTTCTTGATAAGCTTCATAGTCAAACTGGTTTTGACACTACTCATATGGGTAAGCATAATGGTCCTGGATCTGATTATAATGTTGATTTGGAGGAGTTGGGAAATACATTGGAGGTGGACTGTATTGTTGTAAATGTGAGTTCCATGAAGGGAATGAAGTCATGATTGCACAACCTCATGGAATGGGGGAAAATGAAAGAGATGGAGGAAGAAATGGATGAAATGAGTGGAAATGGATGGAAAATGTCTACAACTCAGAGAATGGGTTTTTGACTAGATGGAGTCGCCAGATGTGCTTGAAAGTGCCTCCAAAGGCTGAAATCTTCACCAAGAGCACATCAAACCTAATGAAGTGAAGTGGTAAGGTGCTTCAAACCTATCCCACCGGCATGCCAAAATTGCTAGTGTGTGAAATCACAACACCCCCAAATGAGTTATGGATCTACTTTTCTAAGGTAGGGTCATTTGGTGTGATTTGCATAACATGGGACCATCTCTCAAGTTGTGGGACTTGCATGGACTTGAGATGGCCCTCCGGAGAAAGTCACTTCTTCTTCCTAATCCTAATGCTAAACTACTCCTAATGTAGAAATGACGACTATCTACTCCTAATCTAACAATGCCAAGGAGACAGAGAGAGAGAGAAAGTGCATAAAGAGGAAATCCTACACTAACGAGGTGATAGCACCAAGAAAAGGGAAGTGTTGATCATCTATCAAAATAACCATGAAATGAAGGGAGGTGAGGTGAGCAATGGAGAGGATGGACAATGGCATCACATAACAAATTTCAGATTCACACAAAACTCCATTTTTGATCCCCATGAACACAGCTCCCAAATCTGTAAATGAAACGTCCAAAACATGCACAGAATACTCCAAAAATGATGAGAGGCAAGAAGATGCAATGAAAACAAGTGAAGGATGGACAAACGCATCACAAAAATGAGTTTTATTGCTTTAGAAATTTGCACAGAGCATCATACATGAGCAAGAGGCAAAGAACGCCATTTATAGAGTAGGGGAGGAGGTTTAGACTCCATTTTCAACCCTGGGAAGAAAAGAAGAGGGGAGGCAGAGAAGAAGAATGAACAACTTTTACAATGAATCCTACCCCTGTATTTATAGATTTGATTAGAGAGAAGAAAGAGAGAGAGAGAGAGAGAGTGGGAAACATAGGGTGAAGCTCAACCACTGCTATTAATGCTTCTGCTAAAATCTACCCACAATATGTCGCCTCTTTACTTGCTCTCCCAAAGGTCGAATTGAATCAGATCTTGTATTTGAAGAGATTGGATTCTGTGTTAATGTCCTGGAAGACTTTTCTTCATTTTTTACCTACCAGGGCCTATAAAATATGATTTTTTATCCTTCCATGGCATAGAGGATGTTGAGATGCTTCCAACGGTGTCAGATTTGCTATATTTCGATCCCTAAGTCGAAAGATATGCCCCTTTGAAATTTTATATAGATTATGTACAAATGGGGGGAAAACAATTTGAAAAATGGGTCCCCCTTTTAGATTGGGACATGTGGCAGCCAAATTGGAATTAAAATTAGGTCTGGGGGCTCAGAACTTAACTTTTCTCCTTTTTCACAAAAATCGCAAAACCTAGAAAACTCTTGCAGCCCCGAAGCTCCACATGGACACGTGGCTCCTTTTGATTGGTTTGGGAATGCACTTTTGTTTTTACTTTTATGCCTTTTGAAAAAGGAAAACCTTAACTTTTTCCCCCACTCCCCACCTTGGCTTTGACTTGGGTCTATATGTTGACTTTTTCCTTGGTGGAGTCACGGGCCATTTTACAACTTTTACTCCTTTTGGGGTAAAGGGCGAAAAACTAATTTTTCCCGACACCCGGCCTTCCCCAGGGCACGTGTCACCTAGAACTTGCTTGGGAACCTTCTCTCTATTTGACCCTTGAATCAACGCCATTAAGACACTTGGCAACCTCTATCGGCTTGTTTGTGCATTGACTATTCAACTAACTCTACCCCCTTTGAGGACACGTGGAGGCACCGCGCATGTTTACAAATCTGACCCAAAGTTTTCCTTTGGAGGAGCGTTGGGTTGACACTTGTCGTCCTCCGCTGCTTTTGGACTTTTCAACAGTCCTTCTTACCTTTTAGACTTTGGGCTACGTGGCAAGCTTGTGCTCATTTGGGTCTTCACCTTGGGACCAACTCTTGGAGATGCGCCACACTGACACTTGGCACTCTCCACTTGCACATTCATACTTAGCCAATTTTTTGAGGCCTACCCTATCTACCTTTGACTTTGTTTGACCATTTTCCCTGCCTCCATTCCACCCTAGGACACATGGAGATGCGGCACTTGTTTGAGCCTCTCTATTTGGATCCATCTTTGGATAAGTGAAGCGAGGACACGTGGTCTCTTCCGCTGCCTCCTCCATACTTAGTCAATTTTGGACCCTTTCTTCAACTGTTCAAGCCTGAAAACTTCCAGACTTCATTATTTCTCCTATTTCTTGCATCTGGTCTCTTTAAAATTGTCTCCTCTTTCTTCTCTACACCCACCACTCCATTGTTGAGTCCTCCCTCGACCCTTTAAATAGATTTAGGATGTGGAAACTCTCAAAAGAACTATTTCTTCTTGTGTGGGGTCAAATTTGACTCTCTCGAGCTTCTATTTTTTGCTTTGCTTTCACAGTTCTAGGACGTGAGCTTATGCGTTTATATCATTTCCCTTCATGTTTCCTTTATGTGTAAGGCTTGTTCTGACCAAACTTTTTGGTGGGAAATTTGGGATAACAAGACCCTCATCTTTCACTTTCATCGGATAGCATACTCACGATTACACACTTGGGGGAATCATCCTTGTTATCTTTCCTCCACCTTCTAGCATTATCAACTCTCTCGACATCTTACAAATGTCACATCTAGTCTCCCAAATTCATCATACACATCTTAATACACTCTTGGTATCATAATTACCCGATGACACACTCTCATGCTTTGGTTCACACTTGACTGTTGAGGGCATACACTACACACTACACACTACACTACACACTTTACATTTCATGCATTCACCTCTTTCTACGCAACATCTACTCAAAGACGTTCATATCTTTCTAGCATATACTCTTACACGTTGTGTTCATTACCTAATAACACATTCGTTCAATAGTTCATACTCGATTGCTAATGGTTTATATCTAAAATGAACCTCACCTCACTCACACACTAATTCACTCACTCATGCTCACTCTATGCTTTACGCTTTGACAATCACATCTTTTTAGCGCACAATTCAAACCATTTCTTGATGATGCACTATTGTTCTATAGTTCATTCTTGATTGTTAAGGGGGCATTTATAAATGAACCTCATCACATGCATATGCATTACCACTGCTAGGGGCATGATGCTCCTATCATTCACATTGCATTCCATTCCATCTCATCCACATCATATAGCATATCTTGTTCACAATTAGTCTTCCTTGCATTTACTTGTTATATGTACACTCTCTTACACGTGCTAGTTAGATACCTTGTATGTCATTATCATTTATCATAAAAACATGCACATTCACTTTCCTTCTAGTTTTAATCATAGGCTTTACACAAATATTTACACGTAACATGGATGCTTGGCACAATATTGTCCATCCACTTTCATACACAATACATGTGTTATTGTTTCATTTTTCATAGCACATTACTATATCGGATTATACACACTTTGACATACTTTTTATCTCTATAACATGCTAATGGGTTATTCATGTGTAGAATTTTCCTTGCAGGTCTATTTCATTCCATGGTTTTCGAGATACATTGCTCGTTATTGTTTGCTTTTTTCTTCCATTGTTTTGGGGATTTTCCCTTTGTCTTATGTGCACATTGTATGATTTTTTCATATTGGCCTTGTGTGTCTTGTGACATTATGAGTGATGTCCCATGTTTGAAACCCACTTTCCACTATCTACATTGTCTTCTTGCATATTTTCTTCTTACGTGTCTTGCGACATCGTGAGTGATGTCCCATGTTTGAAACCCACTTTTCACGATCTACATTGTCTTCTTGCATATTGTCTTCTTGTGTGTTAGCTTACACATTGTCTTCTCATATGATAGCTTACACATTGTATTTTACATGTGTGTTTATCTTGCTCATACTAACACTTATTTCTAGCCACTTTGTTTGCGTGTCTTGGTTTCTACCAAGCACACTCCCCCTAGGGAATCGGTTTCAGCACAATGGTCACCATCCTTCAGGCTACATACTCCTCGGTGGCATCGTATACACCCCAAATGAGATGCGTCATCTATTGGGTGAATCAGTCCCCACACATAATTTTACATCCACTATTCAAGACACATTAGTACCGGTACAACATAGTCATTAGTGGTAGAATGACCCGCATCTTGACTTGGGTCCTCAGGACAACACAAACACCAAGACCTGCACCTAGACAAGAGTGTTTGGGTGCCCCTGACCCTTCCTAGATGCCTGTGACCAGGGGTAGTTACAAAATATTTGTCGAGTTTAACAAATTTCTAAGGTGGCTTTTATAGGGAACACATCCTTCGCACTCGACTTGCATGCACTACACAACATTTTCTACTTTCACATTGGATCCAAATTTCTCGAACTAGACCAAAAATTTACACACCATCTACATTGGTTTTCTACATTATGGGAAACATTTAAAGGTTGGAGGATGACACTAGACTTTTCTCCTTAAAATTCTTCCATTCTTGGCATGAGATTGCCCAAAAAACTCGTAGTCGGTCAGCAACAGTGTGAGATCACCCAAAAAACTCATTCTTCTACATCATCTTCAGGATCCTTTCTATACTTTTTTACTCATCACAGATCAGGTGCACATGTTCCTTTTTCATTTTCTTACATACTTTTACACACTTTTTACACGTTTTGATCATATATACGCATATTTGACTACTTGTTCATTCTTCTCTTTTGCAGGTCCATCCTTATGGGAAACGATAATCACATCATCACAAAAACAATCACACATCAAGCGATATCAACAACACATAAAATCATGACATCTACACATCATCATCATCGCTTATTTTTCACTTCCTCTTCTCTAGTTTCCATGCTTCATATTTTTATCACTCCACAATTTTTCCTTGTCTCTCGGCACAATTTTCACCACTCATCTACATGATTATCAAGTATGCATATCTTATCTACTTTGTATTATCGATCATTATCTCAACAACATAAAGTGGGGAAAATATAGACACAAAATCATGCACTTTGGGTATCTATCTAGTCATGATCACATACTACTATTTATATGATTCCTAAGTAAGAAAAGTACTAATCAACCCATGTCTTTGGCCATCTTTTCTTGATTTTTGTTGCCTTTGTTGATCTTACACTCCTAGCCCATTCTATCTTTTCACACTTCAACATTTCTCACTTTGGACACCAATGCCCAGCCAGAAGCTAGCGTCAGCACCCATGTCCCCTTTGGGAATCTCCGCCTCTTTTTACTTTGCTCACATGTTTTGGGTCTTTTCTAGCCATTTGGGCATATTATTTTACTAGTTGGCCTTTTAGTGATTAATTACAAAATTCAACCAAGGGAATCATATAAATAGAAAGTTATGTGACCATAATAAAGGACCAAGTATTAAGCATTAGCTATCACCACCTAAGATTACATCCAAAGGAATTATCAAGTGCATTCAAGCATCCATATAGCATCCACACAAGGGCAAGGGACTGCATTATTCTATATACACTTTATATGAGGGTATGTTTAATATTTCATACACACTTCTATCTACATTTTTACATCTAATTATTGTTCATTATCAAGTGCAACACGCATAAGAGCAACCTAGGGAAAAATATCTTCACACACCCACATAGATTTACATTAGGTCTAAAATTTAGTGCAGACTCTCGCCATAAGATCACTCATTTGATAGTTGAGGAAAGTTTGACCCCTCATTTGCATTCTTTTCTTTTTGGTATTTGATGCACTTTTAAGGGTTTTGCATGTCAATTCTTTATTACATGTTATCAACAACATTGGTGATCATTGTGTGACATGCTAGTTATAAAAAGTGAAGGACAACAAACATATTACAACAATTCAAACATGGTTTTGAGATTTTTAGCGATCACAGGCACCCATAACTAGTCTCAGTAGTGCTCACAAGTGCCTCTAACCCATCCTAGGTGCCCCAGTCTAGCATATTTCGGCATCTTTGCATTTTTTTGGGTTTTATTGTGATAGTTTGCACTTCGTATTTTCCAGCTTCTTTAATTCTATACACCTACGGGATCATAGCAAAACAACTAAGTCTTTTTGTCTCCTCATTTGCACTTAGGGTTTTAAATCTTAATTATTTATTTTCTTAGGTCTATTTTTTACTTAATGTAATATTCATTTACTATTACATTACAATCAGATTTAGGAATCTATTTATTTAAATATTTGCTTAATCAACACATGAAACCTTTCTCTAATCTCTCCTTTGCAAAACCTCAATGAAAAGATTTTTGAAGTATTGAACTTGTAGAATCTTTGAAATTTTGGATTATGGGTGATTTAAACTATTCTCTAAATGAATAAATGGCTATGCTACGAGAAAATTTAGACTTAGGGAATGTAAAGTAATTTTCGAAGAGTTTAGTTACTATTGCACAAAGCTATCATGGATCATTTTTGAAAGGATATTTCCTAATATTTATAGTTGAGGAAGAGGCCATAGAAAGTGGATCAAAGTTTGAATGAGTTCCAAGATCATGAATGCATTTTCCTTGAAATAGCAAGTGGATTTTGTCTATGCAGTTACAACTTTGAAGGGGAAATGAATATTTGGTTGGTAGTAATATTTCATTTGAGAAAGTGGTTGTACATGAAATTTTATTGCCCCCACCTTTGTAGGATCCTAGAGTTGGAGTGGGAATGGAGTTAGTATGATAGTGAAGTGGATTCTAAGTGGAGGATGAATAGGAAAATATATTTAATTCAGTTTAAATAATTGATTTAATTAGTTATGAGGTATGAGTAATAAATTAAATAAATTAATTAAATATATATATATAATCAAACTAGCTAAAGGGTATAGGAATTAATTTAATTAATTCTAAAAAATCTAGTGGCATGAGCTTTCAATTAGAGAGTGAAAGTTAGAACCTTATTTTATTGTTGCACATTAGATTTGTCACCGTGATTATGAAAGAATCATGATGTTTTAACCATGGAACTAGAGTATCTCATAGATCAATGCTTAGAACTAGGAAGTACGAAGCAAGGAGTGTAATAGTAGAAATGATAGACACTGATAATGCTAAGAAGAGGAGGGGAAAGAATGAGCATGATTCCCTTGAAGTGTATGATGATGAGTAATTTATCTGATGAAAGTGAAGGGTAAGGGTCCTCCACTCAATGTTTGAAGTGATAAAGGTGTGTGACCATGCTTTGAGATCATTTGTGTGTATGACTGATGATGTATGTGTAAAGGAGTTCGTGGAGGTGATGAGAACCTATGTGAAGGAGACCTAGGGGGTGATCAATACCTATGTGAAGGAGACCTAAGAGGTGGTGAGGACTTATGTGAAGGGGTTTCTGAGTAGGGTACTTAGACTGATGAGATGGACTAATGGACCAATGAGAACGAGTGGGTCTTGTGTGAATACGAGAACTAGGTATAGAATGTGCCTTAGATATGAGAGGTCTAGGGGACCTAGATGCTCTAGTGAGTGTAATGGAGACTTTAAGAGGAGGATGAGGCCATAACGTGAATGGTGGAATACCTTTGGTGGTGATAACTTTCTTGTTGTGAATGAAATTTAAGCACAAGTGATTCATGGAAAGGATAGCTTGAGTGGCATGGAGCCAAGGAAGACCTAAGATCATGTCACAACCTTTGTGCAAGGTACCACGGTGAATGGAAAAAGCATGGTGAGAGGCCCAATTGTAACTTGAATCTTGACATAGCCATAAGATTTAGGAATTGGATATGAAATATTAGCTAGTGGGTATTTGATAGCAACAAGGAGTGCAATAGAGCACACACTCATAGGAAGTGATGGATCGATCATTGTATTATTGATAACATGAGGCCCGATAGAAGCATTGATGTGTAGTGTGTTAGAAGAAAATGTAGCATGATAATCATGATCAGAAAATGTGATGAATGGTGGAGATGCATCAGCACTAGCAACTAGAAAATCAAGAGGCCCCGATGATGGAAGAGGTGCAGCTCGATATGTATGATTGGCGGTGAAATCTGCAACTTGGTTTGTCATGCTTAGGTAAAGGATCATTAAATATTTTGACCTTTTATTTTCATTGACCGCTAAGATGTAGAAGACTCAAGGATATCGATTATATTGTTGTCAATAAGATATTGAATAAGATGTCTGAGTTTGAAACAACAATCGAAGAGAATGCCCAAAGCATTGATGATCTAGTATTTTCATCATAATTGTGTACTTTAGGGCATGATAGATCTAGACTCAATAGTAGTGGAAGAATAATAAGATTGCTTTCAATAAGTTGAAGCACAAGGAAATTTTTGAATGTATGATTTGGAGGTTTCCATTGAAGCTTTTCAGGGAGTAGAGATAGCATTAGTAGTGGATTTTTCTTTAGTGGGCTTGGGAGATGGCTTGAAAGTAGATTTTCTTTGAACCGATTAGAAGATGATGAAGCATGATCATGATACTTGAGTAGAGATAAGTTTTCCTTCACATAATTTAAGAGTATGACATAGTTGATAAAATGAAGGAGATGTCTCAAATATGACACTCTCTTGTAGAGGTGGTAATATACTTTAAACAAAAATATCTCACAATTCGAGTCTAAAAGTACATTTTTCATCTTAGCTAAGTTGTTCTTATAGTGTAATACATAGTCAGCTAGATGCTCATTGGATCCTTGTTTAATTTGTGCAAGTTGATCATAGGATATCTTAGAACTGATATTGATAGAAAAATGTGCAAGAAAAGCATCGGCTAAATGTGTGAATGATGTTACCAAATGAATAGGTAGATTGCAGAACCAACACATAGCATAATCTTGGAGACTTCTAGGAAAGAGATTTTCTAGCAAAGTATGATCATCCGCATAATTGATACATGACACGTGAAATTATCTAAGATTCTCTTGAGGATCACCATGGACATTGAAGGTACCTAGCGTAGGGGTGAAAAAGTTTGGAGGAAGTGCATAAGTGGAAATGGCAGGTTGTGAAATGAGTGTGAAGGAGTGGGGTGGAATCAAGAGATGGAGATGCACGAGAAGTAGCTTGCTAAAGTTGATGGATTTGAACTTGAAGATATTGGTATATAAAGATAAAATCACAAATTTTTATCAGTCATCATAGTCAATTCTAATCAAATAAATATGGAAAAGTAGTTTTCATATCTTCCAAGTTTTCCCAAGTTGCACTTTCTTCATTAAACTGGTCCCACTGGACCTTACATTGACTTATTTCACAATTTCTTAAATGCAACTGGTGAGTTTCTAGCACTCGTATGGTTTTAACCATGATTATTCCTAGGTCTTGGACTTGTAAGGAATTCCAATTCAACACATGTGATAAATCTGAAATGTATTTCTTAAGCAAATAAATATGGAAAACATCATGCATTCATGACAAAGCAAGAGGTAATGCTAAACGGTAAGCTACAGGGTTGATTATTTCAACTATCTCAAAGGGTCCCACATAATGACGTGATAACTTTGTAGCCTTGTCAAAAGTTATAGAGCTCTTTTCAGCTTTAACCCGAAGAAATTTTTTTCTCACCAAGTTCAAATTTCTTGTCAACCCGCTTTAAATCAGCATAACTCTTTTGCCTATCTATTGCTTCTTTCAAGCGTTCACAAATAATTTTAACTTGTTCCATTTCCGTAAGGATTTTAGGCCCAATTACCTCTCTATCCTCAATGTTGTCCCAACTAACGGGGGTTCTGCATTTTCTTTTGTATAATGCTTCAAAAGGTGCCATCTTAAGAGAGGCATGATATGTGTTATTATATGCAAACTCAACTAGTGGAAGGTACTCTTCCCACTTATACTGCTGATCCATACAATACATTTGTAACATATCCTCTAAAACTTGATTAACTCTTTCAGTCTATCCATTTGTTTCCGGGTGATATGCAGAACTAAAATTCAGCTTATTTCCTAGGGCTGCATTAAGTGTTTGCTGAAACCTTGATGTCATTCTAGGATCTCTATCAATTATGATTAATTCAAGTACTCCATGTAATCTGAAAATTTCATGTAAAAATCTTTTAGCCAATACAGGAGAATCATCCTTCAGATTACCAGCAATAAAATGTGCTACCTTCGTTAGTTTATCAATAACTACTAAAATAACATCATGTTTATTTCTTGACATAGGTAACCCTTGTACAAAATCCATGCTTATTACTTGCCATTTATATTGTGGTATGCTATGAGGATACAATAAACCGGTTGGGTGCATATGTTCAGCTTTAACACATTGACATTCAAGGTAATGTGTCACAAAATCAATAACATCATTTTTCATTCCTTTCCATAAATATTGTTATTTTATATCAGCAAGCATCTTTGTAATACCAGGGTGTCCAGAAAAAGGTGAATTGTGAAATTCTGCTAACAATTTCTTTCTTAAATCATTTAGTGAAGGTATGTATACTATGTTTTCAAATCTTAAGATTCCTTTGTTATCAAAGTGAAAACCTTTATACCTCACATCATTTAAATTTGTAGCAAGTGTTGTCTTTACTTGCTGAAAGTAAGAATCAAATTCCATAACACTTTTTACTTCATCCTTAAACTGAGTTCTCAGTGTTATAAGAGCAAAAATGTGCTTCCTTTGACTTAGAGTGTCACCACTCTATTTTCCTTACCTTTGATGTAATTGATGTCAAAATCATATTGAGACAAAAACTCTAACCATCTTCATTGTCTTGCATTTAGATTTGGCTGAGTGAAAATATACTTCAGCCCAAGATGATCAATTTTCAATTCAAAAGGTTTACCAAACAGGTAATGCCTTCAAACTTGTAGTGCATAAACAATGGCAGAAAGATCTAAATCATGTGGAGCATAATTCAACTCATGTAACTTTAGTTTTCTACTTTCATAAGCTATGACATGATCATTTTGTAACAAAATACCTCCTATAACTTCACCAAATGCATCAGTTACTACCATAAAGTCTCCATTAGGATTTGGTACCGCTAGAATAGGTGCTAAAGTTAACTGTTCCTTCAAATTTTTGAATGCAAATTCACATTTATCACTCCAAAAAAACTTCTTATCCTTCTTCTATAAAGAATTTATTGGTGCAGCCACCTTAGAAAAATCTTTTACAAATTTTCTATAGTAACCAGCAAGCCCCATGAAGCTTCTAACTTCATGTACATTCTTTGGTGCAGCCACTTAGTTATAGCTACAATTTTAGAAGGATCTACAACAATTCCATTCTTACTTATTACATGTCCCAAATAGTGCACTTTTGTATCATAGAAAGAACATTTAGATAACTTACCATATAACTGTCTCTTTCTCAAGATTTCCAAAACTATCTTGAAATGCTTATGGTGTTCCTCTATGCTTTTGGAATATATGAGAATGTCGTCCCAGAATATGAGCACAAATTTGTCTAAGTATTCTTGAAAGATACTATTCATAAAATTCATAAATTTTGCAGCTTGCATTTGTTAATCCAAAAGGTAAAATCATGAACTCATAATGTCCATACCTTGTTCTGAAAGTTGTTTTATGAATGTCCTCATCCTTAATCTATAAGTGATGATATCCAGATCAAAGATATATCTTATAATATACTGATGTTCCATGCATCTGATCAAATAGATCATCTATTCTAGGAAGTGGGTATCTATTCTTGATTGTTGCTTTGTTTAACATTCTGTAATCAATGCACAATCTAAGTGTTTCATCTTTCTTTTTCACAAAAATTACTGGTGCTCCCCAAGGTGAAACACTTGGCCTAATCAAACCTTTAGAAAAAATTTATTGCAACTGAGCCTTAAGCTCTACTAATTCTATATTAGTCATTCTCTAAGGTTCCTTAGAAATAGGCTCGGCCTGTGGTTGATCTCTATTGTGAAGTCAAACTCCCTTTTACGTGGAAGACCTAGTAATTCTTCCGGAAACACGTCACTAAAGTTTTGTAACAGTAGATATTGTTCCAAGACATCATTTTTCTCTTCAGATTGTTTTTGCATATAAGGTACAACATTTATTTTTGGCCTTTTTAAGTTGCATAGTTAGCCGACAGCTTTTCTAATAGAAATATCTCGTTTCACCCCGAATCTCTGTTGTTTTCTACAGTCATCTAAACAACTAATGTGTTTTTCAAAATAGTCTACTTTGGCCTTATGTTCTGCTAACTAATTCACACCTATGATTACATCATAAGACCCCAAAGGTGAAACATAAAGATCAAATTCGATGGAAAATCTAGGTAAGTCAAGGACTGCCCAAAAAGACACATACTAATCAGTATGGACAGCATTATTTCCATAATGTACAATCCATGTTTTATCCATGTTTCTAGCTTTTCTTTTTAATTTTTATGCTAATTTACTAGAAATAAAAATTCAGTAGCTCGTATCAAAAAGAATAGTTATAGGTATGCCGAATAACTTTCCTGGAACCTCTATCTGCGTGGCCTATTTTTCAGCCTACTTGTCAACTACTGCAACGTGTAACTTGTGTTGCTGGTTATGATCATCCTTTTTAAAGGGCATTGATTTGCATAATGATTTTTCCATAGTTATAGCAGCCTCCTACAAGTCCCTTTCTAGGCTCGGATTTATTTCTAACCTTAGAGTTATCATTTTGACCTTCATAAGACTTATGTCCATTATTATTGTTCTTGACAAAGTTATTATGTGCATTACCAATAGAATTATTTATTGTTGCTTTCTTACTAGTATTAGATGAAAACTTACTTTTCATTCTGAATTTCTTCCATGGTCCTTTCTTAGGTGCAAGAGATGATGAAGAAGAGTTGGGTATTTTCTTCCTTACTTCCTCCTTATGAGTAGAAATTGCCTTCAATTTTTGTTCTTGCCTTATGGCCTTTTCAACAACCCCTTCCATCATGGTTGGGCTATGAACATCCACCTCTCCTCCTATAATGGAATTCAATCCCATGATGAATTTCCATATCCTTAACTTCTCGTCATTTTGATACTAGAGGTACATACTTAAGGATTTTAGTAAATCACTCCCAAAGTATTAAGTCACGCTTAGCTTCTCTTGAGCTAAGTTCTAGAATTCAGTCATTTTCTAATCATAGTAACGTTACGGCGCCAATGTTTCTGAAGTAACCTTTAAATTGATCTCATGTGATATTAGTTTCATCAATGTTTAACTCAACCTTACGGCTATCCCACCATGAAGATGCCTCATGGGAAAGTTGATATGCTCCCCATATTGCCTTTGTTTCTTCTGAGAAATTCCTTATTGTAAAGTATTTATCCATTTTGCTGAGCCAATTCTCAACCCCATCTCCTAATGTGATGTCATCAAACTTGGGTGGACTTATCCTTTTTATATCATTAGTGAGTTCAGTTGTCAACCTAGCCTTTTGTTCTCAGGTTGATCAGGTATGTTCACATTGTTATTATCAACACCTAAATTGGCATTGGCCTCAGGATGTGGCTGATTATTATTACCAACATCTTCTTCCTCCTCATTTCCCGTTACTTGTTGTTCCAAAGATAGCCAAATGATCTCTTGTTTCCAACAGGCAGCAAGGATCTCATTGAGTTTTTGGGCAATTGTTGCTCCTTCCTTAGGTGGAGGGTTATTTTAAACATTTCCTCTTGTTCTAACCATTTTCTGATTAACAAGAAAATTTAAGTTTCATCAGATTATGGACACAATAGGTCCAAGAGCTGCAACCTTCAGCTCTGATACCAAGATGTAACATTCCCATTTTAAGACTTTAGAAACAAGGGAAAAAAATTGAAACATAATGTTCTCTATTCTAAATAAAACATCATTTAGAACACACATTCCATGCCAATCAATCTCATAACAGATAACCATATGCAACTGTAATGACTCGGTATACTACCGATCTCTCATGTTAACTTAAAGCATAGAATACTTTATGTATACTATGTATACTTGGTTCTCCTACCCTATTCCAGGTACTTGAGTGATTTGTTTAAATAACCTATCTAAATATTTGTTACCAATATTCATCTGACATCACGTTGCTTTAAACTAGGTGACATAGGACAACACAACTAGCAGCTTGCGATACTTTGGCCAAATATTTTCAACATACTGTTCATGTTACTATTCCTAGATGGCATACTCGTCATTCTAGAATACATCCTTCACCTCACTCCTCTGTTATCTAGAATGGTCTTTACTGACTACCATCAGTCCACTTGCCCAAGGTTTGACCCTAGCCCCAGTTAGCATCCTATTTTTTTAAAGGAAGATGCTCACGATGACTTAGGGTATATGGGCATACTCGGCTGACCTAAGTCATCCAAATGTGCCAAGGTACCTTGAGTCATAGAAAGTTACTACCTATCCAAAACATGCTACTAACTTGACCTAGAGGGAAATGAAGTTCAATTCTAGATGTGCGTAGATCTAGATGAACAAATACGAAAGGGTGTTGCCACATGTCAACTACAACATTGTATCCTCGAGAAGTCCCATGACTTCTCGAGGGTACATTCTTGCAGTTGGCATGTGCCAACATCCATGAGAACTGATTCATCAAGATGTACATACCCCCTTAGAGGTCATTATCATAATTAATATTGGATTAAGATTCAGATTACAAACCATGCCTAACCCTAATTCCAACATTCATTAAGTTCTTTATCCATAATTAGCCTGATTCGTTATGGAGAACTTCATTAATTCATGTTTGCATTTAATGTTCATTAACGTGGCATAACCAGCAATTATCCCTAAAAAATAGGACATCAAACATCTCACGTTTAATTCTTAATGCAACCTAGTTGTCTAAATCAAGTGTGTCATCCACCTAGATTCAGCTAGTGTTCACTTTATAACCGTAGTTAAAAGATTAAAGATCATAACCACTATTCCTTTTTAACATTCTTAACTCATATAGTTTAATTGTATGTCCCAAGATTTTTATTATTAAACTATAGTTGTGTAAATAAAGAATGACATCTTTATAATTTAACAAGTTTCCTTATAATAAGGGGGAAATGTACTATCCCCTTTATCTAACTTATTAATTGATAAAATTAAAAGTACACAACCAGATACAAGAATACCACCAAGATATCACTACTAATTCCATCATACAAGTACAAAAGAATTCACACCACAAATTGGAGTCCAACTCAAAACCTTTCAATTCATGATGATAAATATACATTTACAAGACTATGCATTTCAGACATTCTGCATGTCAATCAAAATTAAGATCTTAAAATAACATCACTTTTCTTTTCCAATACAACTCAAGAATGATTCAAAACTCTTTACATAAGATCCAGAATTAAATAAACCAATGCATCATAAAACTTTTTCCCTCTTTTATCACTTACGATGTCCATCTACAAAAATTGCTAGCATAGATCAGTTCAATGAACTGAGCATGATAAGCACTAAGCATTAAAGTGAAGTGCATTCCACTAATTGTTCCATTAAAACAACTCTACTTTAATGAAACAATTAATATATCATACAAATAATCATAAGTAATAACATCTAGAAAATAAGTACAATAAAAGAGTCTGAATTCACTTTTAAGAAAAGAGCATAATATAATCCACAACATCTGCATTATATCATAAGGTTTAATTGATCCTATCAATTACTTTAAAAAAATCAACAGATCTTGTCATCCAATTGTTTCATAATTATAAAAGAATAGAAATGCACATTTATCTTTACTAAGTAGCAAAAGAGTTAAATACAACATAGCTCTTATTAGGATGATTCATCCTACAACTTAAGCAAAGAAGAAGAATCAATGCATACCATTCCTTACACACTTCATCATCTAAAAGACAAAAATAGGTTTAGAACTCACCTGACTACTTCAGTGCAAGGATAACAATATAAGGATTCCATAAATAAAGAGACAACATCTAAACAAGAATCCCGAATCAATCCAAGAAGAATAGGAAATCAAAACAAATCTAATCTGTAAGTCTTACTAACTTCTACATGTTAGAAGATATAATTCAAAGATCTAAAACCAGACTTTCCACAAATCCAAGCTAGACTCAAATAGAATTAATCTCTTATCTAGTCCATCCAAGAAGGGCTCATAATAAGACAGAGTGCAAAAAGAGACAACCTACCAATATCAATCCAAATGGAGTATGACTCAATCAAGTAAAAAATAGTCGGTCTAAGCATGTTATTATTTTCTTTCCAACATACCGACTTAGCTAATCTCCTACCACATCATTACAACCAATGACTTATACAAAGTAGACCAAACAATCCACAAGAAATTTCCATCACAAAAGATAATTGAGTACAGAGAAGTTCAATCAAATGAACTTATCCAAACAACAGTAAAAAGGAATCTCCATTAGAAAAGATCCAATAAATAATTCATTTCATTTATACTATCAAGTGAATTTCCAATTATAATTCCAACTTGGAAGTTTTTTTTTAAACTAGTTCCCAAGAGAGAACACAAAACCAAACACATAGTTGAAAGAAAGCACACTTCTGGTCTCCCTTACAAATCTTTACCAACTAGTTTATCTATTCCCTTTCATTAAACTCAAGTTTGAATTCAATTCTCAGAGCGAAGTACACAATACCACCCCTAAAATAGTATATTGTCCCCAAGAGAACATATTCCTTTCTCTTTGAAAACCTAAAGATTCGTTCAATGAATCCATCAAGGAATAGAAATCCACAAATAGTATAAGAGATACAAGGATCAATACAACTCACGAACTCAATAGATACCATATTCCCAACTTCTAGGTCTTACATGGCTCCAAATAATAGAGACATAAAGTTTGAGGTCATCATGAAGACAAATTCAGTGAGACAACCCCAACCGAGATGATAAATCCTATCAACAAGATTCAACATGAGAGAGTAATCAACTCTTTTCCCTAACAACCAAAAAGTCAATAAAGAGGATCTGAAGGTAAGAAGAAACCCAATATACGTTTAAGACAAGTATTGTCCCAATCTTACCTCCAACATGACTGAAACAAAATCACAACAAGGACTCTCAAGTTCTATCTAAGAGGCTTGTGAAAAATAAGGTATTTATTTCAAACATTGATCACAAGAAAGAGAATGCATACTACATATCCATAATCCTCAAAACTGTTAACGACTATTCCAACAAACTATATATCAAACCAAACCCAAAACAAGATACAATTCCCATCCATTAATCCTTCTAACATAATAGTCAAGCCTTCAACAAGACACGGGTTTGCTTAGGGTAGAGAAGAATAGGATATACTTCATATTTACATGCCCTATCAAGTTCAAAGAAGGTGGTATAGTCTAAAAGACAGAAGTACTAAAACCATTCACACTCAAGAAGCTACACGAAGGAGATCTCAAAAGAGATTACCAGATCAACTTCAAACCGAACTAATCTCTCAAGCCCTTATCAAGTAGATAGTCCATAAATGAGTTCAAGCATTTCAATCCTTGAATACGAGAAAAAATCCAACTCAAAATACAAGTACAAAATCAAACACATCGATTCGACTACAAGTTCAAATCACGCAAATACTAAATACAAGTACAGTGTTGAACTCGAAGCTTCCACAAAAGTTCAAAACTACACAAAGCTCTAATATTGGCTTAGAATAAACACAAAGTTCAAATATGAGCTCATAACGAAACACAAAGCCCCAATGCAAGCTTAGAACAAAACATGAATGCTCCAATACAAGTAAAAATGAAACACAGGCTCCAAATAATAGTTCGAATGAAACATAAGGCAATGAATGCCCATTCAATCAACACCAGACCTGAATACCAGTTTTAGAATGAAATACAAAGCTTCAAATACAAGTTTCACATGCATGTCACCATTAAACTAGCACAGAGAAAGTTTCCCAAGAACTATCATTACTTTGCAATGGATTTACATCCCAAAACCACAGAGATTCCTAAAACATGCAAGTAAATAACTAGACAAATCAAACAAAAATTATCTCATGAGAGTAGAGTTGTTTTAATGATTCATTTAGAAGAAAGAAAGAAATCTTAATGGGTAGAGCCTATCATGCCTGATAGTGCCTCTGCCAATTTGAAGGAGACTTCCATGAAGCTTCCCACTCTTTTTCTTCTCCATGAAAGATCAACAACCAAACAAATCTTCTTCTAATGCCTCATATACATTCCTCTGATCGAAAATAGACCAGAGAAACCAAAAATAGCCAAGAAGTGGAAGTCAAACTGCTGGTTTAAAGAACCAAATAGCTCCATGTAGAGTAAAATTTGCGAGACATGAAAAACCAAACAACCTCCCACAAATCCACCTCCCTTGTTTCCAAGATGGTTTGTACACAAAAACTAAGATCCATTAATGCCATTAATCCCAAATCTCCTACTTATCTCTCCTTGCCATCGCTTCTCAATACTCATGGCGAATGCCATTTCTAAATTAACATGCATTTCATATTTAGTGAAGCCTCCACGTAAGCCTCCACTGCAGTTAACCACCTTTGCCAAAACTGGTAGTACCTCCATGCATTAAACCCAATCAAATCAATTAAATGTCATTGTAACTGTCACCTTAGTGCCATGCGACCCTTAGGTTCCTTTTAAATAGTTTAGGCTAGATTTCCCAAGACTTAGGTTAGTCTAACAATAAATCACCTTAGGTTTTACAACATTGTCGTAGGTAGTTTCCACCTAAATTAACTTCCATATAATATTAGGCATTAGGTTAACAAATTCTAACATTACTTTAGTAATCTATCCCTTATTCTTTTAGCACAAGAGCTTAGGTTAGGACGCCATTCCAAATGAAAATAGAATAATAAGCTTAGGTTAGATTATAACCCATTTAAGTAAACATAACTAGGAAGTAGGTGCTCTTACCTAGTTTAGGATACCGTTAGGATAGTCCTTTAGTTTTAGTATTATAATCCCCTTCATATTCATATAAGCAAACTATATTTTGTTTACGCTAATAATGTCCTGCGAGATCAATCACAAAGACCCAAACACAATATACAACCTCGCAAGACACTTTCACACTAAACCATAGAATTTGATAAATATAAAATTTCAGTCTGCTATGTCTCTCAAACTAATGAATGTCAATTTACCATTCAAATAGCTTAAGAAGATTTTAAAACATTCCTTGGATCACTGAAATTGATCCAATGGATGAGTCAAAAAGAGATAAGTTTGCAACTCTCAAAATCGATTGTAGTTTATCAATAAGAAGTGAAAATGGATTCTTGTAAGCCATATCATTCCGTTATAAAGAATCCAAGAGCAGAAATGATTTATCCATAACAAGCATGATTTTCAACAATCAAGGGAACACACCTCATTCAAGAAATCACATGCCAACGCTTGTAATACAAAAGAGAAATATAACAGCTTCTCAATGAGTGCCTTGAAGTATCCAAGTAATCAAAAACTTTAGACTTTTTACTAAGGAAATAGACCCGTGTATATCCGGAAAAGTGTTCGATGAAGGTGAGAGAATATATCCCCTGTGAAAGATGGATGGGGAAAATCCTTGTGACATCATTTTGAGTCAACTCTAAATGTGTTGAATCTCTCCAAGCTTACCTTTGTCAAATTTCTCTTCAAGGTGTTTTCCAAGAGCATAACCCTCGCAAAGTCTCTTTAAGAAACAAACTCTAGGAAATCCTATAGCCATGTCATGCTTATTGAGCTGCTCAAGGTAGTGGTAGTTAAGATGGCCAAACCACTCATGTCATAATCTGCTAACTCCATTTGAATGTGTGAGCAATGTAATAGGGGAAACATCAGTGCAAAGTGTGAGAAGGTATATAACCTAGCATGGTGATCTGCCCTTCCCATTGCTATTGTAGTTTTATTATGCAACTCCCTAATCTCAACTGAATTTGGATCAAATAGGACTCTCATGCCCTTCCCTATATGATTCATTTGATACATTGATAGGAGATTAGTTAAAAGTGAAGGTACACTGAGAACATTTTTTAATGTTCCACCTTCAACTTCAATAGACCCTCTCCTAGAAACTATGGCTAAAGTATCATCACCCAAAGTGATGAAGGACATGTTACAGGGATCTAAGGAAGAAAACTTGACATGTGATGAACCCATGTCATTTAAAGCACCAGATTCGATAACCCAGAAGGAGTAGATGAGGATGCAACTGCAACTAGTGCCTTTCCCTTATGTTTCTCTTTATCTTTTTCCTTTTCCTTAGTAGATTCTTGGGTTGATGAAGACTATTTGATAGATTCAAGGACCCCTATGTTGTTCTTCTCAAGGAGATGACTGAGGTGGTCAATTTGCTTCTTCATACATTTGTGCTCATCGTGCCCAAGTTTCTTGCAATAGGCACACTTAACCTTTTCCTTCTTAGGTTTCCCATTTGAACTGGAGGTTTCAGTGGTAGACTTGGAAGAGGTAGTGGATTTTTGTTCTTTCTTCTTTTCTAGATCCTTGCTCTTTTGCTTCTTCTCTTGGTTGCTAGAGGATTTATGTTTCCCATTCCTGAAATGAGGGCTTAAGGTTTAGATGAATTCAAGGTGCCCATTTGGATTAAATTGTCTTGCTCCTTAGTCAAATCAGAAATAAATTCATATAGATATGGCATAGACCATGTGCATCCAAGAGCTCGATTGGTAGCATAAAATGTAGAGACAAATATATAGTAGTCAAGAACATGTTTGGAAAGCACTGAAAGAACTAGTTCTTCATTCGTCTTTTCTGTTCCACATTCTTTTAACTACAATCGTAAGGACTTAATCTTAGTAAAGAAATATTCCAAAGTTTCAAATTTGTTAGGACTTAAGTTGATAAGTTCTATTTCCATTTCATGACCCCTCATAGTGTCAAATTTTCCAAACAAGGTTTCTAAGGTTTTCCACACTTGGTTGGGAGATGTGGTTGACTCTATGTGAAAGAGGAGTTCAGGAGACACTAAAAGACACAAAATACCAAAAGATTCATCACACTTATTAAACCACTTAATTTTATATGTGACTTCACTAGGCTCAGGTTCTAACCCCATTATGATACGGTATAACCCTTTACTCCTAAGTGCAATGGTAATTTTTATTTCCATTCATAGTAGTTAAAATGTGTAAGTGGGTTAATTGTACTTAGATCCATTAGTGTAGAAAGAAAAGTTGTGGTAGTTGTTATAGAAAACAAAGAAATGTGAAAGAAAGAAGTTCTAAACAAGAGAGGAAACACATTGTACACCCCCGTAAACTATATCAAGAAACCCCCCCATAGTTTTGGAACTTTATAAATTAGTACATTTTACAAAATAAATAGGTCCAATGCTTTGGGAAATGAAAAATATTTAACTTTTGTAAAAATGGCACTCGATATCGAGCTACCAATCAAAATTTTTACAATAATTATTTCTTGTAAATAAGCCCTATTTTAAATGAATTTTCACTAAACTTGAAATGCAATTTTTTTACTAAAATATAGTTTTAGCAAAATAAGGATTTGGGTTTTGATGAATCTAGGGGTTGTAGGGGGTTGGAATTAGCCATTCTACTACACCCGAAGGTTGTTCTAGTGAGGCTATTAGGCCGAGACAAAGATTTTTTTTACATTTGTACATAGCCTGTAGCCATATTGGATCAAGAAGACATGAATTGCAGCTCTTAAATTTCCCCAAAGTTGTGTGTTGAAAAAAATTCTATCGTGGGACTTAAAACAATAACTCAAACTAGATCTTAAATCTATGTATGGGTTGTTAGAAACTCTATTACAGTGTCCGAAAACACTTCTTGATCGGAAAATTCCCTTTGCAATTTTGAACATGCATGCAAAGCACTACCACGAGTGAAAACACCCTTCACAGTCTGAAAACACCTATATCTGGATAAATCTTACAAGGATCCTATAACAATGATTTAGGGCTTACAAAAAGCAATCTCCATATCGTATATGCACTATGCAAACCTATAAACCTCTTAATCTTGAAAATAGGCTATATAACCACAAGTCGAGCAAAACCAACACCAAAAACACCCAAATACTTACAATAATGACCTCAAATGGAATTAAACTTATAGAATAATAACCAGATAAGCTCAATACCAGCTCAACTCTGATACCATATCGGAGAAGTGCCACAAATTTATTGGTTTGAAGAATGCATAGGTGAATGATGCGAGACGTAAATTATTCTAAGTCAAAACAATGCAAACATAGTAAACTGCAAATTATGAAAATATAAAAGAGATAATTGCAATAACACGAAAGAGATCCAACTCAATACAATCAAATAGAATAATGCAAGAGATGTACATATAGGAGGTGAATGTGTAACCTCCTCCTAGAACCATGGCAATATCCACCTAGAATAGTGGTAATCAACACCTAGAATAGTGTATTCAAGTAGTAACCAACACCTAGAATAGTGTAGTCAAGTGGTAACCAACACCTAGAATAGTGTAATCAAGTGTATACCTAAGAAAACATATCCCATAAGTGTTTCACCTTATTCTAGATCATTTCTTCAAATGTCGATTTAAACAAATAAGGGTAAAGGGCTAGGAGGAATACCGTTGAGATTTTGGTTGTAGGTTATTCGCACGTATGACTTCTTGATCCTCACCGAATAACTCATTCACATCAAGTATACATCACCACCTTGTTTTCTTTCACATAGGTGTTTATCACCTCCACATCTTACTTTATATAAGTTTCCATCACCTCCACATTCTTCTCGCACTTATGTGTCTATCACCTTCGCGCTCTCCTTCACATGGACACACATCACCTTCATAGTTTCTTTCACCTAGGTCTCTATCAACTCCTAGGTCTCATGTGTATTCATCAATGCAACAGCGTGTGTCTCATACACTTCCCATCTTACAAAGATGGTCACGCACCTTTACCTTCTCAAGCATTGAGTGGAGGACCCTCATCTTTCACTTTCATCAAATAGCATACTCACGATTACACACTTGGGGGCATCATCCTCGTTATCTTTCCCCAACATTCTAGAATTATCATCTCTCGACATCTTACAAATGTCACATCTATTCTCCCACATTCATCATACACATCTTGGTACACTCTTGGTATCGTCATTACCCGATGACACACTCTCATGCTTTGGTTCACACTTGACTATTGAGGGCATACTATACACACTACACACTACACACTACACACTACACACTACACACTTTACATTTCATGCGTTCACCTCTTTCTACACAACATCTACTCAATGCATTCATATGTTTCTTGCATATACTCTTACATGTTGTGTTCATTACCTAATGACACACTCTAGTTCCATAGTTCATACTTGATTGCTAATGGTTTATATATAAAATGAACCTCACCTCACTCACACACTAACTCGCTCACTCACACTCACTCTATGCTTTACGCTTCGATACTCACATCTTTCTAGCACACAATTTAAACCATTTCTTGATGATGCACTCTTGTTCTACGATTCATTCTTGATTGTTGAGGGGGCATTTATAAATGAACCTCATCACATGCATACTCATTCACACTCACTAGGGGCATGATGCTCCTATCATTCACATTGCATTCCATTCCATCTCATCCACATCATATTGCATATCTTTGTCACAATTAGTCTTGCTTGCATTTACTTGTTACATGTACACTCTATTACACATGCTAGTCAGATACTTTGTATGTCATTATCTTTTATCATACACACATGCACATTCACTTTCCTTCTATTTGTGATCATAGGCTTTACACAAATATTTACACGCAACATGGATGCTTGGTGCAATACCTCATACCAGTCCCACAATGGCTCCTAGGGGCATCCAATTTCATACACACTACATGTGTTATTGTTTCATTTTTCATAGCACATTACTATATCGTATTATACATGATTTGACATAATTTTTATCTTTATAACATGCTAATGGGTTCTTCAAAGGTAAAATTTTCCTTGTAGGTCTATTTCATTCCATGGTTTTCTCATACATTGTTCGTTATTGGTTGCTTTTGTCTTCCATTGTTTTGGGGATTTTCCTTTGTCTTATGTGCACATTGTATGATTTTTTCATATCGGCCTTGCGTGTCTTGCAACATTGTGAGTGATGTCCCATGTTTGAAACCCACTTTTCATGGTCTACATTGTCTTCTTGCATATTGTCTTCTTACGTGTCCGCAACATCGTGAGTGATGTCCCATGTTTGAAACCCACTTTTCACTGTCTACATTGTCTTCTTGCATATTGTCTTCTTGCGTGTTAGCTTACACATTGTCTTCTTGTCTGATAGCTTACACATTTTCTTTTACATGTGTGTTTATCTTTCTTGTACTAACACTTGTTTCTAGCCACTTTGTTTGCGTGTGCCTTGGTTTCTACTAAGCACACTCCTGTAGGGAATTAGTTTCAAAGATAGCGGTTAGTCATCTTTCGCGCCACATACTCCTTAGTAGCATCGTATACACACCAAATGAGATGGGTCATATATTGGGTGAATAAGTCCGCCATACAAAATTTTACATCTATGGTTCAACACACTTTAGTACTTGGTACAACATAGTCATCGATCCACAAAGAATGGCCGAGAGATCTTGACTTGGGTCCTCAACACAACACAAACACCAGCGCCCAAACCTAGACAGTAGCGTTTGGGTGCCCCTAACCCTTCCCAGATGCCTATGAATAGGGGGAAGTTACAAAATATTTGTAAGTTCAACACATTTCTAAGAACTTCACACAACAGCTTTTACAGGGAACACAAATTCTTAGCACTCAACATGCATGCACTACACAACATTTTATACTTTCACATTGGATCTAAATTTTTCGAACTAGACCAGAGATTTACACACCATCTACAGTGGTTTTCTACATTGTGGGAAATAGTTAAAGGCTGGAGGATTACACTAGACTTTTCTCCTTACACTTCTTCCATTCTTGGCATGAGATTGCCCAAAAACTCGCATCAGCACAAGCAATTGGTGTGAGATCACCCAAAAAACTCATTCTTCTACATCATCTTCAGGATCCTTTATACACTTTTTTACTCATCACGTATCAGGTGCACATGTTCCTTTTTCATTTTCTTACATACTTTTACACACTTTTTACATGTTTTGATCATATATACTCGTATTTGACTACTTGTTCGTTCTTCTCTTTTACAAGTCCATCCTTATGGGAAGCAGTAATCACATCATCACAAAAACAATCACACATCATCTCAACATCAAGTGATATCAACAACAGATAAAATCATGACATCTACACATACACTCTCACCCTAGGGTCATCATCATCATCATCATCACTTATTTTTCACTTCCTCTTCTCTAGTTTCCATGCTTCATATTTTTATCACTCCACAATTTTTCCTTGTCTCTCGGCACAATTTTCACCACTCATCTACATGGTTATCAGGTATGCATATCTTATCTACTTTGTATTATCAATCATTCTCTCAACAACATAAAGTGGGGGCAAATATAGACATAAAATCATGCACTTTGGGTATCTATCTAGTCATGATCATAAACTACTATTTATATGATTCCTAAGTAATAAAAGTACCAATCAACCCATGTCTTTGGCCATATTTTCTTGTTTTTGTTGCCTCTATTGATCTTACACTCCTTCTAGCCCAATCTATCTTTTCACACTTCATCATTTCTCACTTTGGACACTAAGCACTTGCACCAGAAGCTAAGCTAGTGTCGTGCACCCATGTCCCCTTTGGGCATCCCCTGCCTCTTTTTTCTTTGCTCACATGTTTTGGGTCTTTTCTAGCCCTTTGGGCATAGTACTTTTACTAATTTGCCTTTTAATGATTAATTACAAAATTCAAGAAAGGGAATCATATAAATAGAAAGTTATGTGACCATAATAAAGGACCAAGCATTAAGCATTAGCTATCACCACCTAAGGTTACATCAAAAGGCATTATCAAGAGAATTCAAGCACCCACACAAGGGCAAGGGACTACATTATTCTATATACACTTTATAGGAGGGGATGTTCAATATTTCATACACACTTCTATTTACATTTTCTACATCTAATTATTGTTCGCTATTAAGTGCAACGCACATAAGAGAAACCTAGGGCAAAATATATTCACACACCCAAATAGATTTACATTAGGTCTGAAATGTAGTGCAGCACTCACCATAAGATCACTCATTCGATAGTTGAGAAAATTTTGACCCCTCATTTGTATTCTTTTCTTTTTGGTATTTGATACACTTTTGAGGGTTTTGCATGTCAATTCTTTTTTACAGGTTATCAACAACATTGGTGATCATTGTGTGACATACTAGTGATAAAAAGTGAAGGACAACAAATATATCACGACCATTCAAAGATGGTTTTGAGGTTTTTAGTAGTCACAAGTGCCTAGAACTGGTCTCTGAGCTCACAAGTGCCTCTAACCCATCTCGGGTGCCCCAGGTCTAGCATATTTCGGCATCTTTGCATTTTCTCGGGTTTTATTGTGACATTATACACTTCGTATTTTCCAGTTCTTCAATTCTATACATCTATAGGATCATAGAAAAACAACTAAGTCATTTTGTCTCCTCATTTGCACTTAGGGTTTTAAATCTTAATTATTTATTTTCTTAGGTCTATTTTGTACTTAATTTATTATTCATTTACTATTACATTGCAATCGAGATTTAGGCATATGTTTATTTAAATATTCGCTTAATCAACACATCAAACCTTTCTCTAATATCTCATTTGCAAACCTCGATGATAATATTTTTGAAGTATTGAACTTGTAGAATCTTTGAAATTTTGTATTGTGGGTGATTTAAACTATTCTCTAAATGAATAAATGGCTATGCTACTACGAGAAAATTTAGACATAGGGAATGTAAAGTAATTTTAGAAGAGTTTAGTTACTATTTCACAAAGCTTTCATGGGTCATTTTTTAAAGGATATTGCCTAATATTTATAGTTGAGGAAGAGACCATAGAAAGTGGATCAAAGTTTGAATGAGTTCCAGGATCATGAATGCATTTTCCTGAAATAGCAAGTGGATTTGGTCTATGCAGTTGCAACTTTGAAGGGGAATGAATATTTAGTTGGTATTAATATTTCATTCGAGAAATTTGTTGTACGTATAATTTTACTGCCCCCACCTTTGTAGGATTCTAGAATTCGAGTGGGAATGGAGTTAGTATGATAGTGAAGTGGATTCTAAGTGGAGGATGAATAGGAAAATAGATTTAATTCGGTTTAAATAACTGATTTAATTTCTTATGAGGTGTGAGTAATAAATTAACCAATTAATTAAATATATATAATCAAACTAGCTAAAGGGTATAGAAATTAATTTAATTAATTCTAAAAAATTCTAGTGGCACGAGCTTTCAATTAGAGAGTGAAAGTTAGAACCTTATTTTGTTGTTACGTATTAGATTTGTCACCATGATTATGAAAGAATTGTGATGTTTTAACATGTTATGTGTGTAGAAAAAAAAAAACACACACACACACACACACACACACACACACACAACAAACAAAAATGAAAAAGGAAAACAAACCCAATATACACAGTAGGTGTAGCTACCATGGTTATAAATGAACTAAGATGTTAACATACTGCTTGTAATTGGTTAAAATCAAACCAAAAGAAAATAAACCCAATATACATTATATATAAGTATTTATCATGCCTATAAAAGATCCGGGACGATAATGAAATACATGTAATTGGTCCGAAATAATAATAAAAATAAAACACAACTTTAAAATAAAGACAATTAACTTTTCCCCTAATGTGTTCCACAGTGATAAGTAAGTAGATTTGAATGCCCCAAAGCAATAATATATGCGAGAGGATTGGATTGGAATAAAGAGTGAAGTAATCTTATATACCTCATGATACTCTTATCGGATCCTGTTGAAGTGTAATTTGAGACTGAAAAGGGTCATTGTCCCCAAGCACGAATGTTGGAAATGCATTAGAGAGAATGAGACCCAAAATTTCCCCAAGCGAAGTTATTGTGAAGGAAATAAGCAATTTGAATTGCCCCAAGTTATGATTCTAACATGCAATGGAAAAGATTAGTTGTGATAGTCGTAACATGATTAGAAAAATCATTAGGGTAGGATTGAATTGTCTAATTTCACCGATTGTGTTGTTTTTATTATTATACATCAGATTTGCATAGAGATAAGAGACTGAAAATGTATGAATGATCTTTTATTCAGCATGTAATGAGAATATTACAAAGGATAATATATAGCCATAGAGATAGTAAAACAACATCCTAAGAAATCGGAACTAATAACTCGTTTATAATATTATGGGTAAAACAAACATAACAATAAGAGTTGATATTCAATAACTCATTTACATTTTACCAACATAACCATGAGAACTAAATATTAATTTCCTAACATTCCCCCTAGTGTGAACATGGGGAAAACCTATCTTTGTACCTATCTTTCTACTTACACATGCTCATGATTTGGTGATTTTCATAGGATGATCACAAACCTCGAGGATGGTTTTGCAAACGATTGACCATAAAACGATAATGGTGATTTTGTAATTGGAGTACCACAAACCACAAGGTGATAGTTTTGTGAATGGATTACCAAAAATCAAGAATGGTGGTTTTGTTATTAGTTTACCATAAACCAAAAATAAAGGTTTTCATGTGGTTTACCTATAACCACATCATGATGTGCCAATTACTATCATCAATTCCCATCACATCTCACCGTAGGGAATAACATAGGAAACACTACTCAAAATTTTCTCATACAAATCGAATCGAAATGGAACATTGTTAAATGTTCCCCCTCAATGTGAAATTTCCACTTATTAAAAATTATAAATAGGAACACATTGAAAAGTATACTGCCATGACTTAAAGAAAACACACACCACAAACATGTTACCACAATAGATATGTGGCCCCATCATTGGCGAATGATGAGAGGTCACTGATTGACCTCTAACCTCCAATGCCTTTGTCCTCTAGTCTCATGTTGCTAGCTCAGCTAGATTTGGTCATGGAGCCCATTGTATAATGTATCCCCATAGGATGGACATCACATACAAGCAAAAAGGCATCCAATTATTGAAAGGTGAGGTAAAAAATATTATTTTAACAATTTAACTATTTTGACTAATAAAAATGACAATAAACAATTATCCTAAAATCACCTATTTAACTTTTGGCATCACGAATTTTACAAAGACATTTTTGACATTGATAAGATAATAGAAATGACCATAATAACTTGACAAATGATGACGACTTACAATTAAAAAAATTGATGAGTCACAAATTTGATGACGACAAAATGACAATATGACTTAAACTATTGAAACTTGACACTTTATAATTTTTACCACTAAAACAAAAAAATGACTCACTAAGACTAAAACAAAAGACTTATATTATAAGTAACAATACGTATGACTCAACAATGAACTAAATGTTAACATACCTATCAAACATTGAAACTTATTTCCAATGTATGAGACCCTTTATAAAAACAAACAATCTTTGATGGAAGAAAATGGAATAAATACCCAAAAAAATGGCACGCGAGACTACCAAATTAAGTGGAGAAATGAAAAAAAATAAGATGATTTGAACGCATCTCGAGTAAGTGAACTTACAACCGAGCACTACACTACATCTCAAACTCCATGTAGCTCTAGTAAGTGGGTGAAAGAATCTTTCCCAAAGAATCCCTTATGTCGATTGCACTTGATAACGAATGATAGCTAGATGTACCAATGTAAATAGATGTGTGGATGGTAAAAATAAACTTCCCCTTCCTATGAAGTGTATGCAGAAAATGCAGTCCCGTGTCCCTTATATGGATGTTAGATGGATGCCTTTAGTGCTCTTAGATGCCTTCAGATACAATCTTAGGTGATGATAATAGATGTCTAGATCTTGGTCCTTTATTTTAGTCACATAGCTTTGTATTTATATGATTCCCTTATTTGAATTTCGTAATTGACAACTGGAAGACTGACCCATAAGAAAATAAGATGCCCACCGATAAAAGAGGCCCAAAATAGGTGAGTGAGATAGAAAGAGGACAGGGGGCACCCGAGGGGACGAGGGTGCCTAACGTTGGCATCCTAGTTGGGCATTAGTGTGCGGAGTCATAAAAGATAAAGCAATAAAGTACCAACTATACTATAGGGTGTGAATGACTAGAAAGAAGATAAGAAACAAATTGAAGAGGCCAATGATAGTTATCAATTACCACTTTTCTTTCTTAAGAATCATATGAATGCTAACATGTGTCTAGGACCTAGAAATGTACCCAAGTGTGTGATTTTGTGTCTATATTTTCCCCCACTTTATGTTGTTGAGTGAATACTCGATAACATAAAGTAGTTAGAAGATGTGTACCTTTTTTTCCTTGTAGATTGATGGAAAAAGTGTGCCAAGTGGACAAGTGAAAGTGTGAAGTGATAAAAATGAAGCATGGAAGCTAAGAAAGAGGAAGTGACCCTAGGGGTGAAGCATATGGTATTGTACCATGTTGTACCTATTTTTGTGCTTGATGAAGGGTTGCTTCTTGTTGTGTATTAAGGATGGACCTGCAAAAGAAGAGCAAAGAAGTAGTCAAATATGTGTCTAAATGAAAATTTTGCATAAGTATATAAAAGTATGTAAAAGTATGTAAAAAGGAAAGTGTGCCTTTGGATCCGTGAAGAGTGAAAAGGATAGAAAGATGTCCTGAAAATGTTGTAGAAGAGAAAGTTTTTGGCGGATCTCATGCCAAGAGCACATTTTTGGGCATCTCACACCAAGAGTGAGGTTTTGGGAAATCTCATGCCAAGAGTGGGCTTTTGGGAGATCTCATGCCACAAGGTAGAAGAGTGTTAGGGAGAGAGGTCTAGTGTTACTCTCCTTCCATGACTACTTCTCGAATAAGCACCACTTCGATGGTACGTCTTTTGTTTAGTTCCTTATTGTTTTAAGTTGAAATGGACAAAGAATGCATTTTACTTGTTGGAGGACTATGCCTGAACTATGAAAACTAATATGTGAATTGTTATAAACTATGTTGATCTAAGAAAGTATGATAACCACCCCATGGTCATAGGCACCCAGGAAAGGTTAGGATTGCCCAGGCACTAGTGTATGTATCTAGGTACTGGTGTCTATGCTGACTGAGGACCCAAGTCAAATTATAGGCCATTTCTAAAACTCTAACATGTGTTGATTTTGTATTGTGCATAGCTACATTGTAGCTCTGAGCTATTATATAGGGTGACTGATTCACCCAATGTATGCCCCCTTCATTTGGGGTGAATGTTACGCTAATGGGAGCATGTGGTTTGAAAGAGAGTACCTAAAGCTGATCTAAAGTGGATACCTTATAAGGGAAGGGAATGTGCATGGTAGAAACCAAGGCACATGCAAACAAAAAATCTAGTAATATGTGTTAGTGCAATCAAATCTGGTATGTAAGTAGAAGAAAATTTACTAAGAAAATAAGAAGACAATATAGATCATGAAAAGTGGGTTTCAAACATGGGACATTACTCAAAATGTCACAAGACAATCAAGGCCGAAGCAGCCAAAATCATATAGCGTGCACACAAGACAAAGGGCACCATCCGCAAACAATAGGATACAAGTAGAAAGTAATGGAAAACTAAGTGTAATAGATAACCATGGTGGCAAATAGTTTGTGTAAAGAAAATTCTACACATAAAGCACTCGTTATCATGTTAGAAAGATAAAAAAATTATGTTAAATCATGTATAGATCAATGAAATAAGAAGTGTGCTAGTAAGAATAGGAAGTAGTGTATAATGAAACAATAGAACATGTGATGTGTGAGAGAGTAGATGCCCCTAGGAGCCTCAATGGGATTGGTAAAAGGTATTGTGCCAAGAATCATTACTGCATGTAAAGATTTATAGGAAGTCTACATTCATAACTAAAGACCAAGTGAACATGCATGTGTATATAGAAAAGATAATGACATACTAAGTATCCATCTAGCATGGAAAACAAAGTGTACATGTAAGTATAAGCAAGCAAGAATAAATGCAACCAAGATATGCAATATGTTGTGAATGAGTGAGATGGAATGGTATGCAATATGAATGTGATAGGAGTAGTGTGCCCCCTGTGGATGTGTATGTATGAGATGAGGTTCATTTATAAAATACCCCTCGACAGTCAAGAATGAACCATAGAACAAGAGTGTGTCATTGGGAAATGGTTTGAAATTATGCACTAGAAAGATAGATCATGAAGCATAGAGCATGAAAGGAGAATGTGGTGAGGTTATGGTCATATTTATACCCTCATTAATTGATTATGAACCATGGAACTAGAGTATCTCATAGGGTAATGATGATACAATTTATGTATCAAGTTGTGTAAGATCAATGCTTAGAAATAGGAAGTATGAAGCAAGGAGTGTAATAGTAGAGATGATAGGAACCTGATAATGCTAAGAAGAGGAGGGGAAAGAATGAGCATGATTCCCCTCAAGTGTATGATGATGAGTAATTTATCTGATGAAATTGAAGGGTAAGGGTCCACCACTCGATGTTTGAAGTGATAAAGGTGTGTGACCATGCTTTGAGATCTTTTGTGTATATGATTGATGATGTATGTGTAAAGGAGACCATGGAGGTGATGAGAACCTATGTGAAGGAGACCAAGGAGGTGATGAACACCTATGTGAAGGATACCTAAGAGGTGATGAGGACTTATGTGAAGGGTTTCCTAAGTAGGGTACTTAGACCGATGAGATGAACTAATGGACCGATGAGAATGAGTGGGTCGTGTGTGAATAGGAGAACTATGTATAGAATATTCCTTAGGTATGAGAGTTCTAGGGGACCTAGATGCTCTAGTGAGTGCAATGGAGACTTCAAGAGGAGACCGAGGCCACGGTGTGTCATGGTGGAATACCTTTGGTGGTGATAACTTTCTTTTGAATGGATTTTAAGCACAAGTGATTCATGGAAGGGATAGATTGAGCGGAATAGAGCCACGAAAGACCTAAGATCATGTCACAACCTTTGACAGAAGGTACCACAAAGAATGGAAAAAGCATGGAGAGAGGCCCAATTATAACATGAATATTTACATAGCCATAAGATTTAGGAATTGGATATGAAATATTAACTAATTGGTACTTGATAGTAACAAGGAGTGTAATAGAGCATGCACTTATACAAAGTGATAGATCAATCATTGTATTATTGATAGCATGAGGCCCGATAGAAGCATTGATGTGTAGTGTGTTAGAAGAAAATTTATCATGATAATCATGATCAGAAAATGTGATGGATGGTGGAGATGCATTAGCACTAGCAACTAAAAAATCAAGAGGCCCCGATGATGGAAGAGGTGCAGCTCGATATGTATGATTGGCAGTGAAATCTGCAACCTGTTTGTCATGTTTAGGTAAAGGATCATTAAATATTTTGACCTTTTTATTTTCATTGACCGACTAAGATGTAGAAGACTCAGGGATATCGATTATATTGTTATCAATAAAATATTGAATAAGATGTCTGAGTTTGAAACAACAATCAGTAGAATGCCCAGTGCATTGATGATCTAGTATTTTCATCATAATTGTGTACTTTAGGGCATGATAGATCTAGACTCAATAGTAGTGGAAGCATAATAAGATTGCTTTCAATAAGTTGAAGCACAAGGAAATTTTTTGAATGTATGATTTGGAGGTTTCCGTTGAAGCTTTTCAGGAGTAGAGATAGCATTAGCAATGGATTTTTCTTTAGTGGGCTTGGGAGATGGCTTCAAAGTTGATTTTCTTTGAAACCAATTGGACAATGATGAAGCATGATCATGATACTTGAGTAGAGATAAGTTTTCCTTCACATAATTTAAGAGTATGACATAGTTGATAAAATGAAGGAGATGTCTCAAAGATGACACTCTCTTGTAGAGGTGGTAATATACTTTAAACAAAAATATCTCAAAATTCGAGTCCGTAGTACATTTTTCATCTTACCTAAGTTGTTCTTATAAATAAATACATAGTCGTAAATGCTCATTGGATCCTTGTTTAATTTGTGTAATTTGATCATAGGATATCTTAGAACCGATATTGATAGAAAAATGTGCAAGAAAAGCATCGGCTAAATGTGTGAATGATGTTACCAAATGAATAGGTAGATCATAAAACCAACACATAACATAATCTTGGAGACTTCAAGGAAAGAGTTTTTCTAGCAAAGTATGATCATCCGCATAATTGATACATGACACGTGAAATTATCTAAGATTCTCTTGAGGATCACCATGGCCATTGAAGGTAGCTAGCTTAGGGGTGATGAAGTTTGGAGGAAGTGCATAAGTGGAAATGGCAGGTGTGAAAGGAGTGTGAAGGAGTAGGGTGGAATCAAGAGATGGAGATGTATGAGAAGTAGCTTGCTAAAATTGATGGATTTGAACTTGAATATATTAGTATAAAAAGGTTAAGTTATGGGTATTTGAAGAAGAACTAGGTTGTGCATTAGAGGTATTGGTGTGAATGAGAGGAGCGGTAGAAATAGGAATGGAAGTAGGAATGGAGGTAGGAATACAAAGGGATTGGGTAGAGGCCATCTCATCCAAAGAATATCCTACAAAAGGCATAGACGCATCTTCTCGAGAATGTTTGGCATCAAGTAAAACATTCGAATATGTGGAAGATGCATAGGATTATCATGCAATGCTTGGCAAAAGTTAGTAAGATTTTCTATTTGTTCTTGATCAACATTGGTGTCCTCATCACATGATTTCTCACTATCAAATGTTTCAATATTTTTAAGAAGAACATTTTGAGAGTTGGCAAAAGGATTATCATATTCAGCCATTGATTTTGAAACCCTTGGGTAAATGGAGGAAGCTCTAGATGCTCAAAAGACCCAAACCAACCACTACGGGTAACGGGCATAAGAAGGAAGATTCAAATGTCGGTTCACAAAATTATTTAACAAAAATATAATTTAATGCTTAATGTTAAACCCTAGATATTATAGAGTCACTTGTGATAAAAAATCTTAAATTACAAATCGACACAAGCAACAAACTAGATAAATATAAAACCCTAAGTGTAAGAGAGGGTGAAGAATGACTTAGCTAATTTGTGTTATCCCTAGAACTGATCTGGACTAGAAAAATGATGAACATGAAGGGAATATTGTCATAATTGAGCATGGTAAATTCTGGAACTATCGGATAAGCCTGGACTAGGGTGCCTTGGCACCAGATACCTTTTTGGGTGTTGTGACTATGTATGACCTCATAATTTAGTTTTTTTAGTGTTGCAAGATGGTTGTTGATAGTCATTTTTTATCACATGTGTGTCATTGGATGATCATTGAATTCACTGTAACCTACAAAGAGATGAATAACTATAAAACCCTCAAACTACATCAAATCCCAAAAAGAAAAGATGTAATATGGGGATTCAAACTGACCCCAATGGTCACCCGACTAAGTGAACTTATGACTACATTGTACTACATCTTAGACTCCATGTAGTTCTTGTGAGTGTGTGAAAGAATCATGCCCTAGGAAGCCCTTGTACAAGTGCACTTGATAGTGGGAGATAGCTAGATGTACCAATGTAAATAGATGTGTGGATGACAAAATGAACTTCCCCTTCTTATGAAGTGTATGCAGAAAATGCATTCCCTTGTCCCTTGTATGGATGCTAGATGAATGCCTTTAATTCTCTTATATGCCTTTGGATGCAACCTTAGGTGATGATAATAGATGCTTAGAGCTTGGTCCTTTATTTTGGTCACATGGCTTTGTATTTATATGATTCCCTTGTTTGAATTTCGTAATTGATGCACTACAAGTCTTTACCATAAGAAAATAAGATGCCCAAAAGATAAAAGAGGACCAAAAGAGGTGATTAAGATATAAAAGGACAGGGGCACCCGGAGGGGGTGAGTGAACCTAGGAACTAGCATCCTAGTTGGGCACCGGTGTCTAGAGTCATAAAAGATAATGTAGTAAAGTACTGATCACTGGGTTGTAAGATTTGAAAGACTAGAAAGAAGACAAAGAAACAAAGTAAAGAGGCTAAAGATAGTTGTCAATTATTAGTTTTCTTACTTAGGAATCATATGAATGCTAGCATGTGTCTAGGACCTAGAAATGTACCCAAGTGCATGATTTTGTGTCTATGGCTTTAAGGAGGGGTTTGATATGGATTTTTATTCTCTTTTAATGTTTTTTTATTTTTTTGATTTTTTACAAGTGAGGGTTTGTAATGGACTTATCATCATGGAAGAAGTCCATGTTTAGGAAAGTTGAATGGTCCTAACTTACTAGACTTGGGTAGACAAGGTCCAATCTAATGGAGTGAATCAAAATATTCAATGAGTCCTAATTTACGAGACTTGGGCGGATGATATCCAAGCCAACATAGTGAATCAAAATATTCAATTAGTCCTAATGTACGAGACTTTGGCATACGAGGTCCAAGTCAACGGGTATGTGATTAGATAAGTTTTAACAAGGTCAAAAAAATTATGTGATGTTAGAGGTAATTTTTGATGCAGAGAATATGGTGGAATTCATATTCCCTAATACCTTTGTGAATGATTTCCAAGGTAGGTGGAATAGAAGATTTAGATGATTGGCACTTTAAAAGATTCTTTACATCAATATGGCCTTCATCCATGAATGGAATGATGCAAGGAGCAAAGGATTGATCCATAGATGGGAATCTAAGGCATATTGTAGGTTGTAGAGAGAAAATATTCAATGTTACTCCTTTCGGCATTGGATTAATTTGTTTGACGATAGATTTGTAATTAAAGCTTGAAATGGTTGTGTGAGGATACCCCTAGGAATACACACCTCATGGAGTGCACACATATGGATGTCTTGACACATAGGAATGATGTTGACTATTTAATAATGTTTTGTAAAACACAAGAAGACTCTACATCAGATAATTGTTGTGAAACATTATTAAATTCAAGATTGATCATTTGAGGTATTATAGACATAGAAGGTTGTGTTGTTGCAAGTGTCCAAACTTGTTGTTGTGTCTCTACAAAAAGACTAGGGATGTCGGGCATAGGATATAACATTGAAAGGATATAATCAAGCTCAATGGTTCTTGATGATTGACCCTCTTCTTTAGAGTCTTCATTTATGTCATGGATTGGAAAGGAGTCTTATATCATGTTTGAGTTCTTGTTTAACGTTTGAAGATAGTTATCTGAAACACTTTCAATTTATGATTGAACTAATAGAAGAACATCCGAAGGAGAGATTGATTGGTTTTGGTTTATTTAACCCTTTTCATCTTGATCTCATTGATTTTTATCATGTAAATAATTTTGGACAACGTTCAACTCTTCACTATAAGTTATAGTAGTTGATGTGTTTTCAATTTCGATAGCTTTGTTGTCAATTTCTATTTCAATGACTTTGTCATCAATTGAGTCTTAGATGTAATGGCGGAGACTTGAACAATGATCTATAGAGTGGCCTTTGATGCAATGGTATTCACAATATTCTATTTTTATACCACTTAGGCTTGGGTTCCCATTCATAGAAGGGTATTGTAATTGGATATTTGATCATTTTAGCCTTTTCTAATTGATGAAAGACACTAGAGACTTTCTTTGAGGGGTGTAAATTGATGTTTGAATTTGCACAGAGTAGTATCTTTATTAGGTTGTATGATCAGATTTTTGGGTGATTGTTCACTAATTTGGGAAGCTATGTGAGAGATTTTCTTCGACATCTCTTGAATTTTTTTCAAGTAACTCATCATTTGATGTCTTGTTTGCACCAACCATTTTGTCGTAAAGAGAGGGGAATGGTGAAAAAAATTATGTGCTTATATTTTGGCAAAGTAAATTCCAAAATACAAGACTAGGAGATTAAATTAATCAACTACTTAACCCTTAACAAAGTGAATGTTAAGATAGAAGAGTTTAGGGAAATTATGATTGATTACTCAACCCTTAACAAAGTGAATGTTAAGATGGAAGATTTTTAACAATGAAAATCAATGACTCGACCCTTAGCAAAGTGAATGTTAATATCGAAGAGACATATGATTGATTGCTCAACCATTAACAACATGAATGTTAAGATGGAAGAGACTTGGGATTGTTTTCTCGACCCTTAATAAAGTGAATGTTAATATGGAAGAGACTTGTGATTGATTGTTCAATTGATTACTCAACCCTTAAAAAGTGAATGTTAATATGGCAGAGCATGGTGATTGAAGATTGATATACTCTACTCTTAGCAAAGTGAATGTTAAGATAGTAGAGTGTAGAAATAAGAGATAGATTACTTGACTCTTAGCAAAGTGAATGCTAAGATAGAAGATTTTAGAAATGAATATCATATTGCTCAACCCTTAACAAAGTGAATGATAAGATGGAAGAGATTAAAAATAAAAGTCTGATTATTTGACCCTTAGCAAAGTGAATGCTAATATGGAAGAATTCAGAAATGAGGGTTGATTACTTGACCCTTAGTAAAGTGAATGCTAAGATGGATGAGGTTTGAAAAATGATGATACCTGAAATTTAACAAAGTGAATGTTAAATTTGTAAACATAAGATGGTCTAGTGCTTAGATTTTAACAATTCCCATGTTAAATTGAAATACTTAGGAAATTGATAGAGCAATAAGATCATGAATATGCTTGATCGTGATAAAGAAAATATCAATATGTCAAGACTTAGATTGAGAATGAAAATGCTCAAGTGAGGACATGGGTATCCACAACTCAAGGCTTTGAACATTGATTACAAATTTAGAAGATGGGGAGATAGAATGTGTATGATAAGATTGTGGAACACAAACTTTATAACAAAAAATAGATGATGATAATGTTATGTAAGGAGGGCCTCTAAACTTAAGTTGGCTTGGTCAAGGAGGGGCTTCCTATAAAAAATGGTTCTCTCCCTAAATGCCAAAATATTACCCGAGCGAGTGTGGTATACTATTGCTAGTTGTCGGATTTACTTTACCCCTCTTGATACGATAAGCCAAATTTTACTCCACTCAAAGGATCAAACCGAGGTTGCCACTATGGATAACTTTGACTCTAATCCTCACAAAGGTATACTAGTCAAGTAGGTGGGGATCCTGTTTTGTTGGCTAGTTCACTCAAGGTGCCAACTACTTTGGGGTTCTACTCCTCAATAAATATTTTCTAGCCCCTGGCCACGTACTTCCCACAGTTATAGTTGGAGGGGGAATAAACCTGTCTCTGAAAAATTTAATTTAAGTTTTTTATAATGTTTGATAAAAGAAGCTAATAAAATTATCTTGAATCCACGAATAAGGCAACCTGTGGTTAGTAGTTTAAATTCAATCTTCATCGAGATGGTCCCGCAACTAATGGGTTATAATTTTTCCTACAATAAACACACAAGAGAAAACACAAAAAAAAAAACTCGTGTTTCTGATTTTCAAGATCACTTATAAAAGTGTGAGAAAAGAGTATGCACATGAGCTTATCGATATTAAATTCACAACTTCCCCAAATGCAATAAAATCCATCTAAAAATCTTAGTACTTTCACAATATCCTACAAAAGTAAGTTTATGGAAAAGAAACCTTAAATACCCTTAATCTAGAGTTTCCTAGTTAGCTTATTTAATCTAATTTGATCAACAAAAGGTTAAATTAGGACCTAATTACTAAAGAAAACTTAATTAATTTTTAAAAATTGATTAATTTAATCAATTAAAAAAACTAGAGTAAAATAATTAACTAAATTTGACCTAATTTCGTTTAAATCAAATTAAAAAAACCTTAAAAACCAAATTAGGTCTTTTAGAGGGGGAAACCATAAAATTATAAGTGTTAGGAAAAGGACAGTCTAAAGGCTCAGGGTTGGGCTCACTCTACAAACTAATTTGTAGAGTTTTTGGTGAGGAAGGGGTACAGGTTCTATAACTCAAGTTGGGGCCGATTTGAGGTTTGCATGCAATGAGGAGGGAAGATTGGAGGTGAAGATCTCAGGGATCGGGCTCGAAAGTGAGTTAGAGGGTTGGAAGTTTAACGAAATGGCAAGGTCAATGCAAGTGACATGATTTTAGGATGGATCAATGGTGACATCTGGATAACTCAATGGCATAGAATAGGGATGGTGAGTTACAAAGGTAGGGTTCGATGAGGACTCGGTGGCATAGAGCATCAAGGTGTGAGAATCTTGGTACGGACTCGATAAGGTCAATGTGGGGGTTAGAATGGATCAATGATTTGATAGGGTTAGATTGGTGTAGGTTATATTTCATCATAGTAGAGTAATAGGTCGACGGGAGCCGGATGGGTGAGGGAGTTGATCAGCTTGCCCGGAGAAGACAAGTCGAGGGTATGTGGAGGTGTGGAAGGGTGACTCGGTGAGCCAAGTTAAGAGGGGAGATTAGCAAAGTGGGGGTGGTAGGGCCAAGGCGGAGCCAAGTAGCAAGAGGGAGCTAGCTCGAGGGAAGATAGCTCGGGAGTGATCTCGGGTGAGGCAGAGAGAGGAGATAGCTTTCGAGTCAAGTTGGGAAAGGGGTATCATTGGGATGGTTGGAGAGATGGGAGGGTTGGAGGGATCATCTCGACCAATGCAACCCGATGCACTAACCAATGCAACCCAATGTAGTGTAACAACTTGGAAGGGATTTTGTAGTGCGAGTGAATGTAGCTTAGTAGGGGTTAAGATCTTGGTGTTGAATACAACTCTCCAAATTGGTAGGAGTTAAGATCCTGGTGGAGAACTTTGTCATGCACATACCTTTAAATTTTGAGGTTCCTACAACTTTAGTCAGAACTATAATAACCACTAAATTTAGTGGTAAAACACCTAAAACTTGCGAAATTTTTTAATTTTTTGAGTTTTCAATTTTGATCTCCTTTCTAATGCTTCTAAATGTAGAAAATTTATAACTTACACAAATACCACAAAATAAAACAAAAATATCTAAACACACCTATAAACACAAATGTTAACCATATAAAGCCAAATTTACACAAGGGTTAATATAGATAAAAATTTGGACAAAGAAATAATAAAATGTGAAATAAATATTAATAGATTGTGGGTTAGTCCCATCGGGCATGTGAATGTAAGCAATGAAAAACTTAGCTAAAATGAAATACTAGCAATGTTACCACAACTAACTTTTCTCCAAGATCTTCTTTAGAAACCTCAATGATAAGATTGTTGAAGTATTAAACTTGTAGAATCTTTGAAAGGTTGGATTGTAGGTGCTCTAAAATATTCTCCAAATGAATAAATGGATATCCTATGATCAAATTTGGAATCGGGAATGCAAAGCAATTTTGGCAGAGTTTAGTTGCAATTGCAAAAATCTTCCAAGGATCATTTTGCAAAAGGATATGGCCTGATATTTATAGCTGAGGGAGAGGCCATGGAAAGTGGATCAAAGTTTGAATGAGTTCCAGGATCATGAATGCATTTTCCTAAAATAGCAAGTGGATTTAGTTTGTGTAGTTATAACTTTGAAGGGGCAATGAATATTTGGTTGGTAGTAAGATTTCATTCAAAAAGTGGTTGTACGTGAAATTTTATTTCCCCACCTTTGTAGGATTATAGAAGTGGAGTGGAAGTGGAGTGACTAGGATAGTGAAGTGGATTCTAAGTGGAGGATGAATAGGAAAATATATTTAATTCTATTTAAATAACTAATTTAATTAGTTATGAGGTGTGAGTAGGAAATTAACCATTTAATTAAATAAATATTTAATTAAATTAGCTAAAGGGTATAGGAATTAATTTAATTAATTCCATAAGTATAATAGAATTAATTTAATTAATTATAAAGGGTATGATAAAATAGGATATGAATAATCCAAGAATAGGCTAGAAATAGGTATGTATTTTAGGGTGTCTACAGGTAGGGAATGAAGGTAAGAAGAAAATTTCATGTTAACCACTTCCTTCAAAAGGAATTCCAACTACCTATAAGTGTAAGGCTTGTCACTATTTCTAGTTATCTCCCTACTAAACAATAACAACATTGAACAAAGTTTTGAAGGCAAAGAAAACATATAGGGTTTCGCTTTCTCCCAACAACAACTAGAATTTCAAATCCTGGTGAATTATATAATGGATTCCAAATGATAATTAAAATAGGCTCTATGGATTATAAATTATGATTAAAATAGACCCTATGGATTTCAAATGATGATCAAAACATACCCTATGGATTTCAAATGATGATAAAAACATACCCTCTGGATTTCAATTGATTATTAAAATAGACCCTATGAATGTTGAACAAAATGTCTACACAATAATAAGGGGTTGGGTCCTTGTCCCTCCCCTCGATGATTTTTTTAATCTCCCACAAATGACATATTGTAGTAAGATTTTTTTATTTCTATGCAAACATGAAGACTTAATGGGTAAGGGTTGAAAATACTTCAAAATTATGATTGATTTTTAGTGTATTGTGGTTGCAATGGATTATGTGTGTGTGGTCAACTTCATCGTGATGCTAGTTATATTATTTTCTAAAATTTTATTTATGGATTTTGTTATATCTCAATACATATGTGCCAAATTTTCTACCTTCTTTATAAAAAAATAATTTCAAATAACATACATTTCACTACAAATACATCTTCAACAAACTTAACATTGTTATCCTCTTGATTGTAATTTGAAGCTCGTTTGTTATGTGTATACATATTTTTATGGTTATACATACACAATCATTTTTAATTTAGTTTTTGGATATGGTTTTACAAATTTTCTTTCATCTCATGAAAAAAAAAAATTATGTCATTACATCGTTGATGTTTCTTAAGTTTGTAGAGGATGATCATGTGGATTTGTTCTCAAAAGGAACTAAAGTTGCAGAGGGCAGAGTATATCCAAGTAGGAGGACATTACATTGTAGAGATCTAGGAAGAGGTTTTGTTGTTGTCGTGTTGACATAGTATTGGATGGAAGATTCAAATTGCCTTTTTCAGTTGATGGATTTGAAACCTTGGCAGATGTCGAGAATAAAGGATACTACATTGCTTGGGAAGAGAGTGAATTTTCAAAGCATGCAGTTTCATCCATTCCCCTATTTGTAGTGATCACATTTTTAGTGGCTCAGAGGATTACAATGATATAAGAGATGAAGATTGTAGTGATGACACTGAAAGCACCATCAATACATGTCCTAAAGATAGAAGATATTTTGTCACAGACAATGTCATTCTCAAACACAATTTTTCTAACAAAGATGATGACACAACCATGGGTTTTATAACTCATGTGCTAGAAGATGATAAAATTAATGGAGAGAGGTTGGTCTTTTGAATTTTAGTGTATGGATAGAAAATGTGGTAAATTTTTGTTCTGATTTCTCAAACTTGTTACTACCCAATAAGTTAATGGTTTTACCAATAAAACATTTGATTTTCCATGAAACAAGAAGTGCCCTTATGGTTAAGCAAGGATTGTTCACTTCGATGGTCTGCACCTTGTACACAATGCTGAAAACAATTTGAAGATCAAGGGATTTTGTCACTAAATTAATCCATTTTTGCTCATCTGAGAGCAAGTATGTTGTAGAGGGAACAATTACCAATGTACTTGAAGGATACATGGTACATTTTAAGAGATTGGATGTCAATATATTTGGTGTGTATATTGATAGATTATTTAACCCTCCTTACAAAGGATGCTCCCTATCTAAAGGATATCTCATACAATGGCCTGCTAGGAAATTGGCAAACATAAACGGTTCTCATATGGATATTATATTTAAAGAATTCCTAAAAGAGGTTGAGGTCATCATGTGGGATGCATTAGAAGAGTGACAACCTCATTTTTTTATCCAATTTATTTTGATGCCACTAATCACAATCATTCCAAAAAGTGATAAGAAGATCTTACAATGCTAAAAATGTTAAAAATTGGATGCCCCTCTAGCCAATCCATCAAATCAAAAATCTGATGAGAATAAAAAATGGTCACTATTTATGGATGAAGTGGAAAATGTGAAATTTCATTGTTGCAAATCTAATTGTCTCCAAAAATTGCCTCTTACTTCAATTAGAGTTCAAAATTTGTGGCACAAAACTAGATCCTTGAATGAAATTGACAAAAAGAATTTGTGTTTGATGCATTAACAGCAAATTACATCTTCAATGTGGGAAACCAATCTATGGAGGTACATAGAATGAAATTTGATGGGATGGATGTTTTTTAGAATACATGGCACAAATTTTATGGGTACCCAAAGAGTACCTTCTATAATCATAAACCTAATCGGATAATCAAAGTGATAGGCATGCACTTTGAATGGTAACACTAAAAAAATAAACAAAGTTCAAATACCACCACAAAAATTACTTGCATATCGAGAATTATTGAGATAAATTCATATATCTCTTCGCATATGACTCAGTCTATAGGACAATATGGAGTAAAATTTCCTTAGAATTTTTTTCCTTCATTTTATACTCACAATATGTTGTAAAAAAATTGTAATAAGGAGCTTGAATTATTGAAATTTTATACTCACAATATGTTGCAAAAAAAGTATAATAAGGAGCTTGAATTATTGAAAATTCCTCCTGTGTCACAACCAAGCTTCAACAACATAATGACCAAAATATTTCAACATGTTTCCATTGCAAAAATAACTTCTTTGCCAAGTGTGATGAGTGCACATATTTTTACAACAAACGTAGAGCCACCACATGCCCGAAACACTCTCAAAAATTGAAGAGGAACAAACATGGCACAATGAATATATTCAAAGTTGTCGTGCAACTTACTATTCCCACATATTGCAATTAGAAGAACAGCCTCATGGATTCTTGAGCATTGTGCATGATAAAATGGAAAAAATGAAAACTTTCATACCAAGGATGGGTAAAAAAGCAAAGTCAATAAGTATTGTTATGAACCTACCAGTTACTTTGACTAGTATGCTCACACATGGACACAAGACATGGGATTTTGGCCATTTTTTCCTGTCATTTGTTGAACATGGAGAAAACTACACAGTCACGTCATTAGCTTTGTGTCTCAAGAAGCTTAAAGAACCCATAATTGATGAGTATGGAGATTTATTATATAGTTTTGGATCATCCAAACAACCATTGCATGATGCACTATTACAAAATGATGTGCATGAAAAATGTAAAGGGTATAAGGAAATATTTTACCATTCAAAATCATTTAGTGTTGCTAATTGAATACTTCATTAAAAAAACAACCATTGATCCTCTACTTATAATTAGATAATGCTTCGAGTGATAACAATAATCATACCTTATTTGCATTTTCATCAATGTTGACAAAGCAAAAAAGTATTCAACATTGTGTATCTAAGCTTCCTTCCAATGGGACACACTCATGAGGATATAGATGGGACTTTTGGAAGATTAGCAACATCATTACATAAATTAGACACATTTTCTTTTCCACATATCATGGACTCCTACATAACATGCCAAGAAGGGTCAAGTACATTCACTCCTTACCTTATTAAGGAAGTGTATAACTTCAAGGACTTTTTGGAGCCATTCTTGTTGGATGGAAACCATAAGATAGTAGGTATCAACAAACCTAAGACGTTCAAATTTCATGTCATTGATGGCATACCAGTGATAAAGTATAAAGCAACAATAAAGGATTTGCATTCATCTCATCCAATCTAAATATGGCATATAAAGGATAATGATGAAGTAAACTTGCGTAAGGAAACCTCCTTTGGCACATTTCAAAAAAACTAAAAGAAATGAAAGATATGAAAAAGGGAATAAAAACATATATTGAACATTGGGGAAAATCACAATGTATGAAGGTAGTGAATATTGGCTTCCAAAGATAATGTATTGGGAAAATGTTTTACGTGTGATTAACAAAAATGAGGAAAGTCCTAAATGGGATATTTAGGGTTCTAGTGTTAATCTAAATAAGAGGACTAAAACGCTTGTAAATGAACTAAAGCAATATGAAATAAATTTAAAAAAACTATTCTAAGTGAAATCAAACCCTAATATATAAGAGAAGAGCAAGGTATAAACTCAGATGATAACATGAGACTCTCACAAAGTTGACAAAGTTATGGAACTAGGACTTGGTAATGCGAGACAAACACTCAGGGCCTGTGAAGGGCAAAGCCGACTATCTCGAAGTGACACAGCACCTAGGAATGTCTTGGGCACCTTGGATGCCTTGTTCTACAATTTGGGCACTCGAACAATATAGATGCTCAAAACCCTAATTAGGCATGGTCGTTAAGTGTCTCTATATACTCATTTTTGTCACACCGATTCACCGGATGAACTAGATGATGCCTTACACAAGAAGAAGAATAAGGGTTTGACTGACCTCATCCACCAAACCGGTGGACTTATCGTTGAGCATTGCACTACATTATGGACCCTAATGTAGTTCTAGTGAGTGTGTGTATGTCATGCCCTAGGTGCTCTCATGTCAGTCACACTTTGTGAAATAACAAGCTATAGTAGCTATAGAATATGTAGATAGTAGAATAGAATGTATAGAATCATTCCTCCTCTAAGCATGTGTGTGATGCAGACTTACTATCTTGAATGTATGGTACTATGTGGATACATGTGATGAAATAGATGAAGCCTTATATGGAGTGATAGTAGTGATAGGATGTAATGACCTAGGACCCTTATTATGGTCTTATAAATTTATATTTATAGGACTCTCAAGTTTAATTTCGTAATTAATCTTGACAAGGCCAAATGAGAAGAAGATAAGGATGACCAACAACTGGAAGTTACCCAAAAAGGAGTGAAAGAGGTTTTGCATAGACCAAGGTGCCCTGGGTGGGACAATGGCACCTCAGGGCACCCCAGTCAGCAACACGGGGTTCCCGATTTAGGGCTAGAAAGTTGGAACGGTCATGACATGGGTTGATAGGTATTGGGAAATATGTGAGAAAGAAGAAATAAAAGATAAGAAAAAGGTGGGATTAATTAGTACTTTGTACACTTGATAACCTTTTTAATAGTAGTATAAGACTGAACTAAATATTGTCTAATGTGTAATATTTGTGTCTACATTTTTTCCCCCACTTTATGTTCGTGAGCGAAAGCTCAGTAACATAAAGTAGATAGAGATGTGTACCTATTAACCATGTAGAGTGTAGAAGAAGACATGCCGATGGACTAGACTCAAGCATGGAATGACTAAAAGAAAGATGTGGAGGAGCATGGATTCTAAAGATGAAAAATGTGAATAAAAGTGATGAGAGTGAACCTAAAGCGGAACATGTGTGTAGTTTTTTCATGTGTGTAGTGTATCTCGCATGGTTATTATGGCAAGTACCATTATGGTGTGTTGTAGTTTTTGTTATTGTTGATGTTGCCCCCAATTTGACTGTTTATTTCTCATACGGAAAACTGCGCAAGGTGAAAATGATCAAGTAGTCAAATATGTATGTATGTAAAAATGTTTTGTAAAGTACGCAAATCTAAAGTATGTAAATGTAAAGTACACTAGAAGAGAAAGTGTAAATGGAAAATTGGAACATGTGCACCTAATCCATGTCGAAGAAAAGGGTGTAGAAGGATATCCTATAATGTCGCGATTTTTTTGGGTGATCTCACACCACCCTAGCTAAAGAAGTGTAGGGAGGAAATGCTCGATGTCCTCCAACTCTAACTACTTATGCTGAAATTTGTTGAAGAGATCTTTGTACTACACTAGTTTTTACGCGATCCTATGCCACTAGACGGAGAAGTGTAGAGAGGCCACCCACTGTAACCCCTAAGCCTAAAAACACTCCACATAATTACCAAAGGACACCATGTCCTGTTAAGGCCATTGTGTATGGAGTTTTATAGACTAGTCTAAACTCACTCGTTGTGTGTGAACTAGTGTAGATACATTGTGTTAGTAGAAACCCTCAATTTTGCCCCCTCTTTGGGGGCATGCAATGACCTGCGCAAGGAGAATGTAGCCCCAAACGAGGACCAACCACACTCTAACTTGTAGAACTCTACATGCGGGGGAAAAGGAAAGTGCTTGGTAGATACCAAGGTGCACACAAAAGGGATGGCTAGCCAATACAAGTGTTAGTCCAAACACATGCATGCAAATAAGTGTAAAAGACATAGACAATGTAGAAAAACTACCAAGTACAGTAGTGTAAACATGTAAGAAAACAAGGAGACTACACAAAGCGGGTTTCAAACATGGGACATCACTCATGATGTCACAAGACCATCATGGCCACAAACAATATTCAAGTGTGCACACAAGCAAAGGGAAAAGCCCACAAATAATGGCAAACAATGTAGACAAGTAAAAGCAAACATGTAGTCTTACAAAACAAGTGTTGCACATGGAACATCCATTAGTATGTTATAGTGAAAACCAATATGTCAAAGCATGTAGAAGCAAGTAGTATATGATGCTAAGTATAAAATGAAACAATAGCACCTATATGAGATGAGTGTGGATTCCCCAAGAACCAAAGATAGTAATGGTAGAAGGCGAGCATCCATGCCATGTGTAGATTCTTGTATTTTCAATCACACTAAGCAAAGGTGTGGATGCACATATGTGTATGATAATGACATATAGGAAATAAAGCTAACATGTGTAGTAGAATGAGCATGAAAAACACTAGGAAGTAAAAGTAAATGCAACCAAGATAATGCGGATGTTGTGGATGGATGGAATGGAATGCAAGATAGAATGATATGAGAAATGTGCCCCGTGAGTGTATGGAATTGTATGTAATCGGTTCATTTTTTTCCCCCTTAGCAATCAAGAATGAATTGTAAACAAAATTGTGTCATCGGGAAATGGTCAAGTCAAGTAGTGTAGGTTGTGTCTAGCGCGTGGTGATGAATGTACATGTGTATTGATGATGAAATGCAACATGTAGAGAGGTGTTCATGGACCCTATAGCCTAAGCATATACCATGATTAATTGAATGGAAGAGTGATGATTTATCCCTAAGTGTATATCACTATAGAATGGGGAGATGGAAATATAATATAGGGGATGATGCACATGGACCCTATAGCCTAAGCATATACCACGACTAATCAAATGGAAGAGTGGTGATTTAGCCCTAAGAATATATCACTATGGAATGGATATATAGGGGATGAGGTGTATGGGAAGAAATGTGTGGACCCTTTAGCCTAAGCGTATACTACAACTAGGTGATAAGAATGGGGTGACTATTTAACCTAAGGTGTATGTAATTAAGCTAGGAATGGTGTAGAATGAAATGTTGCATGGTAATTGTAAGGTGAATTTGATTGGTAAACCCTCGGCAATCAAATATGGAATAAGGACTTAAAGTTTGTCATATGGTGGTGAGTGAAGTACTTAGAATGAAACATACTATAAACGATCAAGGTAGGTGAATGCATAGGGTAGGTAATGCAATGTAGAATGTAGAATGTAGAGCAGAGTATGTAATGTAATGTAAGGAATGTGTAGATAGAAATAGAATGTGTAATGATAATAAGGAAAAACTAGACCCAAGTATAAGGAAATCTAGTGTGGCATGTATGATATAGAAGATGTATGACATGCAATAATAGGAATGTATGACAATGGAATAATGGAATGATGAAAAATAGAACTAGACTCTGGTGTAAGGGAATCTAGTGTAGGTGGTAGAATAGATAAGGTGTGTGAATGCAATGTGGGTGTATAGGATATGTAGGCTATTTGAAATATAGTGAGAAATCTAAATATAAATAGAATATATAGTAGAAAAATGTAAAGCTAGATCCATATTCAATGTAACCTAGCGTCAATTTGGAATGGGACAATGGGATGTAGAACTAGGCTCATAGGTAATGACGACTAGTGTAGTGTATGTGAAGGAGATATAATATAAGAGGATAGAATATACCTATTTAGGTACTATAGTGTAGTGTGTGTTCAGTTTAGTGTAATGGTAATCCCTTAACATTCCAAAGAGAACTGAAGCACTAGGTTGCATCATCGGGTAATGAGAGTCCTATGACGTGTGATAAATATGCCTTTATGAAAATGCAATAAAAGATGATAGATGTTAGGTGAGGGGGATGTGTGATTGCTATGCCCCAAGTATGTACATGATGGAGGTATGATCAAGAGACACTAAGTGGATAAATGTATGGAGTACTTTCCTTAACAAAATTGATGGGATGGAAAAGTGATTTATGATCATCACATGGTCCTTCGGCATAGTAAACGTTATCGGAGTCCCGATCATCAACGTATGTGGGATCTATAGTGGATGCTAGAATGACAAACTTAACTTTAGGTAGTGATTGTTGCGTAGGATGTGTGGTGTTGGAGAAGGTTTTTTATTTTGACTTGGTAAAGAAATAGATGATTTAGAAAGGGGGCGTGATTTAGAGAAAATAGTAAGAAGTGATGGCTTGCTTTGATTTGATAAGGATTGATATAAATGGGGAGGAGGAGGTGGTGAACTAATTTGGAGAGGTTTTTTCTTATGTTGACTTGATGACATTGTATGTGTTTGCTTTGGAAACTCTTGACTAATCAAAGAAGGGGCATGAGAATCAGTAGGGTGGGGGTCCTTAGATGTAGAAGGAGAAGCTTTCAAGGCCCATTCAGATGTAGTATTTATAGGTGGGCATGCAATAGGATGTTTTCCATTAAATGAGATAAAGCCCTAATGCTTAAGATGTTTGATTTTACGTCATAAAGCATAGAAATTATGGTCACTGTGCCCATTGATTCGGTGGTAATGGAAAATTAGTAATGACATGCTCTTCTTTTAGCCCACAAATGAGCTCACAATACACCTCTCCCGGATCTTCTTCCCCCTAGTTTCTACCCCTCCCGTCTCCACTCCCCCTATTACAACTATCGTTCCTATAGCTCCCCATGCTCCATCTAATATACCCATTAGATCTTCTTCTCATACCCCTAATCTAACATCATTATAGCGCGATCTCCAACATCAAATATGGCAGTTACAAGTTGCTTCTACCCATAAGCCTATCTCCCTTGACTCCACATCCTTTTTGCATTCTCCCTTTTTGCCATCCATCGTTGCTTACCCATTCCCACCTAGCTTCACCACTCCCAAATTACCCATTTTCAAAGGCCGTGGTGACCCACAAGAGCACTGCCGCACGCCTTTCATGTCACATTTCTTGACTATGTTGATGATCATACTATCCTAGCTAAATTATTCCCACATAGTCTCGAGGATTATGCGATGCGATGGTTTTATGATTTTCTAGTCCATTCCATCACCTCTTTTACTCATTTGGATAATGATTTTCTCACGCATTTTTCCATCAACATTGTTTCCACCCTCTCTTATGCCCAACTTTCCCAACTTAAGAAACTCCCGATGAGCGATTCCCTGATTATGTCTTATGCTACAAGCATAATGTTATCAAGATGACTAATGTTCTCACCGATTAAGAACTTCAGGATTTATTTGTCCATAGTCTCTTACCACCACTCCAAGATAGTGTCCTCTTTAAGACCTTTTCTTCCTTTGGCCAACTTGTTCACACCCTCAAAATCCGTGAGACTAAACTAGTCTTCGTGGGCAAGCTCAAATATCATGATTCACCTTCTTCCTCTACCCGCATTTCTAGGAAACCCTTCTTCAAAACCCCTACCCAAAAACCTAGCAGTCCTCATGTTGTGGTTAATGTAGCTTCTACCACTCAAGAATTATGCCCTCAACCATATCAGTGTCCTCTTGTTAAACTTAGTACACCAAACAAAGATCTTGTTATGCATCGCAACTCATTGATAGTAACCTCATCACCCTACCTTCACCTCTATAGCTCGACCCCTCCCAACCTAAAGGGTGTAACTTTGACGAGCATTCTTACTGTGACTATCACCAGTGGGGGCATCCCACCGATCATTGTTTCAAACTATGACATCTCATTCAAGACCTACTAGACAATGGCCATCTCGATCTTTATCAAGTCCCCCATGATAGTTTCTCCCAACGATAACCATAAACTCCAAATTTTTAATAACCCTCTCCCTAAACATGATACCAAACCCATTGATTCCTCTTCCAACTATGTCTCCCATACAATGCCTTCCTCCCAGTGGACCTCTCAACTTCCTCATTTCTCACACTATTGTTGCGACACCAATTATCTCCTTTTCTACTCGCCAACTACCATGTTACGTTCACATCCGACCATTTCCACATACAAGCATCTATTGGCTCCACCCCTATAAATAGTACTAGATTCGACCCATCCTCCCCCATTAACACATGTTATTTTTCCTTCTTTCACTCTATTGGTTACCCTCCTTTGCAAATTGATTATCTATTCAACAAACTATTTAGTGTTGTTAAGTTGCATATCACTTTCGGCCCTCTTACTCTTCTCATCCCTTTCCTTGTTAGTCAAATAGTCCGAAGGATGTGACCTACTTCTGGGACTCAATTGGATTTGTAAATCCCAAGATATCATCTCTATGACCCACTTGCATCTCAAATTTATTTACAAAAACCAAGTTATCACCATTAACGGATTCCCTCCTAGCCCTCCACTCTCGTCACCTTCTCATTCCACTACCTGTGCTTCTCCCCTCTTACTTGCACATCTCCTCTAATGTCACCACCTACGTGTCCTATTCCTACTTCACCACCTCGATTTCCCCCACATGACCACTACATTCCCTTATTCCTGCACATTGGCATAGCCATATTCCTAAACCCATTACCACCTCTTGCCATCGATCACCACCTTGTTTTATTCCATGTCAACTATCTTATTCTTCCCGCACCGTGTCTCAACGATCTCCCTCACCTATGCATTTTACTACACCTCATCGTTCATCTCATATGCACCCTTCACATGCATATCAGCTTCATTCTCCTACACAAAACTTATCTCCTATACCACCATTATTAGAGTATCCTTCTCCATCGTCTTCCTCTCATGTACGGGTCGATGGACATCCGTCCTTTGACCTTATTGGTTGATTCCTCCTTCCTACCCAGCTAACGGGCCTACCCATTACACAACCCCCTCCTCTCACACTTTCACATTGATACCTCTCACACCCATACATTTCCATTTCTTCACATATCAACATTTTTCATCTATTATCACACCCTTGTTACCCGATGACACACCCTAGTACTTCGGTTCACACTGGAATGTTGAGGGATCATTCTTACCCTAAACCCCACACACTAGACTACCGGACCTATATATATACATCCTACATCATCATATACATACCTACTCTATTATTCATTTTAACATCATCTCTCTCCTACACACTACACTAGTCATCATCCTATATGAGCCTAGTTTCCTATGTCATCCATACATCCTATACATTTTACACACTATATTAGATTCCCTTATACTTGGGTCTAGTTTTATCTATTATCATTACACATTCTATTCCTATCTACACACTTCTTGCATTTACACACACCCTACCTATCCTACACCCTACACTAGATTTCCTTATACTTGGGTCTAGTTTCATCTCTCATCCGTACACATTCTATTTCTACCTACCTACACATGCTACATTACATTGCCTATAACACACATTCACCTACCTTGGTCATCTACACTACATTTTTCTACACGTTACACTCATCACCCTATGACACACTTTAGTTCCTCGGTCCATACTCGATTGCCAAGGGTTTACCAATCAAATGGACCTTACCTACATGTGACATGTCCACCATACCACACTAGTGACCAATGCTCTAGGCTCTATCATCACTCACACCCATCATCACGTAGTGGTATACACCTTAGGTTAGATAACCACTCCTTCCATCAAATCTACATCCTTCTATCATCTTCTCTTATATCATCCTCTTCCATTTATCAATTCCAAACTTATTCCATTACATTGTCATGCCTTCACTCATCACTTAGTGGTATACACCTTAGGTTAAATCACCACTTCCTTTATCCATTTCACATTATCCTCTTACATCCAATCATCACCTATTCTATCATCCTATTCTCAGTCGCTCTATTACATCATCATTTATTCTACTCATCACTTAGTGGTATACACTTTAGGCTAAATCACCACCCTCGTCTTATTCATCACATAGTGGTCTATGCTTAGTGCTACCATCACTACCTTTTGGTATTCACCACCTACTTATCTATGCTTCATACACCCTCATCCCCCATCTCGTAGTGACATACATTATAGGCTAAATCATCACCTTATTCTTCCATCATGTAGTGATATATGCTAAGGGCTAAATCCTCACTCTTCCAATCAAAAAGTAGTGGTATACACTTAGGCTATAGGGTCCATGCACATATTTCTATACATCTTATCACCATCCTCGCATCCCCTAGTGATATACGCTTAGGGTTAAATCATCACTCTTTCGATCAACAAATTCATGATATAAGCTTCAGCTATAGGGTTCACGCACATCATTTCTCCTCCTGTTGCATTACATCACCACTACACATACACACTCATCACAACATGCTAGACATAATCAACACTACTCGACCATTTCCCGATGATGCACTCTTGTTTACGGTTCATTCCTGACTATTGGGGGAAACTAAATGAAACTCACTACATACACTTCCATACACTTGGGGGCATGTTTCTCCTATCATTACATCTTACATTCCATTCCAACCATCCATAGCATACTACATTGTCTCAATAGCATCTAATTTTGCTTACTAGTGTTTTGCATGTTCATTCTATTACACATGATAGTTTTCTTTCCTATATGTCATTATCATACACACATGCATGTTCACACCTTTGTTTAGTGTGATCACAAATACAAGACTCTACACGCAGCATGGATGCTCACCGTCTACCCTTACTATATTGTTCACTGGGGGCATCCACATTTGACTTATATAGGCATTATTATTTCATTTTGTACTTAGCATCTTTTACTACTTGCTCATACACATTTTGACATATTGGTTTTCACTCTAACATGCTAACGGGTGTTCTATGTGCAACACTTGTTTTACAAGACTACATGTTCCCATGACTACTTGTATTTCTACTTGTATGCTTTTTTTCCATTGTATGCGGGCTTTGCCCTTTGCTTGTGTGCACACTTGTCTATTGTTTGCAGCCATGATGGCCTTTGCGTGTCTTATAACATCGTGAGTGATGTCCCATGTTTGAAACTCACTTTGTGTGGTCTCCTTATTTTCTTGTGTGTTTGCACTACTATCCTTAGTAGTTTTTCTACATTATTTGCATCTTTTTACACTTATTTGCATGCATGTGTTCGTACTAACACTTTTATTGGCTAGTCATCCCCTTTTGTGCATGCCTTGGTATCTACCAAGCATTTTCCCTTTCCCCTAAAGGCTAAGTTGGTTATAAGGTCAAAGTGTGGTTGGTCCTCTTTTGGGGATGCATTCTCCTTTCAAGTTTGTCACATGCACCCCCAAAGAGGGGGCATCATTATGGATTTTCTACTAACACAATGATATCTACACCGGTTCGATACAATGAGTGAGTTCAAATCGACCGAACTCCATACATAGTGAGTGAGTTCAAATCAAACCAAACTCCATACACAATGACCTCAATAAGACATGGTGTCCTTCAAAAATTCTATAGAGCATTCATAGGCTCAGGGGTTACATTGGGTGGCCTCTCAACACTTCTCCATCCAAAGGGCATAGGATCACCCAAAAACTGGTGTAATACGAGAGATATCTTCAACAAATTACAACATAAGTGGTTAGAGTTGGAGGACATCGAGCATTTCCTCCCTACACTTCTTCTTCAAATTAGGGTGGCGTGAGATCACCCAAAACTCACGACATCATAGGATATCCTTCTACACCTTTTCTCTTCACTTAGATCAGTGCACATATTCCATTTTTTTATTTACACATTCTATTCTACCATACTTTACATTTGCGTACTTTACTGAGGATTTTTGCATACATACATATTTGACTACTTGAGCATTTTCTCCTTGCAGGTCCGCTGTATGAGAAACAAGCAATCAAATTGGGGAAATAACAATAAAAAACAACAATAATGACAAATGACAACACACCGTGATGGTACTTGCCATACTAACCATGCAAGTACACCACACACATGCAACAGCTACACACGCGTTCCACCCTAGGTTCACTCTCATCACTTTTACTTACATTTTTCATCTTTAGAATCCACACTCCTCCACGTTCGAGTCTATTCCATCGGTGCGCTTTCTTCTACACTCTGCATGGATTTTAGGTACACTTCTCTAACTACTTTATGTTACCAAGTTGTTTGCTCACCAACATAAAGTGGGGGCAAATGTAGACACAAATATTACACATTAGACAATATTTAGCTCGGTCTTATACTACTATTTAGAAGGTTCTCAAGTGTACAAAGTACCAATTAATCCCCCTTTTTTCCATCTTTGTTTTATATTTTACTTTGTCTTTCCCGCATATTTCCCGATACCTATCCACCCATTTCACAACTTCCCCAGATTCTAGCCCTGATTCCAAGTGCCCTAACCTGTATTGGGGTGCCCTAGGCACCCTGGTCCCACCATGGGTGCCCCTCTCTCTATGTTTAACCTCTTTTTCTCTTCTTTGGGTCACTTCTAGTCGTTGGTCTCCCTTATCTTTTCCTCAGTCGGCATTTTCGGGATTAATTGTGAAATCAAACTTGAGAGCCCTATAAATATAAAGCTTATAAGACCATAATGAGGGTCCTAGGTCATTGCATCCTATCACTACTATCACTCCATCTAGGGTTGCATCCATTGCACCATCTCCATCCACATAGCTCCATGCATCATAGCTAGAAAATTTTACATCACATCCACTCACACATTCTTAGAGGAGGGATTATATCTATTCTATTCTACATTTTACATCTTTTATAGCTATCATAGCTCACTACTACACAAAGTGTGACTGGCACAAGAGCACCTAGGGCATGGCATACACACACTCACCAAAACTACATCAAGGTCTATAATATGGTGCAGGACTCAATGATAAGTCCACCAATTTGGCAATTGATGTCATTCTAACCCCTTCTTCTTCATGTGCAGGCATCATCTAGTTCATCTAGACATGTAGGGTTTCAAACCTAGTTACTACACTACCAAACATAGTTCCTAAGTTACTTTGCACAGATTCATAGCACCCAAAATCCAAACCAATTCTCCCCGAGGTACCCCAATACACTCCCAAGTGGTTGTGTCACTTCAAATAGTCCAAATCTACCCTTCGTAGGTTCTCTGAGTGATCGTCTACATAGCCGACAATCTACATTAATCAGTTAAACCATTTTTCTACTCCCCTCTTGCATATTAGGGTTTCTATTTCACTTAGGGTAATTATTTTTATTTATTACATATTTCTTTGCTTCATTTACTACATTTATACAATGTTTTAGTCCTCCTATTTAGATTAACATTAGAACCCTAAATCCCCCTTTAGGTAACTATTTTTTTAATCAACTTGGCGTTTAGGAGTTTTGGAAAACAACCTAACAAGTGGGATATCACTTGAGTAAATCAAATAAAGAAGCTTGACCCGAGACATAAGAATAATAAGGATCCTAAGCGTAAAAGACATCGGGTTTACCAAAATGATTAATAAAAATGAGGAAAGTCCTAAATGGGGTATTTAAGTTTATAGTGTTAATCTAAATAGAGGACTAAAACACTTATAAATGAACTAAAGCAATATGAAATAAATATAAATAAACTATTATAAGTGAAATAGAACCCTAATATGTAAGATAAGAGTAAGGGATAGACTCAAATGTGACAATAGGAGATTATCACATGTTGTCGTAGTTCAAACGGGACTTGGTAGTGCGGATGAACACTCGGGGGCCCTGCAAAGGGAAGATCCAGACTATCTAAAGTGACACAAGTGCCTGGGAATGTATTGGGTGCCCTAGTCTATAGTCCGGGTGCTCATGATAGTGTAAATGCTCAAAACCCTAATTAGGCATGGTCGTTAATTGTCTCTGAATACTCTTTATCTGTCACACTAGATTTTTCGATGAGCCGGATGACACCTGCATAAGAAGAAGAATAAGAAGGGGTCGAATGAACCTTAGCCGCCAAACCATTGGACTTATCATTTAGTAGTGCAAGATTACATTACGGACCCTGATGTATTTCTAGTGAGTATGTGTATGGGTGCCCTAGGTGTTATCATGTCAATCGCACTTTGTAAAATAGCGAGCTATAGTAGTTATAGAAGATGTAGATAGTATAATAGAATGTATGGAATCCCTCCTCTAAGAATGTGTGTGATGCAGACTTCCTAGCTTGAATGTATGGTGCTATGTGGATGCAAGTGATGTAATAGATACAACCCTAGATGGAGTGATAGTAGTGATAGGATGTAATGACCTAGGACCCTTATTATGGTATTATAGCTTTATATTTATAGGGATCTCAAGTTTAATTTTGTAATTAATCCCGACAAGGCTGACTGAGAAGAAGATAAGGATGACCAACAACTAGAAGTGGCCCAAAAAGGAGTGAAAGAGGTTGTGCACATCTTGAGGCACCCTAGGTAGGACCAGGGGTGCCTCTGGGCACCCCAAGATGCACCTAGGGTGACCTGATTTAGGGCTAGAAACTTGAAACGGTTGTGAAATGGGTTGATAGGTATTGGGAAATATGCAAGTAAGATGAAATAAAAGATAAGAAAAAAATGGCCAAAATGTGGGATTAATTAGTACTTTGTACACTTGAGAACCTTTTAAATAGTAGTATAAGACTGGGCTAAATATTGTCTAATGTGCAATATTTGTGTCTACAATGTGCTTTAGATAGACCATTTGTAAATTGTAGCAAGAGGTTAGATGTTTTTACCACAAAAAGTACATGGCAAATATATATATGACCAAATAACAAGAGCCACACATATTCACAAAGAAGACTACATTAGTCAACATATCCCAAGTAATAATGATATTTATGTTGGGCCTATTTGTGGAAGATATAAATAAGAATTCAATCCGTTGAAGGATGTGTTCAAGGGACAAATGCTTCTTATACAACCAGAAAATGATAGTGAAAATATATGGATGGGGAGAGAAGATGGGGATGTTTTCCTTGATGTATTAGACTTGGTGAATTGAACAACACAATTGGTGTTTTTAGAATTATATGATTTAAATCCCTTAATTCTTGAATTAAGAACTACAAAAATTATATGCATAATTAACCATTAATTACATTTGGACACTGATAAACCTTAATAAATGAATCTACTCAACCTTTCAATTAAAAATATTCTTAAGTTACTTGTTTAGAATGGGAAAATGCCCATTTTAAATTAGTTTAGATAATATTATTCTAATATTATCTCTATAAAGTGCAAACCTTTCAAGGGTATAGTGGGATGATTTTTTTGTTGATAAAAAGAGTTTTCTAATTACTTGTACATAGTGTAAATATTGGAAGCCGAATATTGGAATCTAATATCACACTAGATAAAAACTAATAATGGCAATTTCGAATCCAATTTCAAAAATTATAAAACCAAAAATGATGATACTATAAGTTTAGATTCTTGGACATATGTCCAAATTTAATAAAATTATGGTCAAGCTCTCAAATCCCTTATTCATACTTTACAAGATTAATCTTATAACTATAATAAGGTGTATTTGTTTCTTATTGTGCTATGGATTTTTATTGGATCCCAAATTTGTACCAAGGTTGAAAGGGGTGAAGGCAACAAGATATGTCATTGTAGTGAGTTTCTTCTTCACCTAGAATGGAAGACTTAAGGCCAACAAATGGGAAGGTGGTTAGCCTCCTACTCTTCAAGCTTTATGAGACCTAGGGGAGAGACCCTGGAGCAACCTAAATGATGTCAAATAACATAGATTATGCAAATATAGTCCAACAAACAGAACCAAGTAACCTAACAACTATAAATTCCCACCCAATTTGTTTGTCACTAGTAGGATATTCATAAAGCCACCTAAGAATGGGCAAAGGTTGCACTCAAACATATGAAAATGCTAAATATTTCCATAATCCACAAGCTAATTACTCTCTAGACCAACATAATGTTCAAAGGAAAGCTCATAGACATGAATCCAAAGTTATAATGGTTGAAACCTTAGGAATTTGCAAATACAAAGTGAGATTTCAGTAAAGTGTGGAGGTGAATGGTAATATTAACAAAATAAAGTGATTAGATGAACTATGATTAGGGACTGAATCCATTGGGCAAGGAGTCACCAAAATTTAGATCAAGTGAGCTAATGATAACCAAAAGAAGACAACAATCTACATAATTGTTGCACATTCCACCATACATTCAAGTAAATAATAGAATGATCCTATTCGTACAAACCTATTACTCATCATAATAAGAAATTTTAAGATGAAAACACATTGATATTGGGATAATTACAAAAGATACAAAGAAATGAATACCTGCAAGGATTTTATAACTCAACACTCATACATGTCTACACAACACAAACAAATGCTTCATTACCAAACAATGATTTGCATAATCAAATCTTTCTGATAAAACCACAACACTTGCTCAACATCATACAATATTCTCTCTTTGAACTAAGAAAGACTATCACTATTTAATTTCTTAGAAAACTAGAAAACATAAATGCTCAAATAAGAAAACCAAGTTTTCTCAATAGCCAAAAGATCATTATGGAGAGTTTCTTCTCCACTTTATACAATTTCCTTTACAAAGGTGCACAACAAAGGTACTCAAAATATTCTCTTAAGGGTAATAAAAGGTTATTAAAGATCCACTTTTCAACACCAGGTGAAAACAAATCATCCACCAATGAGAGAAGAGATAAAAGTGTGCTTGGATCACTCTTGTTAAATAAATATGAAAAAAAAAACACAATTTTCCTATGATCAAGCTAAATTTTCCTAAACATGACTTATGTGGAAGCACAAATGAGGATCAATAAAGAGAACACTTATGTATCCCTTAAAATTAGCATAATGGATGAATAAGAAATTGTCACTTGGTTGGAAGATCAATTCTCCACCATTGGATCATTATGACAACTCAATTCTTTAATCTACAACTTAATTAACTTCTCAATGCAATTTGGTGGGGCCATGAAGGGACAAATATCTTTAAATCATCTTCTAGATGGGATCAGGACCATCCAAAATCTTCATAAAGTGATTTAGGAATCATTGGACTGAAAAATATGAGAAGGATATCCTCAAAAACTTTGTCAAGAAAATATCCAAAATATATTCATTATCTACCCCTAAACTCATGTGAATGCAAATCTCTCTCCAAAACCTTTCTAATGACATTGATCATAGGTCATTTAAAGCTCCCAATGAAAATTTATGATCAAAAACCAAATATCAATCATGTTTTATGTGTGACGTCCATGAGTTGAGTTTATAACTAGGTTAGACCATCAATTTTAAGTTTGAGGTTAATGCATTATAGCTAATCACCGGGATTTTTCATGTGTCCATCAAGTTCCACATATTGATCTATTATATCTACTTGAACTTGTGGGGTCTCAGGACCCTCAATCTTCCATTCCTCTTTATTGATGTCTACCTTTTAGGAATTTGGTGACCCATGATTGGTCCATGTAGACCAATCAACTTATTTTGGGCTTTATATAACTTTTTGGATCCTCGGGTCTCAAGTCCACAGGGGTTAATGTTGCCACAAATTGTATGTTCTGTGACTTTTAGTAACCTATGATTGGTCCATGTGGACCAATCATGTCTTTTCAATGCTTCAGGTCTCCTCAAGACCTTGGGTTCTCTCAAAGTATCGAGTTTTCCTTAGACTCTTGGGATTTTGGGATCCTAGACCTCTTTATCACTTTTCCATTTGAGATCACAAACTACTGTCATTGGTCCACATGGACCAATCATGGCTTTATGTGATCTCGGACCTTCACCACTTCTCGGATTCAAATTGTTCATCCCCTACAACCTATTGTGGGCCTTTCAAACCTCTCAGAGTTCTAGATTATTGGGCTTCTTAGGGCTCTTATTCCTTATTTGTTTTGATATAAATATCCTTAGGAACCCAAGTACATGGGATTGTGCCATGTGGTGCAATCTCAAATACTTTCATCTCACCCACTCAATGCCTTAGCTAATTAAGAATTAGGAAAAAGTTGAACCATGTAGCTTTTTCTCCACTAAACAATATAAATGCTCACACATTTAAACTCGGTCACGTTCTTCATCCTTGCAAATGTGGGATAAGCCTCCAAGTGTGAAAACAAAGGTGACCACCATTTGTTGAACTAAACACACAACACGGATTAGGAAGAAAACAAATTTTCACCGTGACCTCCTTTGTCAATGGAGACCTCATAAAACATAGAGACTCGAATCTAAATATGACCAAAGGGAAAATTTTCACTAAGGGATGGTTATTAAACATTCTATAAACACTCCAAATATGTACCAAACAAACTATATCCTCCATTAAATATCTCAAAATTTTCTCAAAGAGGCTTGTGAATGTTGTGCAACCGAGAACCTTCTCAAATGAATACATTCATGAAAAAAATATCAAAACACCCCTTTGATAACTCTATTTGATCGTGATTCCACCTAAAGACCATAGTAAATGTGGAAAAGGACATGGAAACATTATAAATCAAGGGGAAATAAGGTTGAGTGTGATTTGGATGCCCAAAATGGACAACAAGCTTATTTTGACAACACCTTGAACCCAAAATGTTAATCACTAAGCCCCTAAAATTAAATTGAAAAACTTTAGGTGTCAATAGATTCTATGTCAAACTAACCATATAGATCTATATAGGGATGATAAAAAAATTCAACCACAATACTCGAATAATGCAAGCTATAGGAAACATAAAGTGGATGTTTATTATTAGTGAACTTTGGATGTTCCATTTACGGTAATAATAAGAATATATAGGCTAAATAATAATAATCGCACCTTAGAAAAATGTGGGATCCTAAGAACTTGTACATGAGTTAAAAATAAATCACTTAATTAGATTATTCAATAAAAATTAAGCTCATTAATGAAGCTTATAAATTATAAACACATTAAATATCTAGTTAAGAAATAACCCAAATTAGTTGAGTGTGAAGACAAATATTTCAAAACTTTCCCTTAAGTTAAGCTAGGAGTGAGAAAAAGAAAGAAAGGGTCCCAACTACTAGGCCCGATAAGGTACCCAATATAGACATGTAAAGAATAAAGGAAGGACTCCAAAAATTATTCCCTTGAGTATAACTTCCTTCACCCCAAACATCACTCAGAATCGAAGATAACGAGGAGAATTCAAGGGATTAGTGAAGATATCAATAATATGCTCGATAGTAGGAACAAACTCCAAGTGAAAAACTCCATATTAGATCAATTTTCGAATTAAGTGCATGTGGATCTCAATATGTTTAGTGTGTTGATGTTCAATATGATTATGAGCTATTTGAATAACACTTTGATTATCACACCAAATATTTGTGGGAGTCTATTGTGGAAATATCAACTCATTAAGTAAGTGGAAAATTCAAAGAGTCTCATGTACAGCCTTAACAACACCTCTATACTTTGCTTCAATGGATAACAATGCAACTATATTTTGTTTCTTACATACCCATGTAATCGGACCAAAGCTAAGGTAAAAAAGAAACCAAAGTAGATGTTTGTGTATCATGACAACCACCTCAATTTTAATATGTGGATCCCTTAATAATAGAAGATATGTGTGGTGGATAATGCATGCAAAAATTTGAAGTCCCCTTAATATATCATAGAATATAATTTGTTGCCTACCAATGACTTTTGTCAAGTGCATGTGCAAACCGAGAGATAAGATTAACAAAAAAAGTGATATCAGGATGAGTATGTGTAAGATAAATAAGGATACTTACTAATTGCATATATAAATTGGCATCTACCCACTTAGTCTTACAATTAACAAATCAATTCAATAACTAACTGAAAAGGAGTGGGTGAAGGCTTACAAGTAACCATATTGAATTTCTTACGTAGATCATAGGCATAATTTTGTTGTTAAATTAAAAATACCCTCAAAAGATTGATGAACCTTGAGACCAAGGAAAAAGGAACAAACCAAAATCTATCATATAAAACTCATTGTCAACTTGTGTCAAATGTACTGAATGAGAAAATATAAGCTACCACTAAGGATTAGATCATCAACATACAAAACTATGATCAAATAATCCTCATCATTCTTGATAACATGCACATTATGATTAGTCTCACGATGATGAAGATAACATAAAATTATCCATCTTCTCATACCAAGCTCTGGGATCTTGTTTAAGACCATAAAGATAATGATGGAGTCTACAAATTAATGAGATATCATGCATGAAGCATGGAAGTTTCTCCATATAAATCTCCTTGTGGAGATCACCATGCAAGAAGACACTTTTAATGTCCATCTGGTATATTTTTCATTAGTGATATGTAACTAGGGAGATTATAAGGTAAACAAATTCCATATTCACAACAAGCAAAAATGTATTAGAGTAGTCTACTCCTACTTGTGAAAATCCCTTTGTTACAAGGCATTCCTTATATTTATCATTAGACCCATCAACAACATATTTGGTCTTATAGACCCATTTAAATTTCACAACTTTACTTCCTTATAAGAGGCATAAATTCCCAAGTATTATTATTCAAAAGAGAATAATATTCCTCCCGCATAACAATGTCCCACTCTAGTTTACCCGCCACCTCATAAAATGTCATTGGTTAAGGAGAAACGATTGCACTCAAAAGATCCATACCAAAGGTATAGAATGAGATTAATGAAAAACTTCATCACTAGAAGTATCGATATAGTGTGTCAAGGATCACCAACCAAGTCACCAAATTCCTGTAAGGTAAATTTAAGCCATAGGAATAGGTTGAGAAGGCAGAGGTGGAATATGAGGCTTAGAATATCATCACTAGAATCAAGAAGCATATTGGCCATATCGGGTGAAAGAGAAGTGGAAGGGGAAGGAGAATCAACAACATGATCTAAATGAGTGTCGGTCTCATCAACATGAACATCCCTCCGAAAAGACCTCAAGATTAGATGGATCAAGAAAGACGATATGCCTTCACATGTTCACAATGGCCAACAATATATGAGCTCTTTGATTTTTGATTCTATAGATTTCCTTTTATCATCAGGAACAAAATCTCAACCTTTAGTTATAAAAACACAAAACTATGATACATCAAGCCTCTCACCTAATCATGCTTCTTCATTGTTACTCCTCTGGATTGACTTGCATGCAATCTAATTTTGAATATAGTTTGTACAATTCATAGCTTCGCCTAGAACTTGTGTGCCAAGCTCTTAAACCGAATCATGCGCTTAGCCATCTCTTTGAGTGTTTGATTCTTACGCTCAAGCAACACAATTTTGTTGGGAGTGTAAGGCATTGTATACTAATGCAAAATACCATGATCAGTACAGAAATATCTAAATGCATTACTTATATATTCTCCCCATTATCGGTGTGGATATTCTTTAGTGAATGTGGTGATTACTTTTCAACAAGGGATTCAAAGGCCTTGAAAGTATTAAAAACATCACATTTATACTATAAGAAATATACCCAATTTTTCATAGCAAAAATCATCAATAAATGTTAGTACATGTTTAGAACTAGAAAATGACCAAGAACGTAGAGTCATTAGATCACTATATACTAACTCCATTGGATCCTTAACACTCTTTGACTATCCCTTTGGAAAGGGATCTTGATGTTGCTTTCCCAACATGCAACCTGAAAAACACCATCATTAGAAGAGACTTTTGGAAGTCCAATAACCATATTTTATGAATATAGTTGTTGTAGATATCTGTAATTTAGATGACCAAAATGATCATGCCATAATTTTCTCATAGAATTAGAGTGAAAAATAAAAGATCTTATAGAGGTGTCAAATTTTTCAAAGAGATGCAAACATGAATCAAGATCCACAACACCTATAGCTACAATATCATCAAGATCATTCAATTCCCTGATTACAACTTTATCTAGTGAAAATTCAATAGTTTTACCAACACCAAAATTACAAATTTGATATAGAGACAACAAATTGTTACAAATGTAGGGAACATAAAGAACATCATGTATGCACCCATTATGTATATTAACAGTTTGAACCCACAACATCAACTAAAGAGGAGTTTCCCATAAAAATTTGTGTATTGTTGCAATCAGTAACTAAATTTAAAAAATCGTGTGTATGTTTAAATGATGAGTAATGCCAAAATCAATAATTCATTTATCTTTCAAAGGAAAAGAAGCTCAAGTAGACAAATTTTTCCCTTTACCAATATTTGAAGATGAGGATGGAGATGGAACAAGAATTTTATGTTATTTCAAAGGCTTTTCTAATGCTTCAAATCTCAAAAAACATCTAGACTCAGGGGGGGAAAAGCATATAAGTGTGTCCCACTTGGTGGTCAAAAATATTTTAAAATCTAAGTAGTAAATAAATATTTAAAAATACTATTAAAACTTTAAAAATCAAGTAAATTATGGATTCCCTACACCTTGGTATATTTAAACTCTTAAAAATACATGTTTGGTCATTTTATATGTGTTTGGTCATGTTTTGGTTGTCGGACATATTTTGTTGAAAGTACAAAAATTGTAAAAAAGTGGGACACATTAACAAGATATGGAAAAGGATCATACACCTTCTTCTTGAAAGAATTTTTGGATTTTTCAGACTTGAAGTTGTAGAAGGCTTAGTGGAGGTAGAAGGGTGCTTGTTTGATTCTCGGAGTTTATTAGGTGGTCCTTGTTTAGGTTTTGGATTCTATTTGCCCTTGTGAGCATTAGCCACCAAAGCATGACTAGAGGTAGTTAAGGCATCAAGTGACTATAATTTTGTTTATTCATGAGTAAACCTTTCACAAAATAGCTCAAAAGATGAAAATTTGAATTGATATCATAGGGCATCCATAGTAGAATAAAAAGCATAAGTAAACACATTGTAGGGGCCTTTCAACTTAGCCAGAATCAAAAAATACATTCTTCATATTTTTCTCTAACTCCTACTTTTAGTTGAGATCTAAGTGAATTGAATTTTGTCAAAAAATCCTCAATTAACGAAAAATATAAAGGGGAACATACGTTAATTTGGCTTCTAACTACACTAATTTAAATTCATTAATTTTACTTGATTAACTTTTCAAAAGTGTCCCATACCTAGTTTGGTATTTTTGCATCTGTGATGTGAAAAATTAGATTGTCTCACATGTTTAAGGAAATGATAATGAGACCTTCATCCAATTTGCATGTATAAATATATTATTCTTTCTTTGAAATGAAAACAAGTTTATTCTCCTATAAGTCTCTCCACAAGCCTTTAAACTCAAGCAATTATTGCATTCTTGGCCTCCGGATATGATAGTTTGTGGTATTTAGCAATTCAAAAGCTTAGTGTCCACTATGGATGAAGATAAAGATGAAGATGAAAGAGAAGTGAGGAAAGAACTAAACATCAAGTTAAAAAAAAAACTTCCCCTGAAACACTAGTTTTATTCTCAAAAAAACCTTATAGATTTTTTTCTTCCCTTCCATTATTTTTTAGACACCCAAATTTTTATGATAGTTTCATAATATTATTTAGAACCTCACAAAAAAAATCACCCTCAAAGTAATTTTTCAAGCTTTAAATATTTTTCTAACTTAAAAATGATAACAACTCTAGAAAAAAATTATTACAATTCCATCTTTTAAAAGTGATCATAAAAATAATATCTATCTTTACCAAAAATTTGGTGTTTTGGAAAAAATTGGTAAAATTGCCAAAGTGTGATTTGAACTCATGATATCTTAAACCTAAGTTGAATTTTTTAGCAAAAAAAAAGATTTTCAATCACGTTGCAAGTCTTTAACAATTTTATATATATGGTAAAATGTTATATAAAGACTTATTAGACATGATTTGTAAGGAAAAAGGCACTTTGAAATACATAACTGTCTTAGCAATTTGAGTGAGTAGGAGAGTGAGATGATGATGGAGTTTGGTGGAATGTTGAGGTTGACAATGAAGTGAATAGGTCCACATGGCGAGAAGGGGTAGATTTAGTGTTTCTAACCCTTATTGACTAGGATCTCAACGTTATGTGTTTTGAAGTTGATTGCTTCATCCGCACAAAGAAGACACGGAACAACCAAACCACTTCATGAGAGGGCAAAGGAGAACAACCTAGATAATTGGATAAGCTCACCAAATACCGTGACTCGTTATTAAAACCTCGTACATCAATCACCTGCAAGCGAGATAACTCACAAAAGAGGGTAAAAACTCAACTTTTAATATTGCTTAAGGAATTTTTAGGAAAAACAAGCCCAAAGAATTGATCCAAAAAGGTGATCGAAAGTTAGAGACCAAAAACAGTCTAGTTTTAAATAGAAAAGAGATTATGTCTACTTCCAAAAATGCATATAACCTAACCGAGAGGAAACAAAGTCTTTGCTTCACCTATAAAACAACCTAGTTATGATACCATGTTGGAGAAACCATACATATCTATGTTGGGACAATAAATATATTCAACCATAATACCCAAAATAATGCAAGCTACAAGTAGCAATAAAGCATATGCTTATTATTAGTAAACTCTACGTGCTCCATATACGGGAAAAAATAGGCTAAATAATGATAATTTACACCTTAGAAAAATGTGGGACAACCTAAACTAGGAGAAAAGAATATCTCCATGAATCAAGGAGTGAAGAGAAACTCTCAAAAACTCCTAAGAACTTATACACAAGTTTAAAACAACTCACTCAATTAGATTATTCAACAAAAATTAAGCTCCGTAATGAAGCTTATAAAGTGCAAACACACTAAATATCTATGTAGGAAATAACCCAAACTAGTTTGGTGTGAACACGATTATTCCAACATTCTACTCAATTGCTTCATAACCCACTTGCACTTGAAGTGGCTTCATAGCCTTTACCTATCAACTTTGTTGTTCCTAAGATACTTATCTATGATGGTAAGGGTGATCCTAAAGAGAACCTCTATACATTTTATGTTACTATCTTGGACTACTCGTTAGGTGATACATTATTTGCCAAGTTTTTTTCCCTGGAGTATCAAATATTTTTCCTTACAATGGTTTTACAATCTACTCATAAATTTTGTAAGGACATTCGCTCCTTTGACTAATAAATCCCTCACACAATTTTCTATCAATATTCATGACAAAGTATCTTATGCTCAAATGGCTAAAATGTGACAAGGTTCCAATAAGCCCATTAACAATTATGTTATGTGATATAAGACTACACATTCCAAGATGAATAATTTGTTTCCTAATAATGAATTAAAATAATTTTTACACATTTCCTTGTTACTTTGCAAGAATCAGTCATTTTTAACAAGTTTTATTCTTTTGATCATCTTTGACATACTTTGAAAGAACGTGAAGTTGAGCTCCTCAACTTTAATAAGGTCAAATATGTTGTTAATCATCTTATCACTTCTACTAATGAGTTTCATGTTAGAAATTATATGGATTAATACTGCGCATGAGTGAGAAAATACATTTGTAATAAATTATTATTATTATCCACCAATGATTCCACTTCATTCAGGTCGAGCAGAAGATTGCAGGAGGATGTGACAGGGAGAAGAAGAAGGGCCCTTCTAACCCTAATCTGAATTCATATAGATCCGATAGGGTTGCGGATGGGTCAAAGGTGGGAAGGAAAATATTTGAACCACACAAAAAGCTAGGGCAGATGTTGTTGCTTCCAGACTGACCTCCTTTAAGGATATCCTTGGCACTCGTGGTGGATCTACACTTGGCAACCAGGCTTACCTGGTCGATCTGGCTGAAGAAATTCCTGCCCTAGAGATCAAAAACCCCGAGGTGGAGGAGTACTATCACTCTCTTGCTCACGATGCTGTGATTGGGTGCTTCAATGGTCATTGGCCTTCCTCTACCAAATTATACCAATGGGTATTTGAAAACTGGTCCAACAAATGTGAAATATCACTCTATTCCAGGGGCTTCTTTATTGTGCATTTCAGAGAAACTGAGGATTATCAGCGTTGCTTATCTGAAGGACCTTGGTTATGGGGAAATGTTGGCCTGTATTTGACTCCTTGGTTTCGATATTTGATCTGAACTCTCACTCAATTACCAAAATTCCCATTTGGGTAAGGCTCCCTAACCTCCCACTCCATCTCTGGTATGCCCTGGATGATATCGGTAATGGCTTGGGAAAGTTTATTAAGGAATATTTGGATAGAAATCACTCAGGGATGTGCACTTATGCTTGCATTTGTGTTGAAATTGATCTAAGTAAAGGATTACCAGATCATATATTATTAAAATTTGGAATATTTCAGCATTCACAAATTTTGGATTATGAAAACACTGCCTTTAGATGCGATTCTATAAAAGGACATCTGCAAGCTTCTTGTCCATTAAATAAAAATGGTGCCAAAAATGGAGCTTGACAGCTTAGTGGATGGGCTTGATGAATCCAGATCTGGTATCTACATCAGCATTCAAAGCAAGCACTGAACATAGGACTACAGAAACAACAAAAAATAAGAAGCAGGTTTCGAAATGGGAAATCGGGAGAATGTAGAGATAGTTGGAGGTTTGAAAAGAGGGCACATTTCTGACAAATCAGATTCAGATCAGGAGTCTTTGCCTGATAATAGGGAAGTCCTAGGAAACCCTAATGATCTGATGATAATTGTTCCATCCAACACTAGAAAATGGCAAGAAGTAAGGAACAAGAAAAATAAAAAAGGTCGAATGGGTAATATTGATGACTTCTTCACATCCCAGGTGGGGAAATAGATGGTAATTTTTAATGTCATATCGTAGGCTTGTAATCTGGGTTTTTGGCCCAGCTACTTTGGTCTATTGGTTTGGGTTTTTAGGCCCACTTTTAAATAGGGAACGGTCCCTTCAACCCGCCTTATCAATCCAAAAAAAATTGTTAGTGAGTTAAGAGTTATTATAACAACTTGTATATGTTTGTAGACACAAAATCATGCACTTGGGTATGTTTCTAGGTCCATAAACATAAAATTTCATTCATATGATTCCTAAGTGATAAAACTAGTAATTGACAAGCCATCTTATCTATCATTGTAGGTTACAGAGTAAATATAACAATCATCCAATGACATACACGTGACGAACAACGAAGGTTAGTAACCAACTTTTGACATAAGAAAATTAGTTTTCGAGGTCTTGCATAGTCACAGTGCCTATTAGTTGTCTTTGGCACCTAAGCGCCCTATCCTGTTCTAGATAAACTAGTCCTAGTATATCCGATAACTCCATAATTTTATAGAGGTAATCGCGATACCTGCTCCTCCTGTTAGTGGTTGTTCCAATCCGATCGTCTTTGGGAAAGCATGAATCGTTAAGTCTTTTATCCTCTCCCTTGCACCTAGGGTTTCATGTTTATCTAGCTTATTGATTGTGTCAGATATGTGCTTTATCGCTTATTTATCATACGTGACTTTGCAATTAGGGTTTAACATAAATCATTTTTTATTAAATCATTTGGTGAACCTGTCGTTTGACTCCAATCTTGTTTCTAGGGTTTTCTTCTTATACTCGTCACTCATAGTGGTTGTTTTGGGTCTTTTGAGCATATAGAGCTTCCTCCATCTACCCATAGGGTTTCTAAATCAATGGTTGAATCTAATAACCCCTTTTCTAACTCTCAAAATGTTCCTCTTGAAAACATTGAAACATCTGATAGTGAGCAATCATATGATGAGGACACCAATGTTGATTAAGAATAATTAGACAAAATTACCAATTTTTTTCAAGCTTTGCGTGACAATCCCACACATCTTCCACATATTATCCATGCTTTGATGGTTGTTAAAAACTCTCGAGATGCTACTTCTATACCTCTTGTAGGTTCTTCCTTGGTTGTCATGGCCTCCACTCAACCCCTTCATATTCCTACTTCCATTCCCACTACTACCGCTCCCATCATTCAACCTAATGCTTCTACTGCACAACCTGGCTCTTCTTTAAACACTCCTAATTTAACTTATTTATATTAGGATTTGCAAACTCAAATTCATCAACTTCAAATGGCTACTTCTCATGCATCTCCATCTCTTGATTCCACTTTACTCCTTCACACTCCTTTTGCACCCACCATTTCAACCTATCCACTTCCTCCAAATTTCATCACCCCTAAGTTGCCCACCTTCAAAGGCCATGGTGACCCTCAAGAGAATCTTCAAGCATTTCATGTGGCATGTCTAGATTATGTGGATGATCATACTTTACTAGAAAATCTCTTTCCTAGAAGTCTCCAAGATTATGTTATGTGTTGGTTTTACGATCTACCTGTTCATTCGGTAACATCATTTACACATTTAGCCGATGCTTTTCTCACTCATTTTTCAATCAATATCAGTTCTAAGATATCATATGCTCAACTTGCACAAATCAAACAAGGATCTAATGAGCATCTAGTGGACTATGTTTTACGATATAAGAACAACCTAGCTAGGATGACCAATGTGCTCGTTGACTCAGAACTTCAAGATCTATTTTTCCAAAGTCTCTTACCACCTCTATAAGAGAGTGTCATCTTTGAGACATCTCCTTCATTTGATCAATTATGTCATACTCTTAAATTATGTGAAGGCAAACTTATCTCTATGGGAAAAATCAAGTATCATGATCAACCTTCATCATCTTCTAATTGATTTCAAAGCAAGTCAACTTTCAATCCATCTACTAAGCCCACTAAAGAAAAAGCTATTGTTAATGTTTTCTCTACTCCTGAAAAGCTTCATAGGCAGCCGCCAAAGTATACATTCACTAAATTGCCCACATATTTTACCGCCACAACTTAGAGTGATCTTATTATGCTTCATCCTCCACTTAATCTCCATCTCACCCCGAAGGACACAATTACAATGAAAATACTAGACGTGACTACCATCAATGTGTTAGTGTAGACACTAGTTTTTGGTGTAACTCCTCTCGTTCATCCCACATTCATTCTCCTTCATTCAACTTTCCCCCTCGCTTTTCTTTTTCTTAAATTTGAGTAAATTCCATCTATTTACTCACCCTTAATTAATTAATTATCAAATGGGCTCCATGTGGACCCATTTGATAATTAGAATTTGGCATTATCTCACATATCCTAAATTTATTCAATTCATGGGCAATAATATACCCATCCGACACCCCACTCCTAAATTCAAAAATGGGATGCATTATTGCACCTAACCATGTCAATCATGTTCCCCACTCCTTATCACATCATTATCTTTTTAACCTCATAAGTCAAATTGTGAGCCCCATGTGATCACATCATGTCTCTTAACTAGGGTTAATTTATCAAACCCTGGTTACTTATTAACCCTAGTATAACCTCACTCTTAGGCTATAAATATGGGCCTTGCCCCCTCGGAAGAACAAGTTGAAAATTTTGGGAAAATGTTGTTTTGAGTTTTAAGCCTCTTGTTTATCATAGTACTCTCATAATGTCCTTGTAATGACACTAGGATCCCCATAATACTTTGTTCATGATTTGGTGGTTCACTTAGTGTGGTTCATGTTACATGTTGTGTTTGGATCAGTTCGGTAGCACCATCTACATACAAGCATCTTCAGGTTTCTTTGTTCATTAGCTTGCATGTTATCTGTTTATCTTGTATTTTATCATTATTATTTATCACACGGGGTTAACATCCTCTAAGGGAGTTTGGAACCGGCATTATCCAGAAACCCTCGCATATTTTTATCTAATCACATTTGTTTCAATTTTACAGATCTATCTTCTTTTATCACATATCTATCTTCTTTGCGCCCGTAGATCCATATCCGCATCTGAGGTCATAAGCCCTCCATCATTCGAAGTTTCTGGTGGCTTCCATATTGGCATTCACCTATGCGAGAGAATGAGGTTTCCTGTATAACATTTTGGCACACCCGGTGGGACCGGATCCAAGATCTGGTCATTTCATTTGTTCTGTTCCTTTTTCCATCTTGTTTCTGATGTATGTCATAAGTAGAATCTGGTTTATGTCTTTTCATAACTTCCTCATTTAGATATCTTTTGTAAATATTTTGTTTTTCAATCACTTATTTACAAGGTTTAGTGTTATCCCTTTATTGTGTGTGCTTCTTGCATTCACTAGTTTGTATCATTATGAAGGTAAGTGTTCTTCTTGTGTTCAACCGACTTGATATTTAGTTTCAAATTTAGTTTTACTCGCATTGGAACTGGAAAGTAATCTTATTCTTTGGATTTGTGTTTACAATCTTAGTTGTACAATATAGATATATATCTTGCCTTTCAAATACCTTTGCTTTGACCTAAAATTTTATGGTTATATATTCATTTATATCTTAATTTTTAATTATATATAGATCTCACCTTTCAAATTATAATAATCTATAGTCTTTTCAATAGTCTATATTCATTTATTTAAAAATAAAAATAAAAATCAAATCAAATTAAAAACAAAACAATAATAATAGTTCTTATTCTCTCCCTGGCTTGGCCACCATTAAAAGCTATCTCCTCACTCCCCTCACCAAGCTCTCCACTCACCCCATCTCCCTTCTAACCACCTCGCTCCCGATCCACTCCCCGACTCACCGCTACCTATCGCCCATCTCCTTTCCTCTCAACTCATCTCCAACTCAATTTCCCCTCTCCACCAATCCCACCTCGCCTATCCCAACATCCCACCACTTTACCCGCCTCTCAACACATACTCCATAACGAATGTTTAATATACTCCGTAATGAAGAAAGAATTGTAGATATCTTACATATTACGTATTCATCATTACGTATCCACCATTTCATACCCGATAACATTTGCCCTGCTCTAAATGCAAACAACTATCAAAAATTCTCACCGAATATCAAGGAAATTGTGTAGGTCCTTTACTTAATTTCATGGCTACCTATTTTGGGATTTCAACTCACATTAACTAGCATTTGCAAAAAAACAAACCACTTCCTCTTGTCCTTTAAACACAATTTTATCTCCATCATAGACCTTATTGGATTTCCATTGTCCATACCACCTAGACACGAGCCGCCACCATGCAATCCTAGCAATGTAAATCGGAAGAAATTACATACACCGCAAATAATCAAACATGTTTTAAATCTAAATTTCCCACGTATGTCCACAACTTACCATTTAGAGAAAGTGAATATCCACGCAGACTTAAAAGATTTTGATGCTTGGTGCTTCCCATTGTTTCTAGTTTTGTTTCAAATTCATGCAAGCTTTGAGGAAAGTGACTCTAAATTCTTGACAATGCGATTTATAAATGCAATGAGTTGTAGCACCATAACCAGTTATATATTTCTTGTTTACATCCTCTGTGATTCTCATTATGTCATCGTAAATATATATCTATAATCTGATCATATATATGTATAAATAGGTATTACGTTTATATATAAACTATTTACAAAAATAATTACAATTTTCAAAAAAAAAATATCCTATCAAGATACGATTAAAATCACAAAAAAATGGCTTATATCCTATCAATTACAGGTGGATTCCATCGTTTCAATGTTGCCATACATGATAGACATCAAGTATAGTTAAGTCATATTTTCTACATAGCTACTTTCACTTCACCTTGGATTTTTCCTCCTTATTGTCAACACTTGTGATCATCATCATATATGGGTTAAACTTTCTTATTTGTTGGTTTGTCATCTTCCATAAAGTCCTCTACTTTAGCCACCATCACATTTCTCTTTTCAATTCAAATAGGCCCCATTTTTGTCATATCAGTCCACATCTCCATTGTAAAAGTCTACACTTCTCAATCACCTTTTGGCTTGTCCTCAAAGTCCACATTTTCGTCTTATAAGTCCATATTTTTGTCACAATCATTTAGATTCCACCTTTTTCATTTACCTATTAATTATTTGCTTATAATTTATTCAAGTATACTTTCTAACTATGAGTTCAATGCTTTTGGATTTAATTAGGTTATTCACTTTATTTAAGCTATTTACTTTTTGTCTTTGATATTTGGACTTAACGTCGTCTTTATTTTTCATCATTTAAAAATCATCTCACAAAAAAAATCATTTCCGACCACCATATTTTATTACTTAAAAATATTATTTTTGGCCTCATGTAAACTAATTGCATTCATCTACTTCTGTAGGTACATCCCACAAAACCTACAACCAACATTACATTTGTCAAATACAACCATTTAAACATACATATGTTGGTAAATCACAATCAAAGATCCCTTCCATAATTCTTTGTGGTGCATTTTTAAGGTACCCAAACATTCCCACCGACTACCGCCTTCACATACACCATTATCACACGCAATCAAATAACGGGAGAAAGCACTCTCCTGCAGACCCCTCCTGCCACAGTCATGAATGGTGCACTTTTAGGGTACTTAGACATTCCTGCCACCGATTAGCACTTTCACATCCACCATTATCATCTACAATCAAATAAAGGGGGAAAGAGATATACAGGTATTCCTCATTTTTCCCTATTTTCTCCTTTCTGCATTGTAATTTCCCTTTCCGAGTGTTTTTCTGCATCGAATGTCACATTTCATTTTGGCTTTAAAAAAATTCTTTTTTTTGCATCTCTATGTTCACATAGCCTAAATAAGGGGTCTAACCTTCTACATTCACTTATCACACACTACCTGAAACTTCATGAACACAATCGACACATCGAAACATTATTGACACCCAACAGGAAACCGTTTTAGACATTTCCCTAGCCAAAACTACCTGAAACCAACCTTAGAATTCCATTCTTTAGGCACCTTCATTATCCATTTTACTTTTCTTTTCACATCTCGTAATTAATCATGATGATAAAAATATGTTGCTTGATTTGTTTGTCAACAAATTACATAAACAAATGTTTCTCTATTTCACACCTATTGTCACTCTCTCTCAAATCGAAACAAAACAACAATGTCCTCCACCCAATAAAGTTACTTCCTCTAAGGATCTCACCCAACAAGATTCTAAACTCAAAACCACACCTTCAGTTACCCAACCCCTATCTCCATGGTCTCGCCTCATGAGAACCATGTCATCCAAGATTGTCCTTATCTTAAAACTAATCCTCATAACCCTCACCAAGCCAATCTTCCTAAACCAACCGCACCACCATCTCCCACTCCTCTAGAGACACTCGGGCCTCCTCCTAACCCCATATATGATTTTGTATTTCAAAATCTCCCACAATCTCTCAATCCTCCCAATCTCCTCAATTGGTGGATTGCATTCCACCCACATCCCTTTTTTTCAATTCTATTTCATTCGCTACTAATATGTCTATCCATCCATCTCAACCTCTTCACACTTATATTCCTACCCATTATATGCTCCAACCATCTCAACCTCTTAACACACATATCCCCACTTATCATTTACCACAACAACCTACCCAACTTCAACAAACACATCATGTCCCTATTATTCAAAGTCATCCTATGCAACAATCTCAACCCATGACACATGTTAATCCTTACCAAACAGTTCCCCACACACCTGCACACCCGCAAGTTTATCAACCACCTTATCAAATGATTCACCCAACACTTACATATCCACAACCTTATCCACAAATTAGTGCTCATCAAACTACTTTTCAAACCACACAACCAATCCAATCTCAACCTAACAACACATTGAGTGATCTAATTCATGCCTTAAAAAATTGATTGGCTAGTGTAGAAACGTTTTACCTTATCACCTAAGGATACATTATCCTATGAACAAATATGTAATGAACTGATTCATCTATCGGTTCTAATCAAACCCTACCCTCCTCATTGAAACTTCTTGAGTTTATTAATTTCAACAACAAGGAAGATCCCCAATAGCATCTCCTCACATTTAAACATGCATGTTATTTTATTGCGCATGATAAAAATCTACTTCTTCGCACTTTCCCCATATCTTTGTCTAGTCCCGCATTGGACTAGTACAACATTATCCCACAAAATTCCATATTCTTTTTCACCCAACTTGCATAGTTGTTCTTTGAACACTTTTCTATCAATGTCACACGCAAAACCACTATCGCTGACATATACACCATTTGGCAATTTAATGATGAGTCCATTACCGACTTCATCACACGATGGCATGGTGTTATAAACTATCCTTCACTCTTCCACAAACCGAACTCATTGAACTCTTCTCATGTTCATGTGCAAAACATATATCATCTACTTTACAAATCCAATCATTCTGAACCTTTGACAAATCTTTCATGGCTCGAAAACTCAAAACACGTGTCATTGAGTAGGGTCATCTTAAAATAAGTTCAATTAAACCTAAAATCAAATCTAATAAACCATTCACACATAACGACAAATTTAAGGGTGCGGCCAACACTATGGTCATTAAACCCTCATCCGCATCTATATTCGAACATGGCCTCAACAACGAGTCCCTCGAATCAGACAGTCAACTATACCCCTTTGGGAGAATCATACAGTTTTATTTGATAAGTTGGTGGTCGTAAACTCCATCCAACTTCCACCCATATGACCCATGGATAATTTGCAAGCCAAGCCTGCTTGGTATCACAAAGCCCACTATTGTAAATATCATCAAGTCAAAGGTCACGACATTGAGAAATTTCGTTCCTTCAAAGATTGTGTCCAACAACTCATAAATCAAGGGGATATCCAAATCGATAGCTCCACTACTCAAAATTTACCTCATCAACCACCAACGAATCAAGCTACGCCCTTTACATCTCAACTATCAAATACTTATATGATTAACACTGTCAATTAAGATCTCATCTTATCACCAACTCTGCATGTTCCTACCTTAGACATTATGCCCACTCCTTATTGGAACTTGTCGCATCCACAACTATCACACCTATGTCAACTTTTACTACTTTTCCTGAACCTACATCTTCTTCTACCCTTGCCATATCTACATCAAATTTGACTATAACATCTACTTTATCCACTTCAATCATGCCCCAATCTACCACATTCAATTCATCCTTAGCACCTATTTCAACCCCACTGATATCCACACATATCCCTACATCTCTCACATTTATTCCTTCACCCACATCTACCTCAAACACACATATTACTACACCTACATTACTCACAACCATCCCAACTAAACTCATTTCTACCACATGTACCTTTACAACCCCACCTCTCGATATCAACCCCATTAGAAAACATATCATTTTACCCCTCAAAACATTTATGAAATAGTAAGTCCCATCTACTTCTACACCCAAAAATACTCCTGCATTATCTACATTACCCATAATGTCTACTCCATCGGTTATCACATCACCCACATCTCCAAATATCCCAAATATGCCTACATCCCTATCTATCCCAACTACCCCTATATCTATCATATCAAAAATCCACCTATCTCTACCTTGACATCCTTACCTATATCCTTGCCTATGGCCACATCACCCGGTCTACCCCAATACTCTTTACCTAATTTTTCTTCTCTTCTCGATCTGCAACCCTATCAAATATACCCTTTGAAACATCTACTGAACCAACACATCCACCTAAATCAAATAAATATGGTTTACATTATCCCTCTACAAAATCAAATCTTTCCATGCCAAAACCTAAACAATCCACATCTCATATAGATCTCATTAATCGCATCATACAAACACCTATTTCTCCATTAACATCCTCGTCTTGTTTTAGGACATTTTCTCCATTAATAACCACACCACCACCGTCAGATCCTCCAATTGAAATTATTATCATACCTGTCAAAGGTAAATCTTCTCAATTAAATTTTAAGGTCCATGGCAAACATCCCCGAGTCCCTTGCGTATCCTTGTAAACATTCGATTTTTCCTCTTTTCAACAATTTGATGTCACAACATCTATTTTAGAGTCAATCCCTCCATCTACGACATCTCGTAACAATCAATCTGAATCTAAACAATACAATCTTTCCACAAAATTTGATTTGTCTTCCAAAACACATAATTTACCCATCCAATCTACATCCACTTTTTCTCCTAACTCCAAGCTGAGATATCCTATCAAAACCCATAAGAGTTACCTTCCCCATGACACTTCAATGGGGTCTTACACAAATATCCTTCGACATTTAACTTGAATATCTACCATCACACTTCCTCCCATTAAATCCTTTAATCCCTATGGTCCAAAGCCATCATGGTTCAATCCTAATTGTAGTTGCACTTATCATCGTACCTTAGGCCATGACATCGAACATTGTAAGGCATTTCAAACAATTGTCCACAACCTTATTGAGAAATATGATTTCCTCATTCAGGGAAATATCCTTCTCCATCTACATTTAATCCAATTTGTATCCCATCCATCGGGTTTCCCATGATTCCTTCATCCACATCATCCCTTAACATCCCTCCTACACACGACATTCCTCCTAAGGAAGGTCCTCCATTGTTCATCAATACCACTTATCTTTCCAAGCACACTTGTGGTCTCCAATCATTTATCCCATCCAAATCTAAAACAATCTCATCTAAACTCTTTCGACATCCTTTAATTCCTCCACATTTAATTCATTGGGGGAGAGCCCTTCCCTTTCCCTTGAGTATATCATCTGTACAACTCCCTTGTCACTAGGGGACTTCGCTCATTGACATTGTTTTGTTTACCTTCTTCACATTCATCCAATCTAAACTAATTCTATCCAAATCCTCATCTCATTCTAAGTCCACCATTGTGGCCATTTTTGTCCTTCTGTGAGGGACCATTTTTGTTATTTGCTTACCAAGTCCACCATTGTGGCCATATTTGTGTCTCTTTTGGGGCACCATCTATTTCATCAAGTCCACATTTGTGGCCATTTTTGTCTTGCCATATTTGTGTCTCTCTTGGGGCATCATTTATTTTCATCCAAATCCACCATCGTGATCATATTTTTGTTTCCTTAAGGACATAGTTTTATTTCCTACTTGTCTATCATCTCATCCTTTTTTTGTAATCTTCTTGTATTCCCTCCCTTGGTGGTAAACCAAAGACAAAACTTCTTAATGCATTGCACTTGTGACCATCTACTATTAGCATATCTACCAATGAGCACTTAGTTATATCCTTAGATCACTCCTCCACCATTATCCCCTTCCGTCTATCATTGTAATGATATGAATGATGTGGTCTACCTCCACTACTTTGATATGACCCCATAACCATTACATCCATCACCCTCTCATTCTCCTATTGCAGTCATGCAAAAGGTCCAGGGTGTCTCTTGTACATTCATTATCCCCTCCTAAGTGGTCTACTTAGCTATTCCCATCTCTCCCCATGTGAAGCTAAAATTCATGTATGTAAAAGGAAAAATCAAAGTTATCAAAAACATATTGATCCCTCAAGGATAGTTGTTCATGCAAAAATAAGAGAAAGAGAAAAAAAAGCATACAAAGCAAAATCAAAGAAATAGACCGATCCCTCAAAGGATGGCTATCATATATATTATTCTTGCCATCCATATTATGTATAAAGTAGACCATACCCTCGAAGGATGGATACTCTGTTATTATGGAATTTGGAAGGTTTCCCACATTGATCAACCTTCCTTTTATCAGCATTCTTAGAAAGCTTCCCACATAGATCAATTTTCTTTTATTATTGTTCTTCCCCTTTCCCAGAGCTGGGGCATAGTTCTAGGAACAACCATCTATGGAGATCCCTCTTCCCACGTACAAGTTACATCTCCAATCCCTTTGTCATGTCAACATTAGGATTATGAGCATCTTTCATCCATATTTCCCTCATGGTCTTTTGGTATAACTAACTATCATTGGTTATGTGTTAACACCTGCTATTGGCTGCAAGTGCAATGCCTTGAGTGGTAACCTTTCTTGTTTATCTCCAATCCAATTTGAAGCATGGTTTCCCTATATACCCTTGCTATAACTATGTTTCATTCATCTCATCAAGGTCATCTTTTATCAAAATCACATCAAATTTCACACTATGAATTCTATATCTATCCATAATATCCATGAATGTACTCGTAAATACACTTTTCAATTTGTAAATTCTACTTGATCGTCTGTTGCAGTTTGTGAATCCTACTTGAGGATCCTTCTCAAGGAAAGTTCATTATCCTACAGCTTCTTATCTCCCAACATGTTCAACAATGTCTTTGATCCATTGCTCTTTGCTCCCCATTTCCACTCATCACCATTTGTCTCCACATCATCCTTCTCACCTTTCTGTCCCCTTTCACCACGCCGAATATCTTACTTGCCTTTCCTCTTGAGTTTCCCTTTCACTCTTCCACTTTCAGTTTGACAATCTTACTTAATCATCCATATACAGCCGAGAGAATCTTAGTTAAGGTATATCTTCTTCCTTGGATCCTCCCGCTGTAGAATCTTCTCCACCATTTCCTCTTTCAGCAGGACGATAATCACCACCACAAACATCTTTCTCGCTCCTCCTTTTTGCTTGACACTCTTACATCATCACTCCCACCACGTGGGCATCCCAATTAAGGATTTCCCTTACACTCTCCATCTACACTGCATATGTTCCTCCATCCACTCATATCACACTCCTTTGTTTCCTTGTTATCACTTGATATCACCTCCTTTCATCTCTTGTTCCATTTTGGTATACACCGCTCAGTATTTTCATCATTCTTCTTCTTCTTTGGCTTGGCAATCCTACTTAACCATCCCCATCACATGGCAATCTTACTTAAGATTCCCTCTTAAGAATGGTTTTCCATCTGACCCTTCCACATCCCATCATATCTTCCTCATCTTCTAGTCTCCCACCTCTCATCATACTCATCTACTCTAACCAACCATTCCACACATGTACCCAATACAATGTTGTCTTTCTCCTTCCATATCATCACTGCCGGTTTGGTGATCTTACTTAACTCCTCCTACAACATGGCAATCTTACTTAAGATTCCCTCTTAAGGATGATTTGTCATCCTGCACTCACCCACCACTCCACATTCTCACCATCTACATTTTCTCATCATTCCCCATCATCACATCCTCTCACCTCCTCTTCCATTCTTGCAAACACCACTTCCTACTTTCCCCCTTTCATCTCCATCATCCCTCGCTTGGTAATCTTACTTAACCATTGCTTCCCCATTCATTTCATGTCTTGTTTCTTCATCTTTCTCTCATTCATTCTCATCCACTGCATCCTCTCCTCACCTTCATCTTCACACACATCGCTATCCCTCCTTTCTTTACTCTTTCCACTCCATCTTCTAGAATTCTCCCACATATCTACCTCCATGTTTACTCTTCATTGTTATTAATCACACCCTAACATTCTTTCATCATCATCTTCTATTTCCACGCTAATAATTATCAGTGGAATTCTCCTAAAATCACTCATCCCCATTCTTGCACAGCCTGGATCCTTCTCTTTGACCTCCTCCATTCTATCTTCATTCCTTCCTTCCTCTATGTCCTCTGATCATTATCAAGGGACTTCTCCTAACGTCCCTTCATTGGCATTCCCCCTTCCATTCCTCATTTACTTTCCCCCTCTTCTCACCTTTTGTCCCATCCTTCCCTACTGATCATTATCGGTGGATTTCTCCTAACATCCATTCGTTGGCATTGCCTCTCCTATCCCTTCCTCTCTTTTTCTTCGCCACCTCTCCATCTTTCATTCTTCCTTGCCAATTTCTTCACTATCTTCATCATACACCCTCTCTCTATTTTCTCATCATCAACTTATCCTCATCTCATGCATCTCCACATCTTTTCCAATCATGTCATTCCTCCCCTCCAGCTTCTCTTTACGTTCCTTATGCTTCTCACTCTTTATCGAATATATCTGTCCTTGGTTCCCTTCCTTCTTTGCATAATTTTCTTTGTTGTCCTCTCCTCCTTTCTGATCCTTGTCTTATTTCACTTCCTTTATATCGTCTTCTTCCCCATTTTACCTCACACTTCCTTCTTACTTCCCCATCGATAACCTAACTCTTCAGCGTTGTCCCATCTTTTTTATCATCCCACCATCCACATGCATTTCCATGTGGTCAGTTCCATATTCTTTGCCTTGGATTTCCTCACTATGATCTGGTTCCTTCAATTTTCTTTGCTCTATCATCTCTTTCATTTTCATTACCTCTCTACCTTCATCTGCTTCACCCTCCTTCACGCCTTTCGTTTTAAATAACTCTCTCCCTTTTTCATAATTTCACCCTCTACTTTGTCATTTTCTTGTCTTCTCCTTATTTTCCTTCATCATTTCCCCCTTTCTCTATAATCCTTCTTTGTTATCTTCTTCCTCCCCTTTCATTCCTTCTTTTCTCCTCCTTTATCTTTGTCCCTCTATTCCATACCCCTGTCACCTTCACCTTTGACCTTTCTTTCTCTTCTCATAATCAACCACTCCTCCTTTCCATTCCCTTTTCTCTTTCTCATTACATCCTTCACCACATCCCTCACACCTAGCATTCACAATCAATTCTGATGTTTCTCCATTTATGTACCACCATCGATCCATTTCATTACCATTCTCATTCTTCTCTCTACAACATTGACCTCTTCTCTTTTTGAGAACCTTGTCACATCTTTTATCTTCGTCAGTCCTCTCATAGGGCATCATCATATCCATTTCTAATAATCTCTTCCCATCTTCCTTTGACATTTTTGTCTTGAGGATACTAGAAATGACCATCACCTGTCTGATCTTGTTCTCTTCCATGAATGTTTTCTCTGCTTTTATTTTGTCACAAAAGTATCTTGACTTCTCATCCTACTTACAAAGAAGTGGGACTGCTTTTTCTTTTTCACCTACTAATTTACCATCACTTATGCATCTTTCCTAAGAAACATGTATTCAACATCCTATTTAACACCCTCTTGGGGCATTTTATCCAATCTGTTCTTCATATCCACATTCGTGGCCATACTCATTCCCCTAGGATATTTTATTTCAACATCCATCTCCCATTATGTCATTTTTGTGTCCTATGTTGGGGCACCTTTTCATCCTTATACTTGTCGACGCATATAACTCACTTTTTGTCCTTCTCATGCCCTATGTTGGGGCATCATTATTTTCATCCTCGTCCCTTTTGTGGATGCATGATTTTTTTCGATTCCTCGCATACGAAGGATTTTGCATACTCTTCACATTCATTTACACATATTTTGATGTTTTCCTATGACCCATTGGTCATCGCGGTTTACATCCATACTGCAGTGGTCTCACCCACTCACTAGTCCGTAGAACATTGTCACACGTCTCCATTGAGACCGCAATTGTCCTCTACCGATGTGATATTGGAGTCACCGCCATATTTTTCATTGTTATTGTGATCCTTTTTCACCTTTGGGGCATCTTGCCTTTGGTCATGTCTTCATCCATCCTCGGACACATATTTCATCCAACCCTTTTTGTTTTTGTCTTGTGGCTTGCTATCGCAAACCACTCAACAAAAAGGGGCAAATGTAGACACCGATTTTGGTGTAACTCCTCTCGTTCATCCCACATTCATTCTCCTTCATTCAACTTTCCCCTCACTTTTATTTTTCTTAAATTTGAGTAAATTCCATCTATTTACTCACCCTTAATTAATTAATTATCAAATGGGCTCCATGTGGACCCATTTGATAATTAGAATTTGGCATTATCTCACATATCCTAAATTTATTCAATTCATGGGCAATAATATACCCATCTAACACCCCACTCTTAAATTCAAAAATGGGATGCATTATTGCACCTAACCATGTAAATCATGCTCCCCACTCATTATCACGTCATTATCTTTTTAACTTCATAAGTCAAATTATGAGCCCCATGTGATCACATCATGTCTCAAAACTACAGGGTTAATTTATCAAACCCTAAGTTACAACCCAAATATAACCACACTCGTAGGCTATAAATATGGGCCTTCCCCCCTTGGAATAATAAGTTGAAAGTTTTGGGAAAATGTTGTTTTGAGTTTTAAGCCTCTTTTTTATCATAGTACTCTCTAATGTCCTTATAATGAGACTGGGATCCCCATATTACTCTATTCATGATTTAGTGGTTCACTTAGCATGGTTCATGTTGCATGTTGTGTTTGGATCAGTTTGGTAGCACCATCTACATACAAGCATCTTCAGGCTTCTTTGTTCATCAGCTTGCATGTTATCTGTTTGTCTTGTATTTTATCATTATTCTTTATCACATGGGGGTTGACATCCTCCAAGGGAGTTCATAGCCTCTTGGAATCGGCATTATCCGGGTAACCCCCACATATTGTTATCTAATCACATCTATTTCAGTTTTGTAGATCTATCTTCTTTTATCACATATCTATCTTCTCTGTGCACATAGATCCATATCCGCATCTAAGGTCCTAAGCCCTCCATCATTCAAAGTTGTTGGTGGCTTCTAATATCGGCATTCACCCACGCAAGAATGAGGTTTCCTATACAACATTGGGAATTCTACCTATCGATGTTTTAAACTCCAACATCTCATTTAATATCTTATCGACAACAATGTAATCGAGCTCCATGAGCCTTCAAAGATATACGCTACAATGAAAACAAAAATCTCAAAATATTTAATGATCCTTCCTAAACCTAATAAACAAGATACATATTCTTCACCAATCATACATATCATGCGGCTTCCTCCTTCATCAGGGGCTCTTAATTTTCTAGTTGCGAATGTTGATGCATCTTCACCAATCATTACATTCTCTGATCATGATTATCATGTTACATTATCTTCTGAAACATTACATATCAATGCTTCTATCAGGCATCATGTTATCAATAATGCAATGATTGATCCATCAATTTATATGGGTGTGTGCTTTATCACACTTCTTGTCGCTATCAACTATCCACTCTCTTATATTACATATATAATTACTCAATCTTATGGTTATGTCAAGCTTTCGATTCACGGTTGGGTCTCTAACCATGTTTTTTAATTCATTGTGGCACCTTCAATCAAAGGTTGTGATATAATCTTACGCCTTCCTTAAATCCATGTTGCTCAAGCTATCATTTCTATGAATCACTTATGTCTAAAATTCATTCACAACAAGCAAGTTATCACCATCAAAGGTGTTCTTCCATGCACACCATGGCCACAACCTCCTCTTGAGGTTGTCATTGCACTAGCTAGAGCATCTAGGTCCCTTAGACCTCTCAAATCTAAGGCAAATTATGCACCTAGCTCCTTGATTCATACACACCTATTCATTCTTGTTGGTCTACTAGTCAATCTTCTTAGCCTAAGTCCCCTACGCAGAAACCCTTTTGCATAGGAGTTAATTACCTCCTTCACCTCCTCGATCTCCATCATACATGTGTTCATCACCTCCTCGGTCTACTTCATATAGGTTCTCATCACCTTCTTGGTCTCCTTCACATATGTGTTCATCACCTCCTTAGTCTCCTTCACATAGGTGTTCATCACCTCCTCGATTTCCTTCTCTAGCTCATTACCTCCTAGGATTTTTTCACATGTACTTCATTAGTTGTATGCACCATTGATCTTAGAGCATGGTCACGTGCCTTTATCTCTACAAGCATCAGTGGAGGAGCCTTGCCCTTCACTTTTGTCTGATAACTTGCTCATCATTGTACACTTGGGAGGCATCATGTTTATTCCCCCCCCTCTTATAATTATCAAGTGTCTCTCATTTGTAGCATTACACTTCGTGCTTCACATCTAGTCTTTCTCATTCATCATACATACATTGATACACAACTTGTATTGTCATTACCCTATGACACACTCTAGTTCTACGGTTCATACTCAACTATTGAGGGTCTAAATTTGAAATGAACCTCACATCACATCATCTACATCTACACTTTATGCTCCATCTTTATCACATCACACTTTAGTCACACTCTCTACGCTCTGCACTTCATGGATCTATCTTTCTAGTGCACATTTTCAAACCATTTCTCGATGGCACACTCTTTTCCTATGGTTCATTCTTGATTGTTGAGGGGTCTTTTATAAATGAACCTCATCTCATGTATACACATCCACTCGGGGGGCATGTTGCTCCTATCACATTCACATTACATATCATTCTGTCTCACTCATTCACAACATATTGCATATCTTGGTTGCATTTATTCTTTCTTACTTATACTTATATATACACTTTGTTTCACATGTTATATAGATACATTGTATGTCATTATCTTTTCTATATACACATGCGCGTTCACTTGGTCTTTAGTTGTGAATGCGACTTCCTACAAATCTTTATACGTAGAAATGATGCTTGGTGCAATACCTTTTACCTGTCCCACCGAGGCTCCTGGGGCATCTAAATTTACTACTCCTCCACATCACATGTGTTATTGTTTCATTATTTACTACTACTTCCTTCTAGCACACTGCTTATTCCATGGATCTATACAAATTTTGACATACTCTTTATCTTTGTAACATGCTAATAGGTGATTCGTGTGCAACATTTGCCTTATAGGAACTATTTACCACCATGGTTGTATGATACTTTGTTTGTTATTGTTTTTCATTATTTTTACTTATATGTCATTGTTTTGCAGGTGATGTCATATGTCTTGATTGATCATTGCTTGTATATTTTTGGCCACTTCAAAGCACCGATTGTCTTATGACATTGTGAGTGATGTCCCAAGTTTGAAACCCAATTTTTTTGGTCTACTTTTTCTCGCATTATTGCTTGTTACACTATTTTTCCATTATGTGATTATTACTTTCCTACTACCACATGCATCCAACCACTTTATTTGCATGTTTATTGGTTTCTACCATGCACATTCCCTTGCGAGATACAATTTCATATCAACATCCAGTCCTCTCCTTTGGGTTGCATTCTCCTCGCAAGCACGTCGCATGCACCCCAAACAAGGGGGCATACATTGGGTGAATCAATCACCCCATTAAACAACTCAGAGCTTTAATACATGCTTGCATAGTACAAGAATATAACAAATTTACAATTGCGTAATGGTCCAAAATCGACTTGGGTCCTCAATTCAACACATACACCAGTGCCCAAATATAGACACTAGCACTTGGAGCTTCGACCTATCTTAGGCGCCTTTATGACCGGGGGTGGTTACAATTACTTTTTCATATTAGTACAGTTTTCAATAGCTCACATAGTAGTTTTCATAGTACATGCATAGTCCTCAAGAAATCAAAATGCATTTTATCTCCTTTTTCTATCTCCTTGGATCGAATGGAACAAACACGAATAAAATAGCATCACACCATTTGTAGTGGTGTATAAATTTGGGAAGAAGTCATGGATGGAGAGTAAAACCAGACCTCTCTCCCCAACACTCTTCTATCGTGGTGTGAGATCACTCAAAAAACTCACTCTTCTATAGAATTTTAGGACACTTTCTATCCCTTTTCACTCGTCACAGATCAGGTGCACACTTTCCTTTTGCATACTTTTTACACATTTACATGTTTTTACATACTTTCATAAGAGTTTTCACAATAAAAGACTTTAACTACTATTTTTATCTTCTTTTTACAGGTATGTCCTTACAAGAAGCAATAATACAAGCACAACACCAAACACAACCATAGGTACAACATGGTACAACTCATATGCTTCACTCCTAGGATCACTTCCTCTAAATAGCTTTCATGATTCATTTTTATCACTCCACGCTTTCACTTGTCTCTTCGACATGTTATTACCATCACACTTTACATGGTTATTAGGTACGCATCTCTATCTACTTTATGTTATCAAGTATTCACTCAAAAACATAAAGTGGGGGTAAATGTAGACACAAAATCATGCACTTGGGTACATTTCTAGGTCCATAAACACATACTTGCATTCATATGATTCCTAAGCGAGAAAACTAGTAATTGACAGCTATTTTTTACCTCTTTGCTTTCTTTACGGTCTTTTTTTTTTGTCTTACACACCCCACAACCTAGTTGGACTTTTATTGTTTTATCTTTCATAACTTTTGACACCATTGCCCAGTTAGGATGTTAACACCCAGGCACTCTCGTCATTCTGGTCACACTTGACCTCTTTATATCTTACTCACTTCTTTTGGGCCTCTTTTATCTTTTGGGCATCTTATTTTCTTAGGGGTCAAACTTTTAGTTTTAAATTATGAAATTCAAATAAGGGAACCGTATAAATGCAAAATTATGTGACTAAAATAAGGGACCAAGCTCTAAGCATCTCTTATCACCACCTAAGGTTTCATCCAAAGGCATCAAAGGCATTCATCTAGCACTCATTCAGGGGACAAGGGACTGCATTTTTTGCATACACACATAGGAGGGGAAGTTCATTTTTTCATCCACACATCTATTTACATTAGTACTTCTAGCTATCACCCACCATCATGTGCACTTGCGCAAGGGCTTCCTAAGGCACAATTTCTACACACGCATAAGAAATACATGGAGTTTGAGATGTAGTGCAATGCTAGGTCACAAGTTCACTCAAATCGGGTGACCTTCAAAGTCAATCGACTCCCCATTTGCATCTTTTCTTTTTAGGATTTAATGTTTTTTGGGGTTTTACATGTCATCTTCTCTATTACAAGTTACATGCAAATACAATGATCATCCATGACATACATATGACTAATAGAGAAGGTTAGTGACCACCTTGCAACATAAGAAAAAATAGTTTCGAGGTCTTACGCAGATCACAAGTGCTTACTGGTGGTCTTTGGAACTTAGGCACCCATGTCTTATTCCAGGGCGCCTAGTCTTAGCATATCCGATGACTCCGAATTTTACATAGGCAATTGCATGACAGTCTACTCCTCCTATTCGGTAGTTGTTGCAGTCCGGATCATCTTCGAGAAAACACAAATCAACTAAGTCTTGTATCCTCTCCCTTTTACCTAGGGTTTCATTTTTATCTAGCTTATTTCTTGTGTAAGATCTGTGCTTTATTTTTTATTTATCATATGTGACTCTGCAATTAGGGTTTAACATAAATCATTTTTTGTTAAATTAATGTCAAGGAGAGTTGTTATAGGAGGTTTCCTACTTTATAGGAAACATACTCATATACATTTGTATGATGCGAATGAAATTATATGGAGCATAGTAGTATTATTATTGTGTTTACATTATTGTTTTCAACCTATGTTTATATTTTATTAAAGAAATTTGAACAAAACTTCACATTTGGTATCAGATTTGGTTGAATATCTAAGAGCTTGCATGGGATTTTAAGTGAGGAATGAGGCATCTCCATTTCTATTCTTTTTGCCCCTATACATGGAGATTTTTTGTGTGTGATGTCCGAGAAGAACCATTTAATGACATGAAGGTCTATAGATTCATAAGGAAATTCCAACAACAAAAAAGGAGGTTACAAAAATCACATCAAAAAATTCCAACACATAGTGCTTAATAAACTAATCATATTTTACTCATATGATATCGGATTAATGTCTCAATTTTAGCTAGAAAGATAAGAAAGAGATGCACTTTGTTGTTTACATCAACTTCAAATTTAGATTGTAGATGTGGTGAAATTACTATCAAAAATATGTTTTTGTGGCTGGAATTTCACATTTGGTAAAAAAAAAATGCAACACACAAGTCTTTTATGATTGGTAGATTTTGTTTATGCACATTTTAAACCAAAGTATTAAATATCCATAAAAATAGGGTTGGTTTAATATTTTTTTATGTTTATTGGGTCACTAATTATTTATGTCTATTAGCTTATGTGCTTAGTTTTTAGTCTATAGTGTATGTTGTTATTTTATAGGTTTGCACTATTTTAAATTAAAAGGGGGTATTTTCAATATAGTTTTTCATGGTCAATGTGTATCATAATATAGTGTCACCATAGTCTATTTGTGTCATTATGTATGTGTATTAAAAAAATTAATTAAATATTACTTTTTTGTCATATTTATCGTCTTGTCTAGGTTAAGTTTGTCAATGAATAAAAAGTTTTCTATTTTATTGATATCAAAGTAATAATTTATCAATCTATATAGTCAAAGGTGTCAAAGTCACTTTGTATGTTATTAATTCCATGACATGTATCTCAAATTTATGAGTAAATTGTTGTCCTTGTTGTGTCATAGTCGGTCAACGTCCAAAAAGTGTCAAAAGTATCAAAAATCAAAATAAAAAAATTCCTTCATGGACGTGTTTTCGGTGTTACCCGACATCCTAGAAAATAAAGTGTTTCACATTGTAGGGGGAGAAAATAATAAACACAATGTGGAAACAAATGTGCTTGATGTTCACATTTTATTGAGTTAGCACGTCAACTAAAGGATGGAGGTAACAGAGGAAGGAAGGTGATCAATACCTCTCGTCGACCACCAATGATGGGGTTACCTTCTCCTGTGGTGACACATTCTTTTTCAGTTGTTTTTGTGTGACTAATAACATAAGTTATTTATTGTTAACATGAGTGTAATTCCAATATTTTTTCTTGATGTGTTGTGATATGGCATGGAAGGTGCAAGATCAGTATAGGAGGGCATTGGCTGCGGAGATCCTTTGACTGTCATACTTCGTTGGAAGATGGTTGACTAGTGAATATGTTCAACTAGAAGTGAAAGTGAGATAAGTTCTCATATGTAGGTGATCATGTGCAACAAGATCCAGACATCAATATGTAGACCTAAAAGTATGTGATGGCATATGATTCTATTTTTAGTTGCTCCTTGCCCCATGTTCACACTAAGGGGGAATGTTAGGAATTATATGGTGTTAGTACTCACATGGGTGAGAAAATACATTTGTAATAAATTATTATTATCATGATTTGTTATAAAACAACTCATATATGTTAAGGAGAGTTGTTATAGGAGGTTTCCTATTTTATAGGAAACATACTCATATATATATATATATATATATATATATATGATCGAATGAAATTTAATGGAGCATAATATTATTATTATTATGTTTATATTATTGTTTTCAACCCGCGTTTATATTTTATTAAGGAAATTTGAACCAAAGTTCACATTTCAAACCAATGTTACTTTTAAGAACAAGGCTACTAATGATAAATTTGAAGCGAAAACCATTATCAATGTAGTGTCTCAACCTACAAAGATATAAGTACAACCTTATCGATGACAATTCACTCATTTACCTTGTGCACCATAAGAGGTGCTTCAATAATTATTTGAGTGTAACCTTGTAACTTATATGAGCATACCTCGTGGTGAGAGATTTGATGTTAATGCTCATTGTGACTACCATCGATGTATTGGTCAATCCACTAATAATTGTTTTAAGCTTCATCACATTATACATTATCTACTTGATTTTGGTTTTATCGAATATGAGACTACACCTCAACCTAAGCTTACTAATGATTTAATGCAAAACTTAAAATATTTACTAACCCACCTCTAGAACATGATGTTATTAAATCTACCTTGGAGGTCCACAATGTTTACCATGTTGTCCCACCTTCACCATGTTATGCTAACATATTTGATGCTATGATTGACACTGTTTTCACTATGGCTCCCTCATTAGTTACTAATTTTGATAGTATTGATGTGGGACACATGTTTGTTTTTAATACACTCTACATTCCCACTTCAATGATCAATGTCCTATATATAATGTTACATGAATTTTTTGAAAACACTTCAAAAACATTTAATATGAAGCTCAAAATGATTTATCACACATGCTTCAAAAGAGGGTGCTTTCATCAAGACATTTCTACATCTATAGACAAAATATAAGATATAAGAATGAATTTTCACATGATCCAAATCCTTTAAAAAGGTCAAAAATATTGAAATGTGGAAGAATTCAAACAAGGTCAAAACTATACAATATAGTCATGACCATGGTATAGTCTTAACCATAATGGAAATTCTTAGATATGGAGCATATTCTTAGGATTTCTCAATTTCTACATATACTATCAACTATTTACAAGATTTTCACACGATTCATGAGATACAAATGATATAGTTCAAAACAAGGGGGCATGATTAGTTCATTCCTTCTTTTATAACACTATTTAGATTCATTCTGAAAACATGGCTTGGGGGCATGAGATTCCTTCTCCCCTTCAATGTTTCAAAATTCTATATGATTACTTTATTCATAGTAGCACCTTTATGGGGCATGACACTGTTCATTCCTTCAAAGGTTTGGTTTTTCAAGTTGGTACAAGTTGGGCCTAAATTTATCTACAATGGTGTGGTTCATGGGTTTAGTAGAAAATGTTGAAGCAAAATTAAATTATATGTGGACTACTCTTTCCTCTTCTCTCACCAGATTCATGTTATCCAAAATGTGCCCTTGCTCATTTTTTGTGGCTAACTCCTCTCATTTTTTCCTCTCTTGTGCCTCAATCATAATATTTTGCTTTTCAGGAACTCAAAACCTTCTGGAAATGACACCATTGGATAGAGCTCTTTCTCAGCTTTCCAGAAAGGTAAATTTTTCCTCCTAACTCCATGTATTTTTGAAGTTATGGCTCGGTGGAGTTTTTTGGAAAAAATTTCCCCTGAAAGGCCCGTAGCCAATGAGATACCGCCACGTGGCACCTAGAGTGGCGAGTGCGGGAAATTTTGGAAAATTTTCCAAATGACCAAAAAGGTGCAAAAATTCGAATTTTTGCCCGCCAACCCGATTTGGCCCTGTTTTTCCCTAAAACTTCAAATGGCCATATCTTTCGATCCAGAGCTTAGTTTTTCACGTTCTTTATATCAATGGAAAGCTGGTGAAATTATCTACAAGATTCTGGGGTCATTTTTGAATTTTGATGGATTTTGGAGAGAAAAATCAAAAACGCCTCTGGCACATGGTCATGGACAGAAATGACGTTTCAACCACCATTTTTAATGAAGAATGGCTCACATTCTCTCCCAGCATGGCTAAAAATGTTAGGGGATGGGTCTATAAGGATGCCCATGCTGTTTTGAATGCATTTTGGTCAATGGTTGAATCCCTTCCATGTTTTCCCACATTTCTCTCTCCTGGGCTTGTCCCTTGCATTGTAAAAGCCAGATTTGGCTCATTTTCAAAGGGTTGAACATTTTTGTGTATTGCAGGTCCCCTTCTCACCTTGGAAGTGATTTTGGTGGAATATCAGACCTTTTCTAAGAATTGCAACCTATTTTTGCCTCTCAGGTGTTGTAATGCAAGTGATTTTGATGTTAAAATAACAATACAAGCCCTGTGATTAACTTTCCATCCTCTCGCTTGTGTTGTTTGACTAATTTCGATTCTTCATTACGCTTATCGGCTTGCATGTTGTTTTTTTTGTTGCATTTTATGACTTGTGTCAATCTACGAAGTAAAAATTCTCACCACTCCTTCGGTGCATCACCTATTAGCATTAGTTTTAGCTTTTTTGCATTCTCTATCTCTGTCTCCTTTGGAATTTAGGGTAGGGTTAGGAATATAGACCTCTGCAACTTGTAAGTGATAAATCTAACCAGAGGAATTAAGGAACCAGCCTCTAAACTGGAGATTCTTTTCTCATTTTGCAAGTCCCACACTTGGGGAAAGGATTCAATGTTGTGCAATCACACTGGATGCTAGTATGATCAAACTAGAAATCTGATCAACATCCAGGGGGTGCTGCTAATTTGCAACAACAGTTTTGGCACACCCAGTGGGACCTTAGAGGTCTTCATCTTCATTGCAAAAAAATTGATGTGCATTTGTTGCAAGTTTCTTGCTTTAAAAGAGCTATAAATTACACATCTGGCAACTCCAAGGAAGAAGAATCAGTTGGTTTTAGCAGTGCAGACCTGAAAACTCATGAGAAGAATCAACACAAGGTCAAGAGCTAGAGAGGAAGAGGTGTTGTTTGAATATCTGCAATTATCTCCAAGAATAAGGCAAAGTGGGAGGAGAATCCAAAGGTCTCCATCTCCACCAAACAGAACTCTCTCAACTCCTCCACCTGGTAGGCCTTTCATTCAATCAACAAGGGTTCTAAGGCCAATCAAAATGGCACAAAATAACCCCTATGTCCATTTCACTGTAAGACCCACTTGCTCTCAATGCACAAAAATCCAATCCCGATTCTGACATTGAAGAACATTCCATACTTCACTGGAGAAAATCGGATCTCACCGTGATCATGTTAAGGATATTGCTAACATTTGTTTGCAATCCATGAGATCAATGAGATGTAACTTTGTCAAACTGCTAGCATCTTCATTCAAAGGGAAAGCTTTGCAATGGTTCAGGAGTCTTGCCTCGTGTTCTATTCAAAATTGGAATCAGCTATGTATAGCCCTCCATGAGCATTTTGGGGAAAAGGGAGACAACTTGTCCCTTTTGGAGCAATTGACAACCATCAAGAGCGCTCCCAATGAGCAAATGGCTCGATTTTAATTTTAGATTTCAAAGGACTTGGGAGAGAATTCTAGTGGCAGTCAGGACAACAACAGAAGGTGCTTTTCTTTATTACCTTAAAGCTTTAAATTCTGATATTTCTATGTTAATTCAGTCCATGGGAGGCACAACTATCCCCATTGCTTATAGCATTGCCATTAGAGCTGAAAATTGTTTGATTCAAGCTGGCAAGCTGGCTCCTAGGCCTCCAATGCCATTATTTCCAAGTTTAGAGAGCCCAAATACTAGCCAAGTGCCTAATTTAGCTTCTATTCCCACTCCTAGAAATCAGAATTCAAGTGAAGCTTCCACTTCATCTTCTAGTGCCTCAAATGAACTTCAAGAATTCATGAAGCAATTGCAAAATCTAGGTAATGAGCTGGTTACACTCAAAAGGCAGCAAGCTCAAGGTTTTAGACCTTCCTTCTAGCCTCAAGCTCAGCCTAACAGGCAGCCATATCAACCTCATAGACCACCCAATCCAGCTGCAAATCTAAATCAAGCAAGGCCTCCCCGCCAACAGATAATTTCAGCCCTATACTCCCAATGCTACATCTCGCATCTAAAGCATTAGTGCCAGACAAAACAATATAGCTCAAGAGTATGATTGGTGTTTCCCATGCAATGAACCTCGTAATTAGTCCATGTGCTTCAACGGTGCCTTGAATCAAGCATTAATGGTGATAGCAACGGTGTGAAGGGTGAAGGTAGTCAAGAAACATTCCAAGCAGAATCAGCTCCAAATGATACCACACTTGTAAACCGGCAGCGAAGATTTTTGTGGCATGAATCAAATGATTTCACAAAGTGTTGCAGCCAACACAAGGTCAAAGAGAAGAAATCTAGGTGAATAATAGCCATTGGCCCCAAGTAATTCATGACCTTCTGTCACTCCACAAACTATTGGCAAACAAAATGCAATCCCAAGCACGCAAGGATTGCCTAAAACAGCCCCTAGGCCAACCCAAATGCCAGTTGTTGCTACCCATGTGCAAGGAATGAATGTGCAGGCCAAGGGATAGTAGAGGGATACTTCATCTCCATTCAGTATCATTGATCAGATGAAGAAGACAAATGTAAACATATCAATGTGGGAATCACTATCTATCCCAGGCCAAAGAGATTTGCTACAAGCTACCATGAAGGACTGGTCAACTTCAAATCAGCAAGTCCAAATGCAAGAGAAGGTGCTCACAAATGTTTCCCAGCCTGAGGGGAATCATGGAGGACAGCAAGGTAAAATATTGAAGCCCCCTCCATTCTACGTTTCATTGATTATTGGAAATCAATTAGTACACAATTGCATGATTGATTCCGGGCAAGTAGTTCAGTAATGCCCAAGCAAATAGCTGATCAGTTGGGAATTCAATATGAAACCATATCCAAAGGGGTGGTACAGTTGGATGGGACAGCAGTAACAACAGTCGGGGTGATTAAAAACTTGAGTCTTACTTTGCATGCCTGTCCCAACGTGGTTGTTTTGCAAGATGTCTCAGTAATAGACCTTCCACCACTCTTTGCCCTATGTTTGTCAACGGATTTCACAGCCAAGATTAGAGGTTACTTATCTACTGATTGGTCACACATGTTGTTCAGAACAAGATATGGAACCAAGGCCACAATCAGATCTGAACCTATTGCAAACTTCCACATTGAGCCTTACACTCCAAGCCAGATCAATACAAATTGTTCAACGTTTGATCAAGAGGATTATCCAAGCACTGATGAAGCTGACACCAAGGTTGGAAGCATCCCAAATTTAACTCTTGATGAATGGGCAAGCAAGGTGCATGCTTTTGATCCTTATCAAGAAATAGAAGAATCTGAGCTGGGAGTCTATTGCATACATGAAGAAAATCAGCCTATTCCTAGCATCACCAAGCCAAACCACAAAGATGACAATGAGGTATGGCGTTTTTTTTTTTTATGGATCAAGGAGTAAACAAGGTGCAGGGGGATCCATGCTGGTTTCACCTCAAGGAGTTAAGTATTATTCAGCTTTTAGATTTCAGTTTGCATGCTCTAATAACACTGTTGAATATGAAGCCTTGGTGCAAGGACTGCATTGGGAAATCAAGAGAGGAATAAAGAACTTGCAAGTCTTTGGTGACAGTGAGTTGATTGTCAACCAAGTCAAGGGGCAACATGCTATCAAGAATGATCTACTCAAGTGCTACAAGAACAGGGTGTGGGACCTCATTGAAGATTTTGAGGGTTTTGGCATCAAATCCATTCCTAGGAAAGAGAACCAAGCTGCTGACAGGCTTGCAGCAGTTGGGGCAGCCTTTGACGTTGTGGAGAGCATTCAAAAAGACAAGGTACAGCCAAACATCCATGTGATTGTGAGGCCTTCAGTGCCAGATAACAATGTAAGTTGGCAAGTGTTTGAAAATGATCAGCAAATCATCCATTTCTTGCAAGAAGAGGCTGAATTCTCAGCCAAAAATTAGGAAAAGTTAGAGCAGCAGTATGGTGACCAAGTGGTGCAGCTGAGAACCAACAAACTACCAAAGGGACTTATTACTTTGGAGTCCATTTTCAATCCTAATGATTAGTTTAGGAAGGAGAAAGCAAACATCCAAGTGAAGGGAGAAGATTCAGTGTCCATCTCAGTAGAAAGAGGCAAATCACTCCAAATTGGTAAGATGACAACTGAGCAAGAAAGGTATGAGTTCATACAACTTTGTCAAGAATTCCCTGATGTGTTTGCTTAGAGCTATGAAGATTTGAAAGGTTTCAATCCCGAGTTAGCTCAACACACCATTGAATTGGATCCAAATACTAAGCCCATCAGGCAGAAACAAAGGCCAGTCAACCCCCACATGGAGCCTCTCATGAGAAAAGAATTGAATAAGTTGATAGAATCAAGAATCATATTCCCTATCAAGCATTCTAGTTGGGTTGCCAACTTGGTTCTAGTCAGAAAGAAGAGTGGGGAAATCAGATTGTGTGTTGACTTCAGAGATTTGAATAGAGCATCTCTCAAGGATCATTATCCACTTCCTTCCATGGAGCAAATTTTACAAGTTGTTGTTGGCTCCGAGAGGTTTTCACTACTTGATGGCTATTCAAGGTATAATCAAATTATGGTGAAGGAAGAAGATCAGTTCAAGACAACCTTTACAACTAAATGGGGAACTTATGCATACAGGAAAATGCCATTTGGGCTATCCAACACTGGAGCTACCTTCCAAAGAGAAATGGACATGGCGTTCAAAGGTTTGATTAACAACATTGTACTGATATATCTTGATGATATCACTGTTTTTTCAAAAAATACAGCAGACCACCTCTTTCATTTGAGACAAGTGTTCCAAAGGTGTAGAAGATTTGGAGTCTCCTTGAATCCTAAAAAGTGTGTTTTTCTAGCCTATGAAGGAAAAATCCTTGGCCACATTGTCTCCAAAGAAGGATCAACAATTGATCTGGAAAGAGTCGAAGCCATAAGAGCACTGTCATTGCCAAGCCACAAGAAGGCCCTTCAAAGTTTCTTGGGAAGAATAAATTTTGTTCGGAGGTTTGTCCCAAATTTTGCAGCCCTTGTCAAACCTATCACCAAGATGCTAAAGAAAAGCATGGCTTTCAAATGGACAACAGAAGGAAAGGAAAGTTTTGAAGTAATCAAAGAAGCCATCTCTCAAGCCCCAACTCTCATCAACCCGGATTTCTCCAAGGATTTCATCCTCTATGCGTTTGGAGGTGATGATACTATTTCTGCAATTTTGGTACAGCAGAATAAAGACAATGATGAGCAGCCAATTGCTTTCTTCAGCCAAAGCCTGGAGGACTATGAGGTGAGATATTCTTTCATTGAGAAGCATGTTCTTGCAGTAATCAGGAGCTTGAAGAAATTCAAGCATCTAGTTTCAAACAATAAGGTCCAATTGTTGGTTTCTCATGCGGGGGTTAAAGACTTCCTCCTCAACAAAGACTTGAATGAAAAAAGGGCAGGTTGGATTACTCGTGTCATGGAGTATGACATTGAGATCAAAGTCACCAAGTTGGTAAGAGGAAAAGGATTGTGTGAGCAGCTGATCTTGAGCAAACAAGAGGAATCATGCAACGAGAAGGAGGTTGTTTTGGCGTTGCAAGACAGCCATGAGCAAGGAAGCACTCAAGAGGAGAATGATGGTGTCCCCACTCCTTGCTGGACCCAAGGTATAATGCACTTCCTAAGCATAGGTCTATGTCCTCCAGAGATGAACAAGACCCAAAGAAGACACTTTAGGTTGCAAGCTGTCCCATATGCCCTTGTTGATGGTGTTTTATTCAAAAGAGATGTGAATGGAGTACTGCTAAGATGCATTGGTACAAATCAGATTCATAAGGTGCTGGAAGAGTTCCATGGTGGACCAGCTGGTGGTCATTTTGCACCAAGAGTGACAGCTCTAAAGATCATGAGGGCTGGTTATTATTGGCCCAAGATTTTCAATGATTGTTATGCATGGATCAAGAGGTGCAAGAATTGTGCATTTTTCATAGGTAAAGAGAGGCTAGCTGCCCTCCCATTGCATCCAATTTCAGTTGACCAGCCATTCATGCAATGGGGTTTAGACTTCATTGGAGTTATTAATCCCAATTCAAGCCAAGGGCACAAGTGGATTTTAACAGCCACAGATTACTTCACCAAATGGACTGAAGTAGTAGCACTCAAGGAAGCAAATGAATCTAGCATCCTAGACTTCTATGAGGGAATAGTAACTAGATTTGGCATACCAGCTACAATAATATCAGATAATGCATTGGCATTCATTGGATCCAAGGTGACTGAATGGGCTGTCAAGAACAGGATCTACCTAAGTACTTCATCAAACTATTACCCCCAGGGTAATGGCTAAGCTGAATCTACAAACAAGAACTTGTTGAGGATCATTAGGAGGACTCTTGATGAGAATCAGAGGTCTTGGCATACCAAATTGAGATCAGCCTTATGGGCTGATAGGATAACTCCTAAAAGATCTACAGGTAACTCTCCATTCAAGCTTATTTATGGAAGAGAGGTAATTTTTCCCATATCACTTGAGTTGCCAACATTGGAACTCATGAAACAGTTGGAGTTGTTGGAGTTTGAGCCCATGGAAGTCAAATATGTAGAATTGATGGAGCTCCAAGAAATCAGAAATCAGGCATCCCAAGCAACGAAGAAGGATCGGGCTTTGATAAAGAATACCTTTGATAGAAATGTCAAGAACAAATCCTTCCAAGTTGGAGATCTAGTGTTAAAATGGGATGCGGATAGAGCAAAACCAGGAAGGCATTCAAAATTTGATGCCATTTGGAGTGGCCCATACATGGTCACAAAGTGTAAGGACAACAATGCTTTCCAGTTGTCTTCATTGGATGGCGAAGAACTACAGATTCCAGTCAATGGAATCCATCTGAAGCATTGCTACTGAAGGAAATGCTTCACCCTGTACATATTAGTTTAGGTTTTTCATTCCTCCAAGTGCTTGTGCACATTGTTTTGTTGTAGATTAGTTTTTCTTTCCCTAAGTGCTTTGGCACAAGCTTGCTGTTCCTGGAGATGTGTTTGCAGGCCTTGCTCCATCAGGTGATATTCCATCTTCCTCCTTGCAATGTTCTAGTTAGTTGGGGTATCAAATAGAGAATTCAATGACTCCATACCCAATGGATTGCTTCAGGCAACTAGTAACTTCATCCAACAAGCAGATGACCCCTCTGAGTCACCAAAATTGTTATCCAAAATGTTCCCCTGCTCATTTTTTGTGGCTAACTCCTCTCATTTTTTCCTCTCTTGTGCCTCAGTCATAATATTTTTATTTTCAAGCACTCAAAACCTTCTAGAAATGACACCATTGGATAGAGCTCTTTCTCAGCTTTCCAGAAAGGTAAAGTTTTCCTCCTAACTCCATGTATTTTTGAAGTTATGGCTCGGTGGAGTTTTTTGGAAAAATTTCCCCTGAAAGGCCCGCGGCCAATGAGATGCTGCCACGTGGCACCTAGAGTGGTGGAGTGCGGGAAATTTTGGAAAATTTTCCAAATGACCAAAAAGGTGCAAAAATTTGAATTTTTCCCGCCAACCCGATTTGGCCCTGTTTTGCCCTAAAACTTCAAATGGCCATATCTTTCGATCCAGAGCTCAGTTTTTCACGTTCTTTATATCAATGGAAAGATGGTGAAATTATCTACAAGATTCCAGGGTCATTTTTGAATTTTGATTGATTTTGGAGAGAAAAAATCAAAAAACGCCTCTGGCATGTGGTCATGGATAGAAATGACATTTCAACCACCATTTTTAATGAAGAATGGCTCACATTCTCTCCCAGCATGGCTAAAAATGTCAGGGGATGGATCTGTAAGGATGCCCATGCTGTTTTGAATGTATTTTGGTCAATGGTTGAATCCCTTCCACATTTTCCCGTGTTTCTCTCTCCTGGGCTCATCCCTTGCACTGTAAAAGCTAGATTTGGCTCATTTTCAAAGGGTTGAACATTTTTTGTGTATTGCAGGTCCCCTTCTCACCTTGGAAGTGATTTTGGTGGAATATTAGACCTTTTCTAAGAATTGCAACCTATTTTTTCCTCTCAGGTGTTGTAATGCAAGTGATTTTGATGTTAAAATAACAATACAAGCCCTATGATTAACTTTCCATCCTCTGCTTGTGTTGTTTGACTAATTTATGATTCTTCATTACAGTTATCAGCTTGTGCATGTTTTTTTTTTTGTTGCATTTTATGACTTGTGTCAATCTACAGAAGTAAAAATTCTCACCACTCCTTCGGTGCATCACCTATTAGCATTAGTTTTAGCTTTTTTGCATTCTCTATCTCTGTCTCCTTTGGAATTTAGGGTAGGGTTAGGAATATAGACCTCTACAACTTGTAAGTAATAAATCTGACCTGAGGAATTAAGGAACCACCTCTAAACCGGAGATTCTTTTCTCATTTTGCAAGTCCCATGCTTGGGGAAAGGATTCAATGTTGTGCAATCACACCGGGATGCTAGTATGATCAAACTAGAAATCGATCAACATCTAGGGGTGCTTTGCTGATTTGCAACAACAATTCCCAAACATGGAAAATGTCAAAACAAAACTAAAGTATTTGTAGACCACTATTTCCTCTTCTCTCATCAGATTCCCAAATGTGGAAAGCATCAAAAGCAAAACAACAATCTTCGTAGACTGCCATTTTCTCTTCTCTAGCCAAATTCCCAGATGTGGAAAGTGTTAAAGCAACACTAAAAGATTCATAGATTCCTCTTTTCTCCTCTCTCACAAAATTATCAAATAAGGAAGGTGTTGAAGCACATGGGTTATTCATAGTCTAAATCCTTCCTCTCTACAAAACTTCAAAAATGGGGCAAATGTGGCTCTTCTCCTCTACTACCTCCTATGAGAAATCATTGGGGACTTATCACCCCCAATCCTACAACATCTCCACAAGAAATTCTAAGTCTCTAAGTCATGAAAATAGTGGGAGCTCCTCCCTCCATAAAACAAATAGGCGCAGTCCTTGCATATTTTGCATATTATTTGCATACTTCTTGTGATGTTCAAATTTACAAGCATTATCTAAATTTTTGAATTAAAGTCCAGATTTCTTTCATAGACACTGACTACACTTTGTGATGAATGTTTCACCATGAATCATGTCAGCACTAATACATCAAGAAATGATTTTGAGAAAAACCAAAGTGTGTGCACACACTCAGGTATGTTTTTCCTTTAAGCATGTAAATTTCAATTACGTTCTTAAAGGGGGAAAATGCAGACTCAAATTTTAGTAAATTGTCCTTGTGTAGTACCAAGTTTTACCATGTTCCCTTGCTAAGACAAATGATCACATTTGTAATCCAATCTCCTCATCTCTTTAGCTCATCTACAACTTGTTTATCTTTACACTCTACTTTGTCATTAATTTTGAGAATATTATTTAATCAAAAGTAGCAAACAAGTAACTACACGTTGTTTCACCGGATTCTTAGTAGATTAATGAAACAGATAAGGGTAAATAGGCCAAGGAGGAATACATGTTGTTCGTTGGTTGAAGGTTGTGCATGCAAATCTAATTTCCTGATCCAAGTTGATTATGTGAGCTTCCTTTTGGCTAGGAGGAACTACCTGAAATGCAAAGCAAGACCACAAAACATAGTTAATAGCAAAAGGTTAGTGGATTGCCTAGTGTGAGCTAGATCCAAGAAGTGTGATACTTCCTCGACATTTGTTAATCCACTAATATATATAATTCAATATAAAATAAATGAACATGTAAATAAAAGAATCTAACACTAGTGTTCTGATTTAGGTATCTCAGATTACTATCAATGTTAATCCAATTAAATGCTTTAATAATTAAACGATGAAGGTCTCGGTGCAGTTGCAAGTCGGGGTAGATGGTCGGAGATCACAAATAGGATTTCGGTAAGACTTGGTGGAGTTTGGGTTGGTCTTGGATAATTGGGAAGCTTGTTGGTTTGAGGCAGTTTACCAGACACAGAGACCGACGTCAATCAGTGTATGACCGATGATAGTTTAGGTATGACTGATACCGGTTTAAGATGACTAATATTGGTTCCTGTGGGAGTGGACGAATGTCAGAAACAAGTATCCAGGCTCTCTCTATGTCTACACAAAGAGTTAGGAAGGTCTATGGTGAGGTTGTAGGTGGGGTATTAGGTTTTGGCAAGGTTCTGTGAGGTTTTAGGGTGTTAAGGGCGGTCTAGTGAAAATATGACAGAGACACAATGAACCGATATCAATCGGTGACCGATGCCGGTGAAGGGGAAACTGACACGTAAGCTAACCAAATCGATAAGAAGGGAATTTGGTGAAAGTTGATAAAAGGTAATTTTGGGCTTCTCTGTGATTGCACAGAGAGTGAAGGAGGGATGATTGGGTTTGTAATAATATGAGGAAGACTCAAGAAGGTATAAAGGATAGGTATGGAGAGCCGAAGGTTGGGGTGGTGGATAGGAGATGGGCGGGAAGGATGGGATGGAGAAATATAGGGAAAAACAAGATCCAATAACAAAAGATAAAAACCTATTTAAGTACAGAAATGATGTAAAATCAAACATACTTACTTGTATATGTAGGCTTGGTGGGTGAAGTACGGTGATGGTCGATCTGTGAAGAACTTGGTGGTCAGTGTCACGACAGTGCTTCCTGGAGTGCTACCGTGAATGCCAACACCTTCAGATCAGTCTAAGGTACTTGTTTGGGCCTTTGGCTGAATGTATTCTGTCATTTTGATGTTGAGAAAACTCTGGTTTGTGCTTGAATGCAGATAGCTCTCTCCAAAAACTTGAAGTGACCAACCTGGGAAAAAGGTTACAAAATCTGTATATATGGTAACCGATGACGGTCAAGGTGACCAAGTGTCGATTAGGGCGGGAAATCCTAGGTTTACCAAAAATAGTAGATCTTGGCTATTTTTGGCATGTTTTGCTTGTCAATTCGGTCTCAAGTGATGGTTAGCACTTAGATAAGCGGAGTGTTGTTGGAGAAGGGATAGGAATTTAATGTTAGGGTTAGAATAAGTCCCAGTTGGTTAGGATAAGTAGAGACTAAGTCTTAGTTAATTAATAGGCTAAGAATAAGTCCATGGTGAGGTGTCTAGGTGAGGTGTCTAGGTGATGTGTCTAGGTGATGTGGTTGGGTGAGGTGTAAATTAACCTAATTAAAGTAATTAAATTAATAAATAATGTGAGGATGGGCATTAATTCAATTGTAAGTAATTAAATTAATATGAATGTGGGGTAAAGGGGTCATGGTTAGGTGAACACGTTATGTTAACTGATTGAAAGGGGACCAAGGGGAGTGTGACCCAAATTTGGTGTCTACATTTGCCCTTTTTGTCATGTAGCTTATATTTGGTAAGCGATGTTAACAAAAATAGGAAGTGGTTGCCCCAAGTATAGGTGAGAGTGGTGTTTCCCAAGTATAGGTGAGAGTGGGGTTGCCCCAAGTATGGGTGGAGGTGATCCCCCTCAAACCAAGAGCTGATGAGGTGTTAGATAGAGTCGGTGAGGGGTTTGATAAATGGTTAAGTGATGAAAATGAGGGTAGGTGGGTTGTAGGTAAGGGTGTGGGCACTTTGGGTAATGGGTAAGGATCATATCGGGTGATATGTAATGATAATTAAACACACACACACGTATAGACTGCGACACGATGCACGGTGGAAGAGCTTGCAAACTCTACAATGTCTAAGGTCGGTAGGTTCATCCAAATAAGGTTGAAGTGATTCGGGTATCCAGGGTATAGGATATGGTCCTGAAACACAACTTAGGTTAGGTGTAGGAACATTTAGGTATGATCCGGTACACTAAAGGTTTGGTCGGGATAAACAACATGACAATAGGCAAGGTAAGGTCATTAGGCTAAACAACATGGGTAATAGCATCACAAGGTATAATGAGTACACAAATTCCAATGTCACAAAAGGTGGTTTAGGTCAAGGTATATAGGTCATGACATAGGTAAGGCCGAGGTATAGGTAAATAACATGTCCCTAAACGTAGTTAAGGACATGTACATGTAATTTAGGCTTGTGGGTAGGGTGTAATAGGTGTTGGTAAGGGCAAAAGGTATTGGGTCAATAAATGGGTATGGGGTGGGTCAAATGGTTATGTCGGGTGACCGATGTCGGTTCTTTAGCAGTAGGCACGACATGACCAATGTCGGTCATGTCGATTTGGGTCTAAAAAAGAAAAATATGTGTTTTACTGGATTCATTTTGATTTTTTCATTTGTAGAAAATGACATAGGAGCAAGTGAGGAGTGAAAAATCGATAGTACAAAGCATTAAGCTAAGTTGGTGAGCCATGTAGTGGGTGATTGGTGTTCGATCGGTGGGTCCCAGAGATCGATTCGAGTGTTTTCATTGGTTTGGAGGTGAGTCGTTGATTTGGTCATGGCAGAGGTGGGAGAAGGTGTGGGAGGTCCACTAGCACAAAGACCAGAGGTGTCACCACATAGACGTCATCGAGATGAGGTAGGAGGCATTCTGTACTCGTTGTGTGATTAAAATTTAGTTTAAAATGAAGAAATTGGGGTGGGGGTTTTATTTTGAAATGCAGGGTGAAAAGTGGGTGAAATTGATATGGGGAAGGGAAAATGTAGGTGAAATAGGGTAGCAAATGAATTTGAGGTAAATTGGGGTGGGTTGGGGTAGGTTTTAGGTAGTATTTAGGTGAAATGGGATATAGGGGACGGGTTTTAATTTTTAGTTTACACGACGAGACCGACGTTGGTCAAGGTCTATTGGTCTTGGTAGCAGCAATTTGGGTTGAAGTGACCAACACCGCTTAAATGGAACTAATGACAGATTAAGGAAAAATTTGTGCGGTCAAGGTGATGGCATCGGTTAAGGTTAAGGAAGAATAGGGGTAAGAAGGATTAGGAAGGAAATGAAAATAGGTAAAAAGGGATAGGTGAAGTGTGTATGGAGAGGGATGAGGGTAACATATGTTTGTAGAAACATGGGATAGGTAAGTAGGTGAAATGAACTAACATAGTGGGTAAGGATGACAAGGGTTAATAGGTTTGTAGGTGAGAAGGAGAAAGGGGTGGGCATGATAGATGTTATTGGGTATGGTTGGGGTAATAGGTAATTGGAGGTAGTTAGGTCTTAACAATGTTGTGTTTTGGTGGATGCAGTGAGAGACCAGTTGAGGATGCGGGAGGAGTACCACCTCTTTTGGTATGAATGTGGTCTAGCATGACCACGAGATGAGTGGGAGCATATGACTGAGTTTGGAATTATCGGGTCCGATGCTATAGGCACATTATTTGAGATCACAGTATAATGATCGCTCTCATCGGCAGATGGGATTCTGCAACCAATACCTTCCACCTACCGAAGGGCGAGATGATCATCACCCTAGAGGATATGTACTGATCCTGTGGCTTCCTATTATTGGGGAGCCAATTTATTCTATTACTTCTGAGGCATCGGTGGAGCCAATAGTGGATATTTTTGGTGAGGTGATGGGTGAGTTGAGGTATCACAATGCGAGTCTCACTTATGGAGACATGTATGCAGCCTACCCATAGGAGACGAGGTTATTTGTACTAATGATGGAGGCGGTAGGTTACTTTGCACTACCAAATTATGAGGGTGGGAGATTCCCATGAGCACTAATGGGAGTGCTCCAAGATATGATGGAGGAGTGGGTCTACTTCGCTTGGGCACCAACATTCCTAGTTTAGTTATATAGGGAGTTATGGGCCTATGGGAGATTGAGGAGGTTTGGGATGTGTTGTACCTTTTTACTACACTACTTTTGGGCATATGAGCATATCATATGTGTGTGCCCATTTGGTTTTCCCTGACATGATTGGTTCGGAGGTGGCTTGATCTGAGTTGGATACAGGAGTTAGCTACCGAGTTGTGGGCGATCAAAGGTGACTAGGGCCACATATGATGTTATATAGTATAGGCGGTTCTTGAGGGGCTTTCAAGAGTTGACATTGTTTGGAGGCCTTATGTTGGCTTTCCATCTTATAGAGGCATGACAGAGGAACTAGAGGACCTAAAGTTGTTGAGGTGGATACAAGGGTGGCATGTCAGTGAACATGAGATGATATCCATGTAGACACGGTTAGATGACAGTTTGGATTGCCATAAGATGTACCCCCACCTTTTCCACAGTACCACCAAGATGAGGTGGAGAGACTGTGTCTCCACTATGTCCGAGTGTGATGACAGGCAAGAGGAGTAGGTGGTGGATAGGTGGATTGATGATGCTAGATTCACTAATGGATATAGGAATTGGTGGGCAACACAACAACGGGTGACACCACTAAGGCCAGGGCACCCAGATCTTGCTACGGTCATGGTTCAAAAAGATGCATTGTAGGGACAGGTGGCCACCCTATAGACACAGATCATAGGTTTGTAGGATCAGTTGACATGGGCACATGTACAGGTGACCACCCTGCAAGCTTAGGTGACGATCCTACAGGCCTAATTGACATAAGTAAAAGCACCCTCACGGGGTGGTGATGGTGATAGAAGGCACAGTGGGCATGTCTTACAGGAACATGTGGCTAGTTTACAGGGCTAGTTGACCACTTCATAAGCATAGGTAACAGCCTTAAAGGACCAACTTACAACACAAGTACCTCCATAGGTCTAGGGACGAGGGAGGAGGACATGGATCACAGGTATAGGGACCGAGGTTAGTATTAGCATTACGGTGCTCACAAAGTTGCATTAAGACCTATGTCACCACCTCAAATGGTGGCTATGATGAGGTTCAAGGATGCCTTGAATGAGGATTTTACTATTTGAATCACCTAACAATTGCCGAGATAGATGTTCCCTCGTATGCCGAGTACGAGACCGGCGAGTAGCAAATGAGGGCACGAGATCCCGCACTCATAGTTTAAAGAGCACAATGGGCTGATGAACCCATAGACAGGGGGTCATGGTTAGGCTACTAGTTCACAGAGAGGTCAAGCACAAATGCTAAGGGCCTATTGGAGATTAGACCAATACCCATGGAGGGTGGAGAGATGTTGGTGTTGGTCCCATTATTGAGTTTGCATAATGTGCCTTGTTTCTCCATAACCGAATATGCGCACAAATGTTTCATTTTTTGATTTCATGGTCTGTTGTTCACATTTTCCAACTGAATACCTTCAAAAATGCCCTCATTGTTGTTATTCTACCCCATTTTTAAACAAATCTCTAGGTTTCCCCTTTATTGTGCCCTAATTTTTCATATTTGGTGAGTTGTTTCACGCTTTTATATTATTTTTCATCAAATGGATAGGTTTTTGTAACAAATTTGATCCCTTTAGCATATTCTTTGCTTGGGATGCAAGGATCCAAGGTAGCAGAGGGTATATCATGTAGTTTGAAAACATTTTGTAGGTCTCATGAGAATTTTGGAGAAGGAGAGAAGAATTTTCACAGGGAAAAATGGAAGAAGTCCATTTCCTTTTGAGAAACTGCCAAGAGCCATTTTGATTCTATTTTTCATCAAATGTTCATCATGTTGAGTTGGCTTCAGCTGTAAAGCCATCAACAAGCTTTGAGATTGTCTAAATAACATTCCCTTGCTGATATATTTGATCAAATTCTTGGATTAACTGGTTTTATCTCTTGGCAAAGCTTGCATTCACTTGTATTTCAGTATGTTTTCAATTTGTGTTTCATGCTCATGTTGCAATCTTGTGTTTGGGATCTTTATTGGTCATACATGGTCTCATTTCTTGTAGAGGGTTTGAAGGCATCTATAATCTTCCATTCAAAAGAGCACTCATTTGAGTGGAGATAAACAGATTTAAATTCATCTTACCTTCCTTGTAAATTGAGGGTGTTTGTAAACCTTTGGGTGTACCTTAGGACATGATCTAACAAGGGGTTCTGCATCCTTTATTGATATTTTACTTCAAGCCTTTGTGGCAGGCTATCAAAGTTTGTATGGAATAGTGTAGATTTGGGCATCCATATGTGCACACATCCTGATTGAAAGAGCACTTCAAATTCATTGAAATATCTCTGTTGTTTAGGTGTTGTAATTCTTTTACAAGGTTTCCCAAAGAAGGTAATAACTCCTAACTACTCTTGTCCCAACATCTCTCATTAGAATTTCACTTTAAAATAACTCATCCTACTTACAATACCCCTGCATCTACATTGTGTGTCCACAAAAGAATTCGATCCTTTCACAAAAATGCACAAAGTTGATCAGGGTTCTATCATGTCTTTAGCAGCTCTAGCTTTGTTTTGAAAACATTTCCATCATTTAGTAGTGACAGCTCCTTTGAGTTTGGATAATGGATATTTGATCATGTTTTCACAAAGCCTCCTCCACATCATACACAAAATACATGGATATCTCCATCTCCTTACCACATAGGGGTTGCAATATAGGTTCTCTTGCCTTGGTTGATAGGCACAACCTAAAATAGTGAGGGTTAGATCAAAACCCTTATGAAGGTGTTATCCACTCCCTCAATTCTTGAATGCAAACAAGTAGATAGGTGTGATCCCCAGCTACAAACGACATACAAAACATCTATCTATCCTTGAGTGTCTTGTGCAGATTCATGATGTTGTTCAAGTTGTGAAGGAGATTAAATCTGGATACCAACACCCGAGTGGCACCATTGCCGGGGACTTCTTGCAATTTCTTGGTGGTTTTGAAGTACTTGAAAGGTTTGAGCATTTGTGTGATCAAGTATTTGAGCTATTACATTCTTGAGATATCATTTCATACTTCAGATCTGGATGTTTTGGGTAAGAAAGACTTCAAACTCAGCCTGCTCTCCTCATCTACCAGCAGTTTATGTGATTTGGATGCACTAGTTTTTGGTTGAATTAAGAAGAAGAAAATCTGATTTGTAAATCCTGCTAGCTTTCAATATAGCATGCTTTTGAAAGAATATTTTTTAGTGTTTTCTTGCACAACTAAGGTGAAAATCCTTGGTGGCGACTCCATGTTGTTGGGATCTTGAAATACTAGTTGTCTAACACATTTTTATCATTTGAAACTTGTTGTTTAAATCTGTCAAACTAGAGGGAAGGAGATCCCTCTTCATCAAGGACTCTTCTAAGAAGTTACTCACCGAATCAAGAAGCTTAGAACTAGAAGGAAGAAGAGTGTGGAAAGTGGTTGGTGACTTGGTTGCAAGGAAAGAAATCCCCATAGTTGAATTTGAAGGAGAGTAACTCCGTCATTGAAGATTATAATTCCTCTTCAAGTACATCCGATTCGCAATCTTCTTGCTGATTTTCATTCTCCATCGGTGAGGGACCTTTTTGTGTATTTAAAAACTTGCTCTTAAATATGCTCCCGTGGTTTCTAAGTTTGCTAAAGTTTATCAAGAGATAGAGCCTTTGGGGGTTGTCATTCTAAAGATCATTCATCTATTCCAATCGGACCCATTACTACTCCTCATCACGCTTATTTCACCTCCAAGATCACCCCCACCAAACAATATGGCTCAACCTAGACCTCCATTTATTGTAAACACCTTTGGTCCTATAAATTTTGGAGGAATGGATGGTTATCCAAATGTTGTCCCATGGGATGTGAGAAATAGGTTACCAAAATTCCAAGGTAACAATGTCATTACCGGTGATCAGCCCTCAAACTATTTGTTAATATGATGGAAGACTTTGAGATAGAATTTGAGGATGTGTATATCAAGTTGTTTATCCATACACTTGAGGAAGATGCAAGATATTGGTATAAAGCTCTGCCTAATAACTCTATTGATTCATGGACCGAGATGAGTAATGCATTGAGATTACATATGGAGACAAAACAGATCCAAGGTTCCTTCTATCCGAGTTTGAGAACATCAAGAAGAACCCGAATGAGACTATTCATGATTTCAATACAAGGTTTAATAAGACATTGAGAAGGCTACCTATAATTTTGAGGCCTTGTGATGAATCTTTCTTGATCAAATATGTAGATGCATTTGACAAAAAGGCAACCTATTACTTGAGAGACAAAAATCCTACAAACTTGAGGCAAGATTTCACCAAGGCACTTCAAATTGAAAATAATATTAAGGTTGTTGGTAAACCACTTAAGAGGGATGGTGTGAAGCTGATAAACCCCGAGAACCCTCAAGCTATCAAGGGTGCTGATTTAGAAGATGTTGTCAAGAATTTGGCAAGGGCTATCAAAGAAAATTCCTATAAATTAGCACTTGGCCGAGAAAGGAATTGGGAAAAGTTCACAAGGACAAAGCAAGAACTCAAAACCATGATAGATTTGGCAATCATCCTAGGGGTGATCAAAGATAAGATGATAGAGGTAAAGGGCCCGTTGGATCTACAAATAGGCAACCCCAAGCATGTGAAAATAGAGTGGTGCCTGATCCTCTGACTGCAAGAGTTGTTGTTGTTCAAGAAGTTGTTGATATGGATTGGTGTGATAGATGTTTTCTTCCTCATCCTCCATGTGAAATGGACCAGCAAGATATTAATGATGATAATGAGAATGAAATGGATGATGACATTTGTATGATGGGCGGCTCTTCAGGCTCACAACAAGCAGCAACATCAACGAGATGTGATAAGTGCAGGGACTGCTGCAACCTTTTAGGATTGCATAAAGAGGTTACCATTTCTTTCTCTTCCTCAAACTCATGATGTAGATGTAGTTCGTGCCTTTGAAATTCCTAATAGTGACTTTGAATATCTAAGGGCTTTAATGATCAAGAAGTATGACGGTGGTATTCCTTCGGAGGAAGATAGACAATTGTTAATGAATGTTGTGGTTGGTCAAGAAAAGGAGTACAATACTAGAAGTAAAGTTGTTAGAGGAACTGGTCCTCAAGCCAAGCCAAAGACACCCTTGCTCACAAGCATTCCCAAAGATAATCCTAGAAGAAAACAATTGCTAAGAACATTGTTGTCCCATGCAAAAATATAAGTCCTCTTCATGCCCAGTTGCCAAGAATGCTTCTCCATCCGATGAACTGCTTGTTTCGCATCCAATGTTGTTTCTTGAAGAATGTTCCGTATGATATAGCCCGTGTTTTGAGCCAAATTAAAGTGATTGTTCCCATCATTGAGTTTCTTAGAATACTTCGAGCATAAGAAAAGAGCTTTTGAATACTTGGGATTAAAAGAAGAAAAGATTATACCAAGCAGAAATGTGAATGTTGTTGAGAATCCTCTTCAAAGCATTGTTGGCCCCAAACACCACCACCAATGGAAGATCTTAGAGAGGCACCAAAGTGTATCTAGGGACATCCTTGGTTGATTCCCAATTGAATGTTGATCCATTCTTCACAACTTTGCTCATAAAAGGTAGGTTGCTTCAAAATTACATGTTTGATTCTGGTGCATCATGTAATGTTATGCCTCTAGAAGTTATGAATGAGTTGGATATCAAGGTGACATCAGCATATGGGAAGTGTACAGCCATGGATTTAAGGGAAGTTCGGTTGTTGGATGTGTGAAGGGTTTAGTGGTGCAACTTGCACCTATCCGGATAAGAATTTAAAACTTGATGTTGTAATTGTTGACTTGCCCGCCAAATGGGGTATGCTTTTGTCAAGGAAGTGGGCTGCAAGTGTTGGTGGTAGTGTTCAAATGGACATGTCCTATGCCACCATTCCCATTGAGGGCAGCCTTGTCAAACTCTATGGTGAAAAGAAGATCTTACACTTGATTGAAGATCCCAACAATGCTTCTTATGAAGTGTTGTTTGATGATGTAGATGTTGACAATTTCATTAGTTTTGCTGATGGAAAAGAAAATAAGATGGACAAATCGAGTGCCTTGGTATGGTTGGTTCTCCATAGACATTACTATTTGATGGAGCTTGCTCCAAGGTTGGAAATGGTGCTAGTATAGTGTTGGTTTCCCCTAGTTTGGAAGAGTTTCATTATTCCTTCAAGCTCAATTTTGAATGTACTAACAACATTGCTAAGTATGAGGCATTATTATTGGGATTAAGGATTGCATGGAAGTATGGAGTAAAGGATATTGTTGCTAAAGGAGATTCAGAGCTGGTTGTCAAGCAAGTAAGAAAGTTATATGCCACAAAAAATTAGCGTATGAAACAATATAAGCATGTTGTTTGGTACTTGATTGAAATGTTTGATTCCTTTAACATTGTTTACCATGATAGAAGTCTTAATGTTGCTTGCTGATCAGTTGGCTGTTTTGGGTTCTAGATTTGACAATTGCACCATTTCACCTTTTTGTGAATATGATATTGAAGTGCTAACAAGGCCATTGTCCCGGATAATGTGAAACATTGGCAGATTTTTGATGATGATGCATAAGTGTTGAGATTCTTACAATGCCAAGGAGAGTTTTCTGGTTAGAATATTGATTGGGAACCAATGGTGTGCATGAATGAAGGTAGAGAAACTTTGTTTGACAAGGATATTATACAATTGAAAACAAATACCATTCCTAAGGGTCTTGTTGCACTTGAATCCAATTTTAGCAATGTTGATTGCATCGTTAATAGAAAGATGTCTACTTCAAGGGATGTGGAAGAGCACAACTTGGGAACTAAAGACAAACCAAGGAAGATCTGGTTGGGCAGTCATCTCAGCAAAGAGGAGAAATAGTCCTATGCCCAACTTTTAAAGAAATATCAAGACTGCCTTGTTTGGTCTTATTCAGAGTTGAAGGCATATAGAGAAGACTTATTTCAGCATGAGATCCCTCTTGAGGCTAAAACCAAACCGTTTTGACAAAAACAAAGGCCCATTAACCCTCTCGCTTTCCATGAAAATGCAAGAAGAGTTGAAGAAATTGAGAGATGGTGGCATCATTCAACCTACTAGATACTCATCTTGGGTTGCCAACCTTGTGCTAGTTAGAAAGAAGAACGGAGATATCAGACTTTGTGTGGATTTTAGGAATCTAAACAAAGCATCTATGAAGGACAACTATCCTTTGCCAAACATGGAGAATATGTTGCAGCTTGTGACAGGGTCAGAAATGCTTTCTACTTTGGATGGTTTCTCTGGATACAATCAAGTAGTTGTCAAAGAATCAGAAAGACTTAAGACAACCTTCACTACTCCTTGGGGGACTTATGTTTTTGTAAGGATGCCTTTTGGATTGATGAATGTTGGTGCTACTTTTCAAGAGGGAAATGGATGTTGCCTTTGCTAGTTATATCAATGAATTTATTGCAGTTTACTAAGATGATGTGACTATTTTTTCAAGGTAGCAAGCAGACCATTTGTAACACCTAGAGAAAATGCTGATCAGATGTAGAGAGTATGGCATTTCACTTAATCCAAAGAAGTGTCATTTTGTTGTGCCAAAGGCCAAGCTATTGGGGCATATTGTATCCAAAGAAGGTGTTATGATAGACCCTGAGAGAGTGGAAGCAATCAACAAGATGCCTATGCTAAGAACCAAGAAGGGTATTCAATCTTTCTTTGGCCAAATCAATTTCATTAGAAGGTTTGTCTCCAATTTTGCTGAGTTGACTCTTCCAATCACAAGCATGCTAAGAAAGGATCAAGTTATTAAGTGGGAAAAGGCTGTCATCCAAGCTTTTGAAGGAATAAAGGATGCACTCAAGCATGCACCTGCTTTGCAGCTCCAAACTATAAGATGCCTTTCCAAATATTTTCTTTTGCATCTAAATTTACTATTGCTTCGGTTTTGCTACAAAAGGATGAAAATGGAGCTGAGAGGCCTATTGCTTTCTTTAGCAAGGCTTTACAAGTAGCTGAATTGAGGTACACAATTATGGAGAAACAAGCATTTGCATTAGTAAAAGCAACAAAGATTTTCGAGCCCTACATTTTGAGTTCAAAGGTTGTTGCTTATGTTCCCCACACCATGGTTAAAGACATCTTATCCGACATGGAGATATCAAGCAAGAGATGTAGATGGGTTAAAAATTACAAGAGTATGATATGTATATCCAAAAATAAAGTTGGTAAGAGGTTTAGGTCTTTCCAAAATCATGGTGAGAGTAATTTGCATAATGTAGAAGTGAATCACTAGGGAAGAAAGGGCAGATCTCCTTGACAAATTGATGAATTCCCGAGTGGTACAAGGACGTGGTCTATTACCTCAAGCACTTATGTTGTCCCAGTCACTTAAATAAAAATTAGAAAAGAGCCCTCAAGTCGGCTTCTTAGAAATATGTCATAATGCACCTTGGGGTGGCTTGGAATAACCCTAAAGTTGTCCTCTTGAAATGCATAATTGAAGATTAAACTCCCAAGTTGATTGCTGATTTCCATGGGAGAGTTTGTGGAGGACATTTTGTCGGGAGAGTGACAAAGACATAAGATTTTAAGAGCTGGTTATTGGTGGCCAAATATTTTAAAGACGCAAACTAGTTAGTTAAAAGGTGTGATAAGTGCCAACATTTTTCAGAAGATTGAAAGCTTCGGTGCTCCCTCCCTTCTGACCTATATCAGTTGAAGCTCCTTTCAAACAATGGGGAATGGATTTTATTGGTGAGATTTTAGATCCTTCTAGTGCTGGTTACAAATGGATCCTTGTAGAAGTGATTATTTTACAAAATGGGTTGAGGCAATTCCATCTAGAAAGGCAACACACCAAGTGGTAATGGATTACTTATTGAATCATATCATATGCAGATTTGGGGTTCCAGTTAAGATTGTGTCTAATAATGCTATGTGTTTTAGAGCCAAGCCTTTGATGGCAATGTGCAATGAATATGGGATAAATCTGACCTATTCTTCAAACTATAACCCAAAAGGGAATGGGTAAGCTGAATCAAGTAACAAAAACTTGCTCAAGATCATTAGAAGAACCTTGGAAATCAACAAGAAGAAGTGGGGAGAACAGTTGAAATTTGTAGTTTGGGCTGATAGGATAACTCCAAAAAGAGCAACTGGTAAAAGTCCATTTGAACTAGTGTATGGAACTCAGCTTTGCTGCCATTACACCTACAATTATCCACTTTTCAATTTACTTAGCAATTGGAAGATCAAGAGCATGGCCCATATGAATCAAGAATCAATCAGATCATTGAGTTGGATGAAGAAAGGAGAGCTTCTCATCAAAGGCATGTCAAGTTTAGGGAGAAATTGAAGAATTTGTTTGATAAGAAGGTCACCCCTAGAGCTTTCAGTGTTAGAGATCTGGTTGTTTTGCATGAAATTTTGTTCCAGAATAGAGTTACTTCTATCCTTTCATTCTCTTGAGAAACAGATAAGGGTTAGGGTTAGGAGGAATACATGTTGAGTGTTGGGAAGGTGTGCACGTCACCGTAGAGAGTGATCGACCAATTGTGAAGAGCTCCTTTTGTCCGCAGGAAGGACTACCTGTAAATAAGAATGCAAGACCACCAGATTTTAGTTAGACAATAAGTGAGGGAACTGCCTTGGGCCCAGGAAATATTAGACTTCCTTTCGAAGGTGGTCAGTTCCCTTTTAATACAAATTAATGCAAATGATAATAAAGAAGCTATTGCGAACTCACAATTTAGGTATCTCGTTACTAAAAGCAATAGAGACTAAACTACCAATAATAGAATGTCATGTTGTTTGTTTGGTCATTGGTTATTGATATGTTCAGATCAAGTTACAGGGATAGACCAGGCTGGACATGAGATTGTTTTGAGGTGAATAGGTGAAAGGTTGGTTTTGGTATAAGTCACAGTGACCGATGTCGGTCACTGGATAACCGATCACGGTTATAAAACCGTACTAACAGGGGAATAACCGATATCGGTAGGGCGTGGTTTAGGGATTTTTAAATGGAGGTTGGGGTAAGGTGGTTATGAGGTTTGGAAGGTTGGTAAATGGTTGAGGGAAGTAGTAGGGTGATAGAGAAGACTCAGAGAGTGAGAAAGTTGTCTTTGGGGCAATATAGAGATGGATGACTGAAGGTTAGGTGCAGGTCGTTGCCGAGTGGTAGATCCAAGAGTGAGCTTATAATCCCTATGAATTAAAAGTTCACAAAGTAGTGTCTAGAAGCATACAAGGTGACAAAAGAGACTACTTACTAGTTTCTGCTATGGATGCAGGTCCAAAGAATGCAGTGATGAAGGCAAGGCTCAGTTGGGATGATCTGGCAATCAGAAGTGAGCTAATGAAACTATCCTCCGACTCTCCCAATGTTTGGATGAGTGTGACAGTGATCTAGTTGCTTAGCTACAGTCTTGGGCTCAATACCTTTCTCTGTAATCTCTTCTCTCTCTCTCACTTATCTCTCCCTTGCGAAAATGAATGTGGATCCTCTAGCTTTGGTTGGGGAGGTCATTTACAGGAACCGATGGTGGTTGCCTGTAATCGACGTCGGTCGAGTAGGGACCGACGTTTGGTTAGGTCAAAGTTGGCTATTTTTAATAAAATAGCCAACTTTCCCTCCTTTTCTCCCGAGGGGTCAGTTGTGGGCTTGGTCAAGTCATTATTACGTTCATTTTGGTGGGGGTGAGGGATGATGAGTCATGGGTGTGGGTCTGACCAAGTCATAGGTCTTAATTAGGTTAGTTTAGGGTTAGGGCTAGGTCATGGTGAGGTGGCAAGGTGAGGTGGTAGGGTTGGAGATGTGGATTTATTAATTATAAGGTAATTAATAAATAATTAAGTGTGTAAGGTTTAGGTGGTGAGGTAGGGTTAGGTTGCAAGATGAGATGCGGGTACAGGGTGTCGTAAGACCCAAATTTGGTGTCTACATTTGCCCCTTGTTGTCGTGTAGCTTGTCTTGTAAAGCTGCACTAACAATAATAAGAAGTGGTTGCCCCAGTTAAGGGTATAGGTAATCCCCCTCAAATCTATCACAGATTGAGGCGACGTGAAATCAGGGATAGGGTTGATAAAGGGTGAATGATGATGAGATGATGGTAAGATGGTGGGGTAAGTTCAAGGAAGCCGACGCATGTTGAAATGCAGTAGTGTGACCAGGGTACACGATTTGAAGAGAAAACAAGCAATTCATAGGCAAAGGTCAATAGTTTATCCAAACAAGGTTGATATAATCCTGGTATCCAAGGCATAGGAAGTAGCTCCAGGGGATATAATGGGTAAGGTACCGAACATTTAGGCATGTTCGACAGTACCAAATGGTTGGTTTGGTTGAGATAAACGTCACGGTCTCGGTCTAGGAAAAGCTGGTCAGCTGATCAATTCAAGTATCCTAGGCATGCTAAAACACGAACGGGTGAGCTCGATTGAACAAACAACTACAGGATGGGTGGATAGAATTGTAATTTGCGAGCCTTGGTCGAGGTACTTAATTGGTGGCCTTGGGTCGGGCCGATTGGTTGGTTGCGGCCTTGGGTCGGGCCGATTGGTTGGTTGCGGCCTTGGGTCGGCCGATTGGTTGGTTGCGGCCTTGGGTCGGGCCGATTGGTTGGTTGCGGCCTTGGGTCGGGCCGGGTTGGTTGTCGGCCTTGGGTCGAGCCTCGGGTGAGGTACATAATTGGTGTGGCCTTGGGTGGGCTGATTGGTTGGTTACGGCCTTGGGTCGGCCTCGGTTAGTCATGGCCTTGGGTCGGGCTGATTGGTTGGTTCTGACCTTAAGTCGGGCCGATTGGTTGGTTGTGGCCTTGGTCGGGCCTCGGGCGATGTACATAATTGGTACCCGATGGCCTTGGGCGGGCCGATTGGTTGGTTACGCCTTGGGTTGGGCGATTGGTTGGTTCTGCCGTGGTCGTAGGCCGATCGGGCGATGGTTGCGGCCTTGGGTCGGGTCGATTGATTTACGGCGCCGATAGGTTAGGGTCGAGGAATTCAAAATAAGGCTATTTAGCAAAGCCGAGGGTAGGTGATGTGGTGAAAAATGGAGATTGGTGGATAAAGGCAGGAGTTTATGTTAAGATAAAAGGTAACCGATATCGGTTATAGGTGACCGATAATGGTCGAAGACCGATATCGGTCTTCTAGGGCATGCCTAACCGATATCGGTTATAGGTCAAAACCTATAAAAAGAAAAAATACGGCATGTCATTTTCATATTGTGAATTTGAGTGCCAACTTTTTCTTATTTGAGTTTTGAATTGAGTGGGTTGAGTGTTTGGGCCTGAGTCAGGCACTAGTTGAGTGGGTGAGTTAGTTATTGGTAAGCCCCAGAGATCGGGAGGCGAGAGCTAGATTGGTTGAGGACCCCACCGAGGAGATTTGGAGCTATGGCATAGCCTCGGAGGAGCAGGAGGTGCTTTGGAGGTGCTTTAGAGGAGCGGACCACCACCACCTATCCCACCACAACGATGTGTAGTCGTACCGATAGGCTCTGAATCCCTATATCTTGTCAATTTTATGAATTTAGCTGGGATTTGGGTATTGGGGTAGGAATCCAAAATTTGATAAAATAATGAAGAAATGAAGGTAAACAGTAAAATGGATTGGGTAGATATGTTAGGTAGGCCAAAACGTCAGGGTGGGTAAGTTTTTAGGCAATTGTGCTAGGTAAATGGGTAGAAATAGGAAAAAAGGGGATTTGGGGGCCGTTTTTGGTTCGGCCCCGAAATCCCACAGTGACCGATGTCGGTCACTAGTCGACCGGCATCGGTCACAGTGCAATTGTGTAGATTAGGCAGGTACAGAGATCGGTGTCGGTCATGTGTCGACTGACATCAGTTCAAAAATCTGGGACATAGACTCAGGTGGGTGGACCGATGATGGTCGAGGTGACCATACAGGTCACCATGGGTAGGAGGTAGGATTGTAAAATTGTTTTCTTGGGTGTTGTTTTAGGCGGGTAGGGATATACATTATAGGGTTGAGGGGGAGAAGGATTTATAGATATATAGGGAAGAGGGGGAAAAAGATTTATAGATGTATAGGGTAAGATAGGTGAGTGTAAATGTGTTTATAGAGTTGGGTTGTGATTGGGAGGGTGAGTGAGTATAGAGGGTTAAGGTAGATGTTTTGTGAAGGGTAGGCCTGACGAGTGGGTTGTTTTACAGCACGCCAACAGATTGACCATGTGAGATCGAGATCGATGCCGCCGCTATCGAGGCGGATGCGGCCACATGTGACCGTAGCACAGTAGTGGGAAGTTATGGGAGGTTGACTCGGCGAGTCCAGAGGTATAGGGCAGTGTGGATAGGGACCACACCTAATGGTTTCCCTCATCGAGAGATGGGATCCGTAACCAATGCCTTTCATCTCCCTACTTGAGAGATGACAATCACCATAGAGGATGTGTATCGCATCCTGAGACTTGCCGATCATAGGTGAGGAGGTGTTCCAGTGGATGCTGAGACAACGATGGATAGCATCCTGTAGGTATTCGGGGATGCAGCCCCATTGATTACGTATCATAAATGTGAGCATTTGCCACGGCAATGATATGTATCGTGCTCATCGGCAGAGACACACAACTTGCCATGCCGTCGATGATCGATATCACCTGCTTTGCCCTCCCTGACTCAGAGGGAGGCCGCTTCCCACTGACTCTGATGGGAGTGTTACATGAGATGGTGGAGGAGCACACCTGCTACGCATGGGCACCAGCAGTATCAGTGCAGCTATACACATGACAGAGCCAGGGCTATCACCGTATGAGGTGATTCGGTATATGTTCGACATTCTTGTTACACTACTGGGCCTACGAGCATATCGTGTGTATACGACCAGTAGGGTTGCCCCAACAGCCAGGGCCATATGCATATAGATATGGGTTTCAGAGGTGGTTGGGGGTCGTGGGCCAGCCACGAGTAGTTATCGCAGGGCGGGATGTCACTTATTACAGGCATATGTTAGAGGGCCTGACTACATTAGATATTATATGGAGGCCATACAGAGGCCATCAGCCCCGTGGAGGAGCCCGAGCATAGCTGTGATGGATCCAGTACATCTTCTGGATAGCTGGACGGAGACCCGGGAGTACGAGAGGATTCCTCTAGAGAGGGTACGACGACAACTGGGATTACAAGCAGATGAGCCACCTCCCTTCCCATAGTATCGGAGGGAGGATGTAGAGGCACCACTGCCTGTACCACAGCCATTTGACCCAGTCTGGGTAGCAGAGAGACCGTCGATGACACAAGGATGACAACGCAGGTTACATGTTCATTTTTGGTTTGGTGGGCAGGGCAGAGAGCAGTCATGAGAGCACAACCAGATTTGGCGATTTGGTAGGCACATAAAGAGAGGACCATCTCTTGGGTCAGTGCAGTTACATTTCACGGGGCGCTTACAGCTGCATAGGCACGATTGGGGTGTTACAGGGGTGCTTGAGCCCGTGCACAGTACCTCGCCTCGTGTCCTGTTCAAGCTCGATGGCAGCTCCACGCCACCACCAGTATAGGCTCGGGGTCGGGTGTACAGGCAGGCGAGGCCCACTTCGCTATTAGGAGCCGGGGGACCAGCCCCACCAACCATGGTGGCATGGGACCCTGATACATGGAGGCGAGAGCGAGGCCCAGTACTATCAGAAATACTAGATAGTACCGTGCAAATTATCACCATATACGGCTCATAGAGCCGAGACTTCTGAGTCACAGTCACAAATGGGGCCGCAACCACAGCTGGTGGGTCAGTGATAGGTAGGAGGCGAGATCCGAGATAGCCGCCAGCTGAGGGACGAGCCGAGGGAGGGGGAGAGAGCTGAGTCACCCCAGGAGCGGAGATGTTTTTGATAGTTGATTTTTGATAGAGACACCGGTCTGACGAACCGAGTGTGCATATAGAGGCCTGCGTGCCCACATAGGATTTATGTATTCATTTTTGTTGTATATACCGGCCTGCGAGCCGAGTACATTTTGTATAGTTGATACCGGCCTGTGAGCCGAGTATATTTTTGACATGAGAGACCAGCCTGCGAGCCGAGTCGAGAGTTTGACAGAGACAGCGGCCTGCGTGCCGACTTTGTATTTGGGATCACAGAGGCCCCATGCAGGGTAATTTGTATATTTTGACATTGATTTGATGATATATAGATGATGAGTTTGATCCATATGGTGTGTATAATTTGTTGATTTGATGCATATATTATAATGTTTCATGTGTTTTGTCAATGGTATTGAATTTGATGTATATAGATGACGTTGATGATGTTTTGATGATATGCATATGTGTTGAAATGTTGATGGTATTATGATGATGGATGTTGATAATGATGTCGTTATGCAGGGAAAAGAGGCGGGCACCGCCAAAAATTTGCAAAAAAACAAAGAAAAGGCCTAGGTATAAGAAAAAGGAGACAGTTGACCGATATCGGTTAGCTAACCGATGTCGGTCACTATGTGACCGATACCAATTAGGTAACCGACATCGGTTATGTTAAAACGAGCTTTTCTAAAAATAGAAAATCTTGGGAGGCAACTTAAATTCTTATTTTTAGAGTCATGCAACATGTTAAATACAAGGATGTGAGGTTTGTTGACGTCCATACAGGGTAGTTGCATGGGAGAATTGAGTGATAAGGAGGAAAGAGATAGGTAAAGTGATCGTGGGCTTGGATTAAGAAGGTGTAAAGGCAAGTTATAGTGAAGAGTCTGGTGAACATGGCTGAACAAGGAGAAGCGTCCAGTGGGCAGAGAGGAGAGAGAAGACAGGTTCCACCTCAAGCTGCTGCATCCCAAGAGGTATAAGTTTTGGTTGGAATGAGATTTTGCATGCTTATAAATAGGATGTGGTAAGATAAGTGGGTAGAAAGGTGATAGGCAAGGGTTTGGGATGGGGTGAGTGTTATAGGGTAGGTAATCAGGTGTTTTAGATATGTTTGTAGGTACAGAGAGGGGTAAACCAGCGAATAAGTTATCATAGGTGGTGTTTTTGAGCAGGATGGATAGTATTGACAGGACCGATATCGGGCCTAGGCCTAACCGGTATCGGTTACTGTGTAAAGTTGCATATTCTGATAAAAAACCCTTGGGATTCATTTGTTGTTTGTTGTTCGTTGGTTTGATGTGTGTAGGCAGAGGCAAGGTTGATGATGAATGATAGGGTGCCAACTTTGTTGTCACGGGTCCGAGCGGATGTAACACCAATGGAGTGGGCATTAATAAACCATGTGGGGTTAAGCGGAATCCGCTATTATTCATGAATCACACGCAATCATGCTATGTTGCAGGCGTTGATTAAGAGATGGAATCCAGAAAAGAATACCTTCCATCTACCAACAGGGGAAATGACAGTGACGTTAGAAGATGTGTTTCAAATTTTGAGACTTCTAATTACATGAAGACCAGTGTATCGGTAGGGCTTAACGCGGCACGGAATAGCGATAGCAAAGATTTTGGTCCAAATTACATGACGAGATTTGACACAACAAGGTGTGACATTTACTTATGGTATAATGTTTACGGCACACCCTAAGGCAACAAGGTTGGTCGTGGTATTAATGATAGCGGTGGGGTATTATGCATTACCTAGAGCAGACGGGGGAAGATTTCCAAAATCATTGATGTGTATTATTCATGAGATGATAGAAGGTAGCGTTACTTTTGCATGGGCACCCACATATCTAGTGAGCTATACAGGGGTTTATGGGCATGCAGGTGAAATCACAGGACTACACTAGATTGTGCATACTTATTACATTGTTGGGCCTATGAGCACATTGTGTGTGTGCGACCAATAGGCCGACCAATCCAGGAAGGAGAGACAGGAGTGCAGAGGTTGGGATTCAGGCGATGGGTCCAGACAGAGCAAGAGGCAAGAGCCGAGACCGTGATAGATAACGCCGAGTATTATAGGTAGAAGTTGGAGACAATGATCATTACGATATATCGTTGGAGGCCTTATGAGAACTACATGGTGACAGCGAACATAGCTGAGGATTTGAGGGGTGTTGAGTGAGTGAGGTGGATCACAGACACAAAGCCGGAGTACGAGAGGATTCCTCTAGATCACATGCGACGACAATTTGGATTTGTTTAGGATATACCCATGGATCATAGACCATACGAAAGGATCGACATCGAGGCACCATTCTCCCTCCATGGCCAACTCTTCCGAAGGACCGGAAGAGATAAAGCAATACGATCGCGAGGTAATGGATGCGGGAGCGACGAGAGTCTTATAGATTATGGTGGGCGTAAGAGCCGTGAAAAACACACGAGAGGGCCGATCATCCCGACATAGCCGTGATTACCACAGAGAGAGAGACCGCCATAGGGTTTAGTTAGATGTTGGTAGAGTAATATTGTTGGTGTTGGTGTGGGTATAGGTGAAGTGAGGGTTAGCTTACCCAAGCATAGAAACCATGTCCTAATTAAGGTCAACACACAATCCTAGATTCGGGTAAAAGAGGCAAAAGTGTCCCATAGTTGGAAAGAGCTAAACAAACCACGTATTATCATAGGATGAGATTGAATCCCTAAGTACCTTACATAGGTGAGAAGTCGATAGGTGAAAAGAGTTGTATGATCAAAATATATCGGATATATGCACGTCCCTTGAGTTTTGTTATTTTGAAGAATGGTGAGGTGAGGTGGATGGTATAGCTGGGGTGCAGAGAACTTGTTATAAGGAGATTATTCTGACGAAAGAGAACCAAACCAAAATAGACAAGTCCATGACTCAAAAGTGCTTTTGAATACTGCTTTTATTTTTCTAGATATAGACTGATCGATGCGGGAAGTCTATATGGGATATGCATTTTGTTGTTCTTAAGGTCTTCACGAAGTGATCAATGCGAGAAGCTTATAATAGAGGTCGACTTTGTATAGCATGTCCTTCAAGGAGCAATCTACTTATATAGCAGCAGATGTGGCATTGCACATAGCTATCCTTCGAGGAGCAAATCTAATTACGAGTAGTAGATGCAGCTTTGCACATAGTCCTTGAGGAGTAGTCTAGTTTATAGCTTAGAGGTCTAGATGTCATGTTTGGCATGAAGCATCTAGTTTTGCAGGAAGTTTGACTCAAAAATATCCCGAATTGTATAATTAAGAACTTGTTATTTAGGTACTTTTAAGTCATGGACCAGACTAAAAAGGAGAAGGCATCATTAAGAGGAGTTGATGATCAAACCACGTGGGTTTGATTTTACTTTGAGATGCACAAAAAAGGTGTATGAGGTGATAAATGAACTCAAGGGACGAGTGCAAGGTAGATAAGAAGTGATGTAACACTAAATTCAACAGTATAATGGTTGGAGATGCAAGGCATTAAGGGGTTCAGGCTCAGGTTTACCATTAAGCGAAGCTAAACGATAAGTACCTGATCGATAAGTGTCAGTGATAATGTAAGGCCCAATCCAATTAGGAGCAAATTATCCATGTTTGCCCTTTTCTAGTTTGGTTACATGTTGATTCTCTTTTAGGACAAGCTCACCAATTTTAAAGGTACGCTCATGAATTCACTTATCATAAGCACGCTTGATGGGCTTTTGATAAATTTGAAGGTGGTCAAGAGCATAAGACGATGCTCGTCAAGAAGCTCCAATTGGGCTAACCGCTCGTGGCGTGAAGTCATCATTGGTGAGAATATCCTGGAGATATTCTAAGGGGAAAGGGATTTGTATTTCGAGAGGCAAGATGTTCCTCGGTACCATACACTAGAGAGAATGGTGTGGCATTAGTGGAAGTAGGAATGCTTTGGTACGATATAGCCCAAAGGGCAAAGGGGATGTGATCATGCCAATTTTGCCCAGAATCGTTAATGACTTTCATGAGAATTTTGATTAAGGTTTTATTAGAAGATTCAAATTGACCATTTGCTTGTGGATAGGAGGGTGATGAGAAGCTAAGTTTGATACCAAAGTGGTCACAAAGGGCTCGTAATAACTAATTTTGAAAGATTTGTCATTATCGGTTATCAAGCGATGAGGAACACATAAACGGTAGATAATGTGATGATTGATGAACTCAACGATTTTCTCCTTTTTGGTTGAAATGAGTGGACGGCCTCCACCCATTTAGTGTAATATTCGGTCATGCAGTGAATGATCCAACGGCGACGTTGTGAAGAAGGCAAATGAATCTCACCAATAAGGTCCAAACCCCATTATGAGAAAGGCCAAAGATCTCGTGCGACTGTGTAGCGGTGGTCGGGAGTATGTTGAAGGTTGGCATGTTGTTGACACATAATACAACACTTAATGTATTTGTAGCAGTCTTTATTAAGAGTAGGCCAATAATATCCTAGGCGAAGGATCCGCTTGGCCATGGCAAAGCCACTAAAGTGCCCACCACAAATTCCGTCATGGACTTGTTGGATGGTATGAGTGACTTCAGTGTTGGTTAGACATCGAAGGAGGATACCATCGAAGCCACATTTATAGAGGAGTCCCCCCATGATGACATAATGAGAAACACCTTTAAGAAAAGCACATTTTCCATTACTACTAAGGTCAGGTGGGAGAACAGAGGTTGTAAGGTAGTCGTGAAATTGGTGATACCAGGTATCCTGCGAGTCAGCAGATACATTATTTACCATACAAACATCCGGACTAAGTAAGATGGGGCAAAGAGTTGTTGGACCAAGACAAATATGTCAGAGTCAGTTGGTGATGCAGGAATTTGTGAGGCCAAGAAAGCCATAGTAGTCACAAATTTATTAGTTGAGCGTGGAACAGTTTGGATAGTATAATGGGTAAATAAGGTCAAAAGTGAATCTACGTAACATTTGTACTTTTGAAGTTCCTCATTTTTACATTGGTAGATGCCAGTAACTTGATTTACTACCAATTGAGAGTCACCGAAAAATGTTAATAGACTTCACACCTAAGTGTAATGCAATGTGGAGACCCAAAACAAGGTCCTCGTATTCCGCCGTATTGTTAGTGTAGGGGAAATCAAGCCTGAATGAAAGAGGCATAGGTTCACCTTCAAGAGGAATGAGAACAATGCCCACCCCTCCACCGCACTAGCATTTAGATCCATCAAAGAAGAGGGTCATCGGATAAGATTCGCATCACTGAGCGAAAGAGTTGCGATGAGTTCATCAGGGAAAGTAAAATTGGTAAATTGTTCCCCAGGTAAAGGGGCTTCATGAGTTGGTCTACGATAGTTTGTCCTTTGACTGATTTCTAGTGTACAAACTCAAGGTTAAGGTCGGCGAGGAGCATAAGCCATCGGGCGATGCGTTGGTTTAGATGAGGTTTGGCATACATATAATGTATGGGGTCAGCGTTGGTGATGACAAAAGTTTTGTGATTCAGGAGGTAATGTCGAGTTTGGTGGCCACGAATGATAGGGTTAGGCACAACTTTTCGACGTGTGTATACCTAGTTTCATAATCCACAAGAGTACGGCTTATGTAATAAACTGCTTGTTCTCGATGCTCGAGTCACGATGTGTGAGCATGGCTCCTACAACATGGTCGGTGGCAGAAAGGTAAAGGTAGAAAGGGCGATCGTCCTGAGGTGGGATAAGCACGGGTGGCTGCAAGAGATAAGTTTTAAGAGCCTCAAAGGCTTGGTGGCACTCCTCACTCCATTGAAAGACAATGTCCTTTTTAAGGAGATGATGGAAAGGTTGACATCGATCCGAGAGTTGTGAGATGAAACACCGGATAGATTGGAGTTTTCCCTACAAACTACGTAATTGTTTTAGGTTAGTGGGTGGGGCATTTCTAAGATAGCTTTGACTTTAGCTGGGTCGACCTCAATGCCACACAAAGAGATGATAAAGCCAAGGAGTTTTCCCAAAAGGACGCCAAAGACACATTTCTTTGGTGAAGACGAACACAGTATTGTAACAAGTGATCGAAAATAATGGTTAAAACATCGAGATGTTCACCGTGATGTTTAGATTTTCCAAGAAGATCATCGACATAATCCTCGAGGATAGTGTGCATAATGTCATGAAAATGTAAGTCATAGCTCATTGATAGGTCACACCAAAGATTCTTAAGGCCAAATGGCATGACATGATAGCGGGAGGTTCCCTGTGGGGTAATGAAGGTGGTTTTATGTTGATCGGTCGGGCTACTAAAATTTGATTGTATCCCGAGAAACCATCCATGAGAGAAAGCATCTCATGGCTCAAAGTGAGATCAACAAGTTGATCAATGCTAGGTAGGGGAAGTCATCTTTTGGGTAAGAGAGGTTAAGATCCTAGAAATCATACATATCTAAAGTCCCCCATCGCTTTAGTGATGTACTACATTAGAAATCCATCATGGATAGTCAATAGGTAAGATGAAAGAAACAGAAAGGAGTCATCAAGCTCTTCTTTAACCAAGAGGGCAATGCGTGGATGCATTTTTCTCACTTCATTTAACTAGTTTGAGTCCGATTTCAAAGTGATGTTATGAACAACAATGTCGATCAATTCCCGGCATGTCGGCGTAGGACCAAGCGAAAGCTTGATTGCATGGGCACAGAGAAAGGTAGTGAAGGCGGCTTGTTCTGATGCGTCGAGAGATTGTCCGATCTTTACAATGTGAGGATCGTCCTCTATGTGGATGTTGATTTCTATAGTCGACTCATTCAACATGGTTTAGGTTTCAGATGGTAAGGCACGTTGAATATAAGAGTCATCCGCACCAAGGTAGGTGAGGATGGAGTCATCATCCTGGCACTCCACAACATTAATCGAAGGTGAGTCTTCTTCGATCATGTCTGGATACAAAAGGGGGAGAGAAGATGGGTCTTCACCATCACGTTGATAAGTGAGAGGACCTAGGAAGATAGCATTCACGAAAAAAAAAAATTAGGAGGGATAGATTCCGAGTCTATCGACTCCGTGGGTGAAGATGGTAAAATGGGCGATGATGGTTCGAAAGGGTGACTTCGTCGTCTTCCTGGATACAATTGACATGAGGTTTCTTCAGTGTAGGTGGTTTAGAAAATCCAAGACCACTACGATCTTTGTGTTTGCATGTAGTCATGGGAATAATCGTATGTCATCCTTGTTCATAAAGATCGAAACCAAAACCTTTCCAAGCACAGTCGTCAGGAAGGTGAGGGTGAAACGACGGTTGGTTAGATATTGAAAATCTGATTGGAAGGGAACCACACCAAGGGGAGGTTTGGGGGTGACAGAGGATGTGTCGACACCCCCATACATTAGGTTGGTGCGGTAATTAGGTGGTCCGTAGGAGATCACCTCCCCCACACGACGGTCGTAGGTAGGATGTGCCTATAACTGTCCATACTCTTGTGGGGTACGGAAGGTGCTAACATTGTATAGGTGGTACTCCCCCAGTGTAAGGCATTGAAAAACACCTACCAAGGGATCCGAGGTTGGGATGTTGTCCGCGGGAAAGGAAGAAGTATTTGCGTCGGTGGTTTCATTGGTCGAAGGTGTGGGTGCGGCTAAGGTGGATGGTTGAGGCGTGGTTGAAGTAGATGGTTGGGTTGGATCAATGGGTGTCTTGACTGGTACAAGCACATCATTAGGGCGGTATAACATATTACAGGTTTTGAAGGGGGAAGCGTCAGCTGTGATGGTGTATGACTTCCCTCATACTTGAATTTTATGCATCTATGTAAGGTGGAGGGAACGCATCCCATAGCCCGATCCAAGGGCATCCTAACAACATGTTGTATTAGAATTCTCCCTCAAGGACATAGAAGAGTTCGGGTAAGGTACGTGGCCCTACACAAATGTTAAGGATCACGGTGCCTAGGGTAGAAGTAATAGCATCGTTGAATGAACGCAACATGGTGGGGTTGCACACATGCATATAGCTAGGAGGGATATTCATCTGGTGGAAGGCTTTGGAAGAGATGATGTTTAGGCTAGCGCCCCCGCGATCATAACACGACGTACCCAGATGTCCCGGACGTAAGCCAAGATGAAAAGAGCGGGTCGATCTTCTCGCACCAAAGACGAAAATTTCTTCTTTAGAAAACCGACAAAGCAGCAGGCGGCTTGTTATACAGGACGAAGTGGTTGTGGAGGTAGGTTGTTTGGTGAGAGAAGCGACGTGGTTGGGTGTTAAGATGGAGGCGACGGGTAAGGTTTCATTAGGTAGGACCTCTATCCCTTGAAGGATCTCAATTAGAGCTTGTCGATGTGATTCAGATGTTTGAATGAGATCATAGAGTGTCATTTTTACAGGAGATTGGTGAAGTTGTTTGATCATAGTGCGATGGGCAACTCCATCAGAGACTAGATAGGTAGGTCCATGAATAACCACTTTAGGTGGTGGTGTGATCGGGATGGCGGAAGAAGAAAGAGAGGCCAGTGTGTGCTTTCTTTAGCTTTTCCATTGTTTTTCTGACCTCGAGTAGCAATGCTAATCATGTTGATCTCATGAATGCGAGACGAGGAAGATGACAGGGATAAGTCATTGTTCTCGAGAGGCGGGGTTGCAATGATGATAGATTTTGGTGAGGTGGGGACAGGTGGTATAGGAGAAGGGATCAAGCTAAGGGCTTTTCCTCCGTAAGTTGTCTTTCTGAGATTTTCTATCCAAGATAGGCAACTGGCGAAGGATGGCTTTCAAAGCTTTGCATCCTTCTACATTGTGTCCTGGTGTGCGGTGGTAGGCACAGATTTTAGATTCATCATAACCTATAGGTCAAGGTTTAGATGGATCATAGGGTCTGAGTGGGGGTAGGGAAATGGTCGCATCCCCTATCAGCATATCAAGGATCTTGGCGTAAGATCCTTTGAGCGGGTCAAATGAAGATGAGGCTATTAATTAAGTGGGTGAGATTATTGATTGTTTTGGTAATGGTTGGGTATGAGTGGTTTGTATGGGTGGTGGTTTAGGCAAGGGATTTTGATGATCGGGTTTAACTAGGCGTGGCTTCTTCTTTGCAGAAGTCATGTTTAGCTAGTTAGATGATGAGGCCACAGATGACGTGGTGGTAGGAAACAACCACGGGGAAAGAGAGCGGCAACAAACAAGTCCTTCGATGATCAAATTTTCTTAGGGTTGGTAGGTAGGCAAGATACTTGGGGCGACGGTGTTGGGATGCCCGTGGATTTCTGTATGGGTGCAGAAGGTGTTGGTCGTGTTAAAGAAGACGTGGGAGGCATGGTGTATTGAGGCAAGGTGGAGGGGTGAGGCCCCAATATAGAAGGTAAGTGTGACGGTGAGGGTTGAAGCCGTGCTTGCTATACTGGTGTGATCGAGGGTGAGGGTTTTAGTTGTGGCGGAGGCATAGATTGGACTCGAGGAGATTGGGTCTATCTCCTAGGTGGATTGACGGCTTTATTTTTGGATAAGTCTAACCATTTAGGTGGGTGCGTCAGTTGGGTATTGGTGAAGTCCCAAGCATAGGGGAAGGTTTGGTTAGGTTGATAGAGGTGGATGAGGTATTCGGTAGAGATGAGGGGGGTGGAGGTGAGGACATAGGCATTTTGAGCTTTTGTAAAAACTTCGGGTATATGGTAGAGGTGTTTGGATTAGTCATTTGCATTTGAGTAGAGCATGGTGTTCTCAAACGTTCCCATAAGAGTCGTCTATCTTCTAGGGGATGACAATCTTCACGTATGGATGGGAATTTTGGTATGGAAGAGAAGTGGGTTGTGATTCCGGTCCACTGGGGGTGTGATACAGGGGGCGAATGAGGCACTGTATCAATGGGTGTTAAGAGGTCAACCGGTCGCTGGAAAGATTTAGGTGATGAAGAACTGATAGGGAGGAGGGCATGTTCTAGAGGATCCATCATGATTAAGGAATTTGGTAATGTAGGCTCGAGGGGTTTCTCTTCTAAGGATGACAGAAAAAGTGGTGATCCTTCTTCTTTTGCAGTAAGAGCGGTGGAAGGAGATGTTTGGGAAATAGATAAGTTAGATAACATCTACTCACAGTCTTGTAGAGATGTGGTGTAAGAAGGCTCTTCTGTGAGAAGAGAACTCTGGGCGGTTGATTCCTTTATGGGTAAAGGAATGGCGGGGCTGTACTTTTGTTCTGATGAAGGAGAAGGAGGTGAGGACTCCTGCATCGGTGAAGAGGCTCGATTCAAATTTCTTCGATGGAAGCCCTTGGTTGGGAGTTGAAAACCACATGGATCTCATGTACACTCTTCTCCTCGGCTAAGGTTTCTTGGTTTGTGTTACTATTAGATGAATGGTTTGGAAATGGTTTGTTGAAGATTTTTAAATTTTGATTAGCAGGGGCATTAGGATTATCGAGGGTTATATCCCCTGCATCAACCATTTCCTGCACTATGTTTTTCAACATCTTACAGTTTTCGTGGTTGTGTCCCTTCACGCAATGGAAGTTACAAAAGTCATTTTCTTTATACCAAGAAGGTTTAGCGCGAGCGGAATCAAACCCGGAGTGAGGTTTAACAGGAGGCAAGGTGATAGCTCCCGCTTTAAGCAATTTGTCCAAGATCACATCATAAGTTTCTCCCAAGCGAGTGTACTGATGGGCTCGGCTTTATACTTATAGGTGAATTTTGGTGGGTATTAGACGGTGCTTGAGATTTGACCGTCACCATGTGTATAGCTCCTTTTGATTTCAAGCAGCCAATGTGTGAGAGTTGGTGGTGTTTGGTTTTTTGTGGAGTCTTGGGTTCGAAATTTGAGTTTTTGTTGCGCAACTTCAATTTCTCCTCCTCTAAGGCTCGAATCTCTAGTTTCGAGCCATAGTAAAGGCCTCATCAAAGGTGCGGAAAGTTTGAATTTGGAGGGTGGGAAATGTGCTTAATGTGTTTAAAGAGTTCGATGAGAGCCCGCGGTAAGGCATAAGTAGTTTGATGAGGCCCCGCCATCCGTCCAACAAAATTGTGATAGATTCGCCTTCAAATTGTCGGATGGCATAGAGATCGGTAATGGATACTTTCTTGCAATATTGATGGAGAAATGATCCAAGAAAGATTGGGCTAATCAAGTTAAAGGAGAAGATTGAGTGTTGGGCTAAAGCACTGTACCACTCCAAGGCAGGTCTTGATAAGGACATGGGGAAGGTAATGGAGTAGTAAGGCATCGTCATGAGCAATCAGATAGCAGGCATGTCTAAATGATTGCAAGTGTTGTTGAGGGTCCTCCTTACTATTAAAGCGAGTAAATTTTGGTAATTCCCATTGAGGAGGATATGTATGAAGGGGGACAGAAGGATGAATAGGCTCCCGACAAACTTGCTCATATGTCAGGGTGTTACGGCTTCCTGAAATAGAAGCCTCAAGATTTTGCATCTTGTCCATCATCTGTTTAATTAAATCATTGGTTGGGTTAGATGATGGTGTTGTCGTCGTAAACGAGGAGGATTGGGCCAAGAGCCACTACTAGACAATGGTGGGGTTAAATGTTGATAAGGTATCGATGATGAATGTGTTGGGGTGATTGAATAAGGATGTCCTATATAAGATGTTGAGGCCACCGGATGAGGTTGCGGAAATGAAAAGGTGGGCGGAGCCTGAGAGGGAAAGCTCGTGTGAATAGGTAGTAGAGAACAAGTTATGAAAGAGGCAATCTGCGAGAGAGATGAGGTAGGGGCAGTGGATGGTAGTGATATGTGGGGCCCCAGATTAACCAAAGGAAAGCCAATTGGTGCAGTATGAACCACCGAAGCCACTGAGCTGGGAGATGGGGCTAAGGATGAAGATGGTGAGGCGGAGTTATTAGGTGGAGAAGGGGCTAAGTGAGCGGCTATACTAATAGGCATACCAAAGAGGAGCTGACCGTCGGGTGTACGGTCAGGGGTATGAGACAAATAATATTGTACGGCGCTAGGATTAGCATCCAAAAATTTGGCAAAGTCCTTATCTCCTACAGGGATCTTGGGAAAAGCACTGGTGTCCGTAGGATCCCCATAGGATGCGAAGGGGGTGACTCAGGCAAAGACACGGAACAAGCATGGAAACCATGGTCGGCTTGTTTCCGGTGATAACAACCATGGACAAGAGGATACATCAGAGAATTAGTCAATCAGGAACAGAAACCACAACAAAATGTTGGAATTGGTAAAACACAGAATCGAAACATAAGAACCGATATCGATCCCAACCGATGTCGGTTAGATGATAGCCAAAGCTCAGTCGTGTAACCGATGTCGGTAGAAGAGGACCGGTGTTGGTCACTATGAAGGCAAAGAGAGAATGTAAGAGGCTACTAGTTTGGGGATAACAAGGCTTAGTATACCCACCAAACTGTCTGAAGTGATCACTGAGATAGGGTATAACCGAGAAACTAAACTGAAAGAAAACAAAACAAGCAAGATACACAAGCAAATCAAGAGACTAAAACCTAGGATTAGTTTTACTCACTTTGGGCTTAAGCCTTAGACGCAAGATGATGTCAATCCTAAACAAAAGACCTAAGGGAGATGTCAAGTTTGTTTTGGCTTATAAGGCTACCTCAATCGGGTGGAGGAATACCGCGGAAAGGGGGATGTTTGAGATGTTGTGTAGATTATGATGTGATTTCGTATGTGTTGTGCGGAGAGTAAGATTAATTTCTCATCAATACCATGGATATCACCCCCACGTGTACGACCTTACTTAATCTACGTTCACTAGAATTAAAAATAAGCAGAGCAAGAATGTGATGCACGTGTTTTAAACCCAAATCGAAAATGATATTCAATGAAGCAAAGAAAGAGAAGAGGTCAAGAAGATGACTTTCACTAATGCAAAGATGCGAAAGAAAGACAAGTTATTTTACCAAAATGACAAAATATTTTGTGAATATTTAGAAGAAAGAAACAACAAGTGTGCTCCCTATATGAAAACAAGCAAGAAAGAAAGAAACCCGAGAAGGGTCCCACTCAGGCGTGCCAAAATGTTTCGCATAGAATTTTGTTCCAAAATAGAGTTACTTCTATCCTTTCATTCTCTTGAGAAACAGATAAGGGTTAGGGTTAGGAGGAATACCTGTTGAGTGTTGGGAAGGTGTGCGCATACCGTAGAGAGATCAGACCGATTGTGAAGAGCTCCTTTTTGTCTGGGAAGGACTACCTGTAAATAAGAATGCAAGACCACTAGATTTTAGTTAGACAATAAGTGAGGGAACTGCCTTGGGCCCAGGAAATATTAGACTTCCTTTTGAAGGTGGTCAGTTCCCTTTTAATACAAATTGATGCAAATGATAATAAAGAATCTATTACGAACTCACGATTTAGGTATCTCATTACTAAAAGCAATAGAGACTAAACTACCAATAATAGAATGTCATGTTGTTTGTTTGGTCACTGGTTATTAATATGTTCAGATCAAGTTACAGGGATAGACCAGCCGGACATGAGATTATTTTGAGGTGAATAGGTGAAAGGTTGGTTTTGGTATAAGTCACAAATGATCGATGCCGTCATCGGATAACCGATCACGGTTATAAAACCGGTACCGTAGGGAATAACCGATATCGGTAGGGGCAGTGGTTTAGGGATTTTTAAATGGAGGTTGGGGTAAGGTGGTTATGAGGTTTGGAAGGTTGGTAGATGGTTGAGGGAAGTAGTAGGGTGATAGAGAAGACTCAGAGAGTGAGAAAGTTGTCTTTGGGGCAATATAGAGATGGATGACTGAAGGTTAGGTGTAGGTCATTGCCGGGTGGTAGATCCAAGAGTGAGCTTATAATCCCTATGAATTAAAAGTTCACAAAGTAGTGTCTAGAAGCATACAAGGTGACAAAAGAGACTACTTACTAGTTTCTGTTGTGGATGCAGGTCCAAAGAATGCAGTGACGAAGGCAAGGCTCAGTTGGGATGATCCAGAATCGGAAGTGAGTCGATCAAACTATCCTCCGACTCTCCTAATGTTTGGATGAGTGTGCAAGTGATCTAGTTGCTCACCTGATCCTTGGGCTCAATACCTTTCTCTTGTAATCTCTTCTCTCTCTCTCACTTGTCTCTCCCTTGCAAATGAATGCGGATCCTCGAAATCGCCTTTGGTTGGGGAGGTCATTTACAGGGAACCGATGGTGGTTGCCTAACCGACACCGGTCGAGTAGGGACCGGCGTCGGTTAGGTCAAAGTTGGCTATTTTTAATAAAACAGCCAACTTTCCCTCCTTTTCTCCCGAGGGGTCAATTGTGGGCTTGGTGAAGTCATTATTACGTTCATTTTGGTGCGGGTGAGGGATGATGAGTCATGGTTGTGGGTCTGGACCAAGTCATAGGTCTTAATTAGGTTAGTTTAGGGTTAGGGCTAGGTCATGGTGAGGTGGTGAGGTGAGGTGGCAGGGTTGGAGATGTGAATTTATTAATTATAAGGTAATTAATACATAATTAAGTGTGTAAGGTTTAGGTGGTGAGGTAGGGTTAGGTTGCGAAGACGAGATGCGGGGTATAGGGCGTTATAAGACCTAAATTTTGTGTCTACACCGTTTTCTTGTGGGATAGTAGGCATGAAGACAAGGGTAAGCATGGCAAGTTTGATGCTCTACGGATGGGCCCTTATGCCATTGATATCAGGATTGGAGAAAATACATTTTTTCTCAAGGATTTGGATGGGGATTTATTGGAGCTTCCTATTAATGGCAGACATTTAAAACACTTTTTGGATTAAATCCCTAAAGGAGGTATGCACAAGTTGTACATTTTGTATAGCCCTTGTTGTTGTTTTGTCTTTTCCTTGTTCTTGCTTATTGTTGGCTTGTGGTTTTCCCTTTTGTCCTTGGCAACCATTGTTGGTGTGGTTTTCTTGGTCTGATTTTTGGTGGAATTTCTAGTTTTGGGCTGCTCTGCATGTTTTGACTCCTTGCCCAATGGATTTTTGGCACTTGGTCTACGTTGTGATCTTGTGGCACTCGCTGGGAGTGCCCATCCCCAAGGAGCCAATGTTGGTCCCATTATTGAGTTTGCATAATGTGCCTTGTTTTTCCATGACCGAATATGCTCACAAACATTTCATTTTTTGATTTCATGGTCTATAGTTCACATTTTCCAGCTGAATACCTTCAAAATGCCCTCATTGTTGTTATTCTACCCCATTTTTAAACAAATCTCTAGGTTTCCCCTTTATTGTGCCCTAATTTTTCATTTACACAGTTGTGTCATTTTTTCCCTTGCCCAAATCGTGCAAAAACTCGAAATGGAGGGAATCCAAGTCATTTGTTGCTAAAATCCTAATCCCCAGGCCTAAATCATTGTGAAAACGTGATTCAATTGATTCAAAGTGAAAAATCCACCTTCCTTGTGAAAAAATTCGATTTCAGAAGCATCCCCACATTTTTGCATTTTGACGGGCATACGGGCATGTTCTCACGCCCCAAATTTATCATTGCAGCAACGTTTATGCTAATATGGCGAGCTCTCATTAGCAGGTGCGATCGGAAAAATGTTATAACTTGTCAAATTTTCAATTTTTGGCAAAGGGAAAATTTTGCTCCGCGGCCCCGCATTTGCCTAGTGTGCCTACGTGGCATGATTTGATTGGTCAGATGGAGCAGCGGGTGGCGGAGGTCACTTAAAAATTTTGCCTTCATTTTTTGCAAATTTCTCAAGGTCAACTTCCTGCCCGAAGGCCCGCAGTGAATGGCATGATGACACGTGGCATAGGAGGGTCAGGCTAATGGCGAAGGACTTGGGAAAATTTTGATGTCTTTTAGCTCAGGGTGTCAGGGGAAAAATTTGGCACACACGCCCGTGCCCAATGGGAAAGCGACACGTGGCAAAGGAAGGACAAGTGAAGAGGCGGGGGAATTTGAAAATTTTGTTTTTTTAAGCTCAAGGCATCGAAAAAACATTTGGCTGCAAGCCCACGCCCGATGGTATGGCGACACGTGTCCAAGGAGGTCAACCGGAAATGCAGGGGACTTGGAAGAGTTTGAAAAATTTTGGCTTCAGAATGTTAGAGAAACAATTCAGCCCGAAAGCCCATGCCCAATGGGATGGTGACACATGTCCACGAGAGTCATTATGGAGAGGCGGATAGTTGGAAAAAAAAATTGAAGTTTTTGGCTTCAAAATGCCAAAGGAAACATTTCGACCTAGAGGCCCGCATCAAATAGAAAAATGACACGTGTGCATGGGGATGAATTGGAGGTGCGGAGGTTTGGAGAAATTTGAAGTTTTTAAACTTCACTTCACAAGGTAAAAAGAAAAGTTTGGGGCCGGGCTGCCCGCCACCAATGAAAGAAGGACACGTGTCCGAGAGGTGACAAGAGATGTGGAGCACACAGAGAGAAAGCAAATTTTTTTCCAAAATTTAGCAAAAATCTCAAGGTGAAAAATAAACTGCGTAAAAATTTGGAGGGTCATCTCCGCATCCAAGAGATGTAGACACACATGGCACATTTCAAAAGGTAAAAAGGAAAGCTCGGGCCCACATGAAGTTTTGATGCTCGTGGAGGAATGAGGGAAGAATTGGAAGGGTCGGCCGCAGCGAATGGGAGACCGCCACGTGGCAGAGGAGATAGCGGGTGTTCGGGCCCACGGAGCATTTTGAGAAAAATTCCTTTCTCAAAAAAGTGGAAAAATGCATCAAATTGGCACACGGTTTTGGTGAAGACCCACAGAAGGACACGTGGCGCATCCAGGGGCTCGCTGGGAAAATTTTCAAAATTTTCCCAAGGTCAGAAAAGGTTCAAAACACATTTTTAAGGTTGGAGGCTCGGTCCAATGGTATTTGGACACATGTCCACTTTATCCAAAAGTCAAAGAAGATATTTCTTAGTCTGCATGATGAATCTCATCAAGACACGTGGAGGGTGGAATTTTAAAGTTGATTTTAATCAATGGCAGCTGTGCATTTTCATTTTTGGGTGCCATGGATGCTCCAAGAAGTGTGGAATCGTCAGTTTTACACCAAATCACATGAAATTTTATATGAATCTACATCCCTTCAGCCTTCTGAACACAATGGCACTATTATTTTGAGTTGATTTGGTGCCCTATAGTGTTTTTCATGAAATATTTTCCTCAGCCCATGAAAAACACGTGAAAGGTGAAAGTAAAAAGTTGCAGAGTTAAAAATGGTGAGGGAAAAAGGTGAAAAATGATTACAAATGCATGCTTTGGCATGGTGGAATGCCAAAAACATGACCCTAGGATGAATAAGGATCTTGAGTTCATGCAATATTTTAAAATATTTGTGCATCTCTCGCCATTTGGCGAGTTGTTTCACAGTTTTATATTATTTTTCATCAAATGGATAGGGTTTTGTAACAAATTTGATCCCTTTGGCATATTCTTTGCTTGGGATGCAAGGATCCAAGCTGGTAGAGAGGATATATCATGTAGTTTGAAAACATTTTGTAGGTCTCATTGAGAATTTTGGAGAAGGAGAGAAGAATTTTCACAGGAAAAGCTGGAAGAAGTCCATTTCCTTTTGAGAAACTCGCCAAGATCCATTTTGATTCCAGTTTGCATCAAATGTTCATCATGTTGAGTTGGTTTCAGCTTTAAAGCCATCAACAAGCTTTGAGATTGTCTAAATCACATTCCTTTACTTGATATATTTGATCAAATTCTTGGATTAACTGGTTTTATCTCTTGGCAAAGCTTGCATACACTTGTATTTCAGTATGTTTTCAATTTGTGTTTCATGCTCATGTTGCAATCTTGTGTTTGGGATCTTTATTGGTCATACATGGTCTCATTTCTTGTAGAGGGTTTGAAGGCATCTGCAATCTTCCATTCAGAAGAGCATTCATTTGAGTGGAGATAAATAGATTTAAATTCATCTTACCTTCCTTGTAAATTGAGGGTGTTTGTAAACCTTTGGGTGTACCTTAGGACATGATCTAACAAGGGGTTCTGAATGCTTTATTGATATTTTGCTTCAAGCCTTTGTGGTAGGCTATCAAAGTTTGTATGGAATAGTGTAGATTTAGGCATCCATATGTGCACACATCTTGGTTGAAAGAGCACTTCAAATTCATTGAAATATCTCTATTGTTTAGGTGTTGTAATTCTTTTGCAAGGTTTCCCAAAGAAGGTGATGACTCCTAACTACTCTTGTCCCAACATCTCTCATCAGAATTTCACTTTAAACTAACTCATCCTACCTACAATACCCCTATATATGCATTGTGTTTCCATAAAAGAATTCAATCCTTTCACAAAAATGCACAAAGTTGATCAGGGTTCTATCATGTCTTTAGCAGCTCTAGCTTTGTTTTGAAAACATTTCCATCATTTAGTAGTGACAACTCCTTTGATTTTGGATAATGGATATTTGATCATGTTTTCACAAAGCCTCCTCCACATCATACACAAAATACATGGATATCTCCATCTCCTTACCACATAGGGGTTGCGATATAGGTTCTCTTGCCTTGGTTGATAGGCACAACCTAAAATAGTGAGGGTTGGATCAAAACCCTTATGAAGGTGTTATCCACTCCCTCAATTCTTGAATGCAAACAAGCAGATAGGTGTGATCCCCGATTCTGAAATGACATACAAAACATCTATCTATCCTTGAGTGTCTTGTGCAGATTCATGATGTTGTTCAAGTTGTGAAGGAGATTAAATCTGATACCAATAGTTGGTAGGGCGACAAATAGGTCAAGAGGAGGAGACAAGTGAGACCGCCCGCGAGATGATATCAAGTGGGGTGATGATTAGTCACTTGATATGATCATTGTTTTGATTTTTGATATTTATACCGGCCTGCATGCCAAAGATAGTGAGGTTGTATATGAGAGTTTTGTGATTTTGAGTTTTATACCGGCCTGCATGTCAAGATAGTGAGGTTGTATCTGAGTGATTTGAGATACTTGTATTTATTTGTATCTAGTGTATATGTGTATTGATACATAGACTCTCCCATTTATATAGATGATGATATTTATTGCATGGATGATGTACCTATGTTTTAATTTCCATTGTTATTGTGTATTGATGGAAACTAGGTGAATTAGGCATGATTGAGTCGAGGTCATGTAGGCATGATGGAGTCTAGCTGAGTTAGGCATGGTGGAGTTGTAGGTCAGTTAAGCATGATGGAGTCAGGTGAGTTGGGTATGGATTGGTCATGTTTTTGTGTTTGATTTAATTTCTAAGTGATTGGTAGTATGGAAAATAAATGATGATGTATATGTATGTTTTGTGGTGTAAATTTCCAAATATTTGATGTCATGGAAATGTGAAATGATGGATTGGATTTTTGATGATGTGATAAAATGGTAGGTATGCATGTTTGTATGTGTGTATGTTTTTTTAATTTCCAAGTGTTGTGTAAAATAGAAACTAACTAAGGTAGCATGTGAATAAAAAAATGGGGAAAATTGGTTAGGGTAAAGAGTGGCCAAGCTAACCTCCAAGGGCCCCATGCCCTTGGAGTGCTACCTACATAGCCCCAATGAAAAGGGGCCTCAAGCCAATGTAGTTCTCCCATAAGTTAGGGAAGAATATGATGAGGTAGAAGGATGGGTTGGTAGGTTGTAGGCATGTTTAAGTCTAGGTCATTTAGGCATGGTTGAGTTTAGGTGATTTTAGGCATGGTTGAGTTTAGGTCATTTTAGGCATGGTTGAGTTTAGGTGATTTAGGCATGGGTGATTTTGGTGAAAGGGGAATCCTTAAAATGTAGGTGTCGATGGTCTAGTCCTGTATAGGAGAATCAACAAGTAATGAATAATGTGTATGGTAAGAGGTGGCAAAAAGAGCCGCCTAATTTATAAGAATCCTAATGAGTCTATCATACCAAAGATTGACTTATGAATGTAAGACCCTAAAGGCGTTGCATAATTGACTGTTCTAAGGGTGAAGAAAGTCACATGATCACGAAATGTCACATTTGCGACACGTCCCTTGAGTGGGTAGGAAATTAGGGTGAAAAGGTGATGAGGTGAAAATAGTTTGGTTTTTAGTGTAACGTAATGTGAGACAAAGATGCCTATTTGGCAAGAGACCCAAGATCAAAATAGGCAAGTCCATGATGAAAAATTTATATTTTTCTTTTTTCTTTTGTTTTTATAGAATGATTGATGCAGGAAGTCTATATGGGATGAGTAGATTATTTCCTTGAGGTATTCATGAAGCTGATCGATGTGGGAAGCTTCAAAATATTTTATTTTATTTTTTTACAAGAATAGTCTTCTTTTGATGATAGATTATGTACAATATGGCTAGCTTTGTATAGTTGTCCTTCGAGGAGTAGTCTATTTATAATAACGAGATAGAAAGAGTAGATGTCCTTTTTGAGGGAGTCATATTTTTCTGGAAGTTTGACTCAAGGAGTGGAATCCCATTTTACTTTTGAATTTTTTTGGTTTTGGACTTTTAGGTCATGGACAAGGCTATAGAGAATAATAGGCTCGTGAGTTGAAGATAAAACCATAGCACACAGAGGTTAACTATGAAAGAGAGAGTTTAAGTGATGAACAACCATGGGATTCCATCTTGAAAAAGATGAAAAGTATCCATGAGAATCATGTCGTGAGTAAAGCCTTGGTACTCATATTGAAGATAAGGCTAAAAAATGATGGGTAATCATGTGATTCTTGTTTAGTCATTGATCCTTAAAATAGGTAAAATGGAAGGTGAATGGTGCTCAAGGGACGAGCATTTTAACTAGATAAAATGTGATATAGGACTTGATTCAACAATAGAATGGTCGAAGATGCAAGGCATTGAGGGGCTCAGGTTCAGGTTTACCTTCGAGTGAAGACAAATGATAAGCACATGATCCATAGGTATGAGTGATGATATAGGGTCCAAACTAATTAGGAGAAAAATTTCCCCGTTTACTTTTCTCCTCTTTTGTTACATGTTGATTTTCCTTCAGGACGAAGTCACCAACCTGGAAGGTTCGTTCATGGACACATTTATCATAGGCACATTTGATACATTTTTGTTAGATTTGGAGGTGATCAAGAGCATTGAGACGACGTTCATCTAATAAATTGAGTTATTCCAAATGTCTTGGCGAAAGTCATCATCGTTGAGCATCTCTTTAAGTGAGATACGAAGAGATGAAATATAGACTTCAATAGGCAAAACAACCTCTGTACCATAGACCAGAGAGAAATGTGTGGCAGCAGTTGAGGTATGAATACTAGTGCGATAAGCCCATAAGGCAAAAGGAATGTGTGTATGCCAATCCTTTCCAGTATCGTCAACTACTTTCATAAGAATTTTGTTTAAGGTTTTGTTAGTTGATTCTGCTTGGCCATTTGTTTGAGGGTAATAAGGTGAAGAAAACTGATTTGAATGTCGAAGGTGTAACAAAGTTTCTATAGGGTTGTGTTTTGAACGGTTTTCCGTTATCAGTGATGAGACAGTGAGGAACACCAAAGTGAAAAATGATGTGATGGTTGATGAATTCACATATTTTCTTGGCTTTTGTAGAAATAAGAGGTATGGATTCAACCCATTTAGTGTAGTATTCGATAGCGGTAATAATCCATTGATGACGTTGTGAAGAATGAGGATTGATCTCTTTGACAAGATCCAAACCCCATTGAGAGAAAGGCCAAAGGTCTCGTGTGACTTGTAAGGCATGACTAGGGTGTGTGATGAAGATTAACATGTTGTTGGAACTTCACACAATGTTTGACATAATCACAACAATCACGGTTTAAGGTGGGCCAATAATAGCCTAGGTGGAGAATGCGTTTAGTGACATAATAAAGCAATCAAGTTACCTCCACAAATTATACTATGAACTTCCTTTATGGTATAGGGAATTTCAGAACTTGTAAGGCATTGTAGGAGGATACCATCAAAGCCACATTTATAAAGAAGACCACCCATGATGACATAGTGAGAGACACTTTTGAGAAAGGCTCGTTGTCCATTGTGAGTAAGATCTGGAGGTAGAATGGAAAGGGAAAGGTAGTCAGCAAACTACTTATACCAAAGGTCACGTGGGTCAAGCTCAATGGTTCTGACAAGGTTGATGTCTCGAAATAGATAAGAAGGTGACAATAACCTTTCTACTATGACAAATATTTTTTTAGTCGGAGGGCAAAATGGGTATCGAGAAGCAAGCCAGGCCATGGTATCCACAAATTTGTTAGTGGAACGTGGAGTAGTTTGAAGTTCAAAACGGTCAAAGGTAGCCAAAAGTATATCTACATGATGTTTATAATTTTGAAGTATTTCGTTATGACACTGGTATATACCATTAACTTGATTTATAACCAATTGAGAGTTGCCAAAGATATTAATTGATTTAACATCTAAGGCGATGATAGCTTGAAGACCTAATACGAGTGCTTCATATTCAACGATATTGTTAGAACAATAAAAATCTAGTTTGAAATATAATGGCATAGGTTTTCAGTCAAGAGGAATGAGGATAACTCTGACACCACCCCCATGCTTGACATTTGGAACCATCAAAGAATAAGGTCATCTGGTAAATGGTATCATCTAAAGAGAGTGTAGTAATGGATTCATCCGTGAAATTGAAGTTAGAGGATTGATTTCTTGAGAGGGGTGCATCTACAAGTTGGTCAGCGATGGTTTGTCCTTTGACAAATTTTTGATGAGTGAATTCAAGGTCTAGGTCTACAAGTAACATGAGCCAACGTGCAACACATTGATGTTGGTAGGGTTTAGCGTACATGTAATGTAAGGGGTCAGTATTAGTGATAACAAATTTTTGTCATTGGGTAGGTAATGGTGAAGTTTAGTGGCAACAAAAACTAAGGCTAAGCATACTTTTTAGCATGAGTATATCTAGTTTCATATTCTAGAAGGGTGTAATTTATATAATAAATTGTTTGCTCCTGTTGCTCATCACGATGAGCAAGCATGACACACAAAGAATAATCAATAGTAGAAATGTAAAGGTAAAATGGTTGGTCATCCTTAAGGGAATGAGCACATGTGGTTAGAGGAGGTATTTTTTAAGGCTTCAAAGGATTTGTAGCATTCATCATCCCATGAGACTCCTTTTTGAGGAGATGATGAAATGGGTGGTAGCGGTCGGAAAGTTGTGAAATAAAGCAATGAATAGATTGTAAACTTACTTTGCAAACTACGAAGTTAACGAAGGCTAGTAAGTGGAGGAATTTCAAGAATAGCCTTGATTTTAGTGGGATCAACTTCAATGCCACACAAAAAAATGATAAAACCAAGGAGCTTGCTAGAGAGAACAGTGAAGACACACTTCTTAGGTTGAAGGTGAACACAATATTTGATGAGACAATCGAAGATAACCTTAAGGAATGTAAGGTGTTCGCCCCAATGTTCGGATTAAGCAAGAAGATTGTCAATGTAATCTTCCAATATGTGATGCATAATGTCATGAAAGATAGAAGCCATAGCCCACTGATATGTGGCACCAACGTTTTTAAGGCCAAAAGGCATGACACGATAGCAGAAGGTCCCCCAAGGAGTGATGAAGGTGGTTTTGTGTTGATCCTCTGGGAAAGTAATATTTGGTTATAACCTAAGAAACCATCCATGAGGGATAACATCTCATGGCCGGAGGTAGGATCAATGAGTTGGTCAATATTAGGTAGAGGAAAGTCATCTTTAGGGCAAGCTAAACTAAAGTCGTGGAAATTTGTGCAAATGTAGAGTCCCCCTGTCACTTTTGTGACAGGAACGATGTTAGAGATCCATTAGGAATAATCAATGGGTAGGATAAAGGAAACCAAAAGAAGGCACTGGAGTTCTTCTTTGACAAGAAGGGCAATGCAAGGATGTATTTTACGCAGCTTCTATTTTACAGTTTGGCTTCAGGAATAATTACGATATTGTGGACCACAATGTTTGGGTCAATATCAGGCATATCAGCGTAAGACTAAGTAAAAGCATTGATATGATCTTGGAGGAATGCAATAAAAGATTCTGCTCGAGCGACATCTAAAGATTAGCCTATCTTTAAAATGTGGGGTTGTCTGAGTTTGGATATTGATTTCAATGGTCTATTCATTTAACATGGTTTGCATCTCGAAGGTAACAACCGATGAATATAAGAATCTTCTCGCATTAAGGTAGGTGAGAATAGACTCATCGTCCCCCAACATTGAAGGACATTAATAAAGGTGTATTGTCATCAATCATGTCAAGATACAGGAAGGGAAGAGAAGAGGGAGCCTCGCCATCTCATTGATAAGTCAGAGGTCCCAAGGAAATGGTTTTCACGAAAAAAAAAAAAAAAGTTAGGAGGAATGGATTCTGGATCCATAGACTCCGTAGGTGAAGGTGGTGAAGTTGGTAGATGGGGTGAAGGAAGGTTGTCATCCTCAATGAGTTCGACATGGGATTTCTTAGAAGATGGTTCGGCAAAGCCAATACCACTTTGGTCTTTATGTTTACATGTGGTGCATGGGATGACAGTATGATGGCCTTGTTCATAGAAACCAAAGCGAAAACCCTTCCATACACAACGATGGAGGAAGGTGTGGGTGAAGCGGTGGTTAGTGAGATATTGAAGGTCAGATTAAAATGGTCACATTTGGGTAGGCGGCTCGAGTGAGTAGGTAGAAGTATCAAGTCCCCCATATGTTAAGTTGGTGTGAAGGTGGGGAGGACCGTAAGGGAAAACATTGCCTATGTGGTGATCATAGTGGGGATGTTGGTGAAGGTTACCATACTCTTGAGGAGTAAGGAATGTGTTGATGTTGTACAGGCGGTACTCCCCCAGAGTGAGACATTGAAAAACACCTTCTAAGGGATTGGTAGTTGGTATGTGGGTAGTGGAAATGGATGAATTACTAGAAGAAGAAGCATTGGTTGGTTGAGAAGTAGATGGGTTAGTGGATGGGTTAGTTGTAGAGGTTACGACGATAGTGGGAATAGAGGAGTTAGGTGTGGGAGAGGTAGCAACAATATTGGTGGTAGGGGTGTGAGTGAAGGAGAGGTGGCGTGCGATGGAAGATGCCTTAAGCTGTATAAGGACTTCATTAGGTCTATACAACATGTTACAGTGTTTTGAATGGTGAAGGGTCAATGAAATGGTATAGTTATGTCCTTTATGTTCAAATTTTACACAACGATGAAAGTTTGAAGGAACAAAACCCATAATGTGGATCCAAGGTCAACCAAGTAACAGGTTATACTGGAATTCCCCCTCTAAGACATAGAATAATTTTGGAATGGTATGGGGGCCCACACAAATATGGAGAATGATGGTGCCAAGGGTCAAAGTTATGGCATCATTGAATGAATGCAACATAACTGAGGTTATTATGCATGCAATTGGAGGGGATGTGCATTTGGTTATACGCATGGGAAGAGATAATGTTGATGTTGGCACCTCCATTGATCATAACGCGTCGAACATGTATATTATCAATGTAGATGGAGATGAATAGGGTGGGATCAAGATCATCTGATTAGAGAGGTACAATCTTGTCATCAGAGAAATTGAGAGCGGATTACTTGATGAGTGGTAGCGGGTGCAGAGGAAGGTGATGAAGTGGTGAGAGAGGACACATGGTGAGGGGTGATAATGGAGGCCGCGGGCATAGGGTCCTCAATAGGTAAAACCTCAAGATTGGTGTAACTATTTGATCATTGTATGATGGTTGACCCTGTCATAAATAGGGTATGTGTGTCCCCGAATCGTAATTCTTGGTGGGGGTATAGATGGTATATTAGTCACAGGATTGGAGGATGGGCTAGCTGCTTTCTCCTTTCCTTTGTCTTTCTGGGCACGAGTGACAATGCTAACCATATTAATATGGGGTGAGGGAGTAGCTGATTCATGATAAGTGTAAAAAAGATGGGAAATAGAATGATGAGGGAATATACTTGGTGTTGTGTAAAGAAAGTAGCACATTGACATTTAGGTGGAGGTTTGGCTAACTCTCTTATGCGGACCATGTTGATCTCGAATTTTGGAGGAGGATAAAAGGGTTGTGGAGGTGGAGATGAAGGTCGTTGGATAGGTAAGGGATGAGGGTGTGTGGTGATAGGTGAAGGGGGAATAGGGTCCTCATCTAAAAGATCATCATCATCAAAGTTTTCTTCAGGAGGAAAGAGTTGGAGAAGAACGGTTTTAGAGCCTTACATTTTTCTACATCATGCCTTGACACATGATGGTAGGCACAAATTTTTGTATCATCAAACCTTGTTGGTTTAGGTTTGAGTGGGTCGTAAGGTCTAAGTGGTGGCAATGTGATGACAACGATCTCTAAAAGGTTTGCTAAGATGTTGGCGTAAGATCCTACCAATGGATCACAATGCAAAGTAAGTGTGGGTCGAGATGGAGGTGTGAGTGATTTTGGTGGGAGAGGCACCACGGGAGGTGGAATCAAAAGTGGAATAGGTTTGATCACTGGTTTGGTAGGTTGTAGTGTTTTAGGCTTAGGTTTTTGGGTTTTAAAATGATACTTTAACAAACTACAGTCAAGGGACAAAGGAAGTCCCTCCTCTTTAATGGGAGAGGTTCCCTTATTGAAAGCAAGCAATAAAACTTATATACAAATGTAGAACTTTCAAAGTGTGGATTCCTGATACTTTGAAACATTAATATGCCCAAAGATCATCAATATGAAAGAATGGAAGAAGAAATGAGATGAGAGAGGAAGAAAATAACAATACTTTCAAGTAATATAGGTAGCATAGTATAACCTTATGCGTATTGAGCAAAGAGATGCGAATGGAATCATTCGTACTTATAACAAATATAATTTCACGATACAAAAGTTCTCGAAATCATATTAACCAGAACACAAAGTTTCTTAGCATGCAAAGATGGATGATTCACAAATTTGAATAAGGAAAGAAAGAATTGACAGAGGAAGAAGGGGAAAAAGACTTTTGTATTGATTATTTTTGAATCTATTACAATTTCAAGAATGTCAGGATCCCACCCCTTTTTGAATGAGCCAAGCTCTTACATTTATAGATGAAGTGAAAAGAGGAGAAGAAAAGGAAGGCGGAAAATCTAATTTGGAAGCCCGACCACTAGCTATCAATGCCCCTACCAATCCGCCTACAATCTGCCAAATTTGGTTCCCCATGACTACTTGGCATGTTAGAGAAGATGGCAAACCAAAATCTAGATATCTCGATAGTTGAAGCAATCGGATTACATATTAATGGTGTGAAAAGACCTTTTCTAGATTCTCACCCACCAAATCTTGTTAAAAATAATATTTTATGCTTCCATGGCGTAGAGGTGGTTGAGATCTTTCCAATGGTACCAAATTCATCAAATTTGGAACACTGGATCAAAATTTATGCCCATTTGAACATTTGAATCGAATCCGTACAAAAATGGCGAAAAACTAGTTTTGCAAAATGGATCTGCGGGCCGAAATTCACTTTGGCACCTTTTTGCAAAAACGCAAAATTATAAAAAAATCTCCCACAAAGACCGAGGCCCAAAACTTCACATTTTACATTAGGGTCTGACACGTGGCATTACCTGAGTGGTAACGAGTCACGGCTCACTTTATAATTTTGCTTCTTTTAGAAATGAGGCTCAAAAGCTCAAAGTTCTCCACCGACCCGCCTCTCCACTTTGACTTTTGATGCGGGCTCAACATTTGACTTTTTCCCTCTTGGAAACAAGGCTCAAAAACTCAAAAGGCTCCGATGATCCGCCTCCCCACTTTGACTCTTTTGATGCAGGCTCAACATTTGACTTTTTCCCTCTTAGAAACAAGGCTCAAAATCTCAAAAGGCTCTGATGATCCGCCTCCCCGCTTTGACTCTTTTGATGCGGGCTCAACATTTGAATTTTTCCCTTGGCATGAGCGGGGCCACGAGTCACTTTATAACTTTACACCCTTTGCCAAAATGCCTCAAAACACAAAAAGGGTCCACCTTTCGCCAAATAGCCAATCAAGATCTTTTGCGGCCGTGGGGCCAACTTGACACTTTTGCTAAAAGAGCCAAAAATGACAAGTTCGCAAAAAGAACCCATTGTCCTACCACATCCAATTAGAGATGCCCACGTGCCCGTGGATGTTGGGGCACAAAATTGACAGGGAAGATATGCCCATCAAAGATGAAATGAAGGGAAAAACTCCACTTTGTTTATGCCTGAATCAAGGATTTTTCCTGCAAAAGATAAATGCAAGGAATACAAGGCTCGACCCAGTCCATAGCCATAGAAAAAGATAGATGAATTCCATGCATCCATGACAGAAAATAGAAAAGATGTTTCAAAATGCACAAACTGAGGAATTTTTAAATGGAACCAGTGGGATTAAAAACTAAATACCAACACTTCAAAACATGAATTTCTCCATCCCTCCAAACTTCTTACTCCGTTTTAAACACTCCTCAAAGGCACCAACTCAAAATTTTCGAAACTGGACTTGGAAAGTGAGGGGGATTTTGAGGGCGACAACAAGTTTGTCTTGTCTCGGTAAAGGCATGGAAAATGAACTAGCGATAGAAGGTGTTGTAAGTTTGACTACCTCTTTGGAGGGTAGTTGGTTTTTCAACTTTGGTTGCACCTTCCTAGGTAAAGGTGAAGATGACATGCATGATGTTGAAGGAAGAAGGCGAGACGGTGGAAGGGGACGGATTAGCCAAGGTGATAATGGAGGTGAGGTGAAGGTTTTGGAAGAGGTGAAGTGGATGGTATTGGTTGAAGAGTGGGGAATATCATAGGTAGAGACGAGGCTACTGTTCTCTCACCTGAAGTGGTGTGGGTATAGGTGGTAAATAGGTTCTTGGTGATGGCAAAGGTATACGCTATACAAGTAAGTTAGGTGTAAGAAAGATTCGTGATGAGGGATTGGCTATTGTGTTTTTAGTTTACCTTGGGTAGGAGGTTGTTTGGCCAAGGTGGATTGATGAGGTCCTGAATAAATGGAAGTGGTGAAGGTGACAAAGGGGTAGTAGGCGAAACCGGTGTATGTGGCCTAGAAGGTTGGGTCTTCCTTTTAGGTGGAGGTATGTTTTTGCATGAGCTTGTGAGGACGTGGTTAAATCCAATTTGACAAGAGGATGGACTAGGCTTGATGTTGGCATGACTCCTAATGTGGTGATGGTTCTGGATTTGGGGGAAGGTGTAGGTGCAAGTAGGTATCAACATGCGACATTTGCATTTGGGTTGAAAAAGGTAGCCGAAGGCGTCCCCAAAACATGGAATTATCAACATAATCTAAGTGGTCAGCCAGGCGTGAAAATGACACTTTTGTAGGAAGAGATGTTATTGCCTTTAGTAGTAATCCCTGTAAAGTATGTATGTGAGATAGGGAATTGGTTGGCTTCGAACTTTGTAGGTAAGAGAGCCGAGAGAAAATCAACAGGATCCTAGAAGGCTAATGGGGAATTGTCACCAACATGTAGTGGCACTTTTAAAGGATCCCCTATGGGTAGGGGAGATGATGTGTAGGATGAGGTAGGTTCTTCTTTCGGTAGAGAGGAAGGGGGCAAGACTCTTTCGTGGGTAAGAGAGTTAATGCCACTGGTTGTTCATTAGGTTGCAAGGTGAGTGGTGAAATGACATCGGCATATATTGTGAACTCCTCCATGGGTGAAGGGGGAGATGAAGAGGAATCCTCTACGATGAAGGTGTAGATGAAATAGGTTCCTCTATGGGTAAAGGTGCTCGGGTAAGAATCTCCTTGATATAAGGGATAGGAGGAAATTGAGGAAGGTCTGCAGTACAACTTTGAAACCAACATGTACTTCATGGAGACATTACTACATTAGTCGCGAGGCTCACCAGTTTAGTTAGATGACGGGGTGTGATTAGGAAATGGCTTCTTGAAGATATGCAAGTTCTGATTAGCCAATGCGTTTGGGTTGTCCAAGATGAGATCTCCATTGTCTAACATTTCCTAGACAATGTTTTTAAAGGTTATACAATTACCATCGCTATGACCTTTAACACGATGATAATTGTAGTAATCATGTTCCTTGTACCATGTAAGCATAGGACAAGCAAGGTTAAAACCAATATGTGGCTTTGATGGGTGGAAGAGCAATTGCTCGGGTTTTAGAAGTTTTTCTAAAACAAAAGAATAAGGCTTTCTCTATGGGAGTGTACTTTCATTGCTCTCCTTTGAACTGAAAAGCTTGATGATGAGAGAAAGGTTGGAAGTAGGTTTTGATTGATTAGATGGGTGAGATGGGCCATCTTTTAAAACTACCGCATTGGCAGATCCTTTGGCTTTGGAATAATTTTTTGGGTTTTGGAAGAGGAAGAGGCATCATTTGACTTGAATGCAACATTTTTGTTATGCAATTGAATTTTCTTCTCTTCTATGGCATGAATTTCAAGTTTTCTAGCCATGTTGAACACTTCATCAAATGTATGGAAGGTTTGGACTTGAGAGTTGGTGAGATGTGCCTGGCACAATCCCTAGTAAACAACTCTATAAGCTTGGTTTGAGGTAGTTGGAATGTAAGTCTGGTTGATGAGGCTTCGCCAATGAGCTGACAAAATATGTGATAGATTTGTCTTCGTATTGTTGTGTTGAGTACAAGTTGGTCATGGTGACCTTCTTGACGATATTGATCAAAAATGGTCTAAGAAGGCTTGAGCCACTTGGTTAAATGAGTAAATGGAATGTCGAGGTAAACCACTATACCAATCTAACGCAGGTCCTATTAAGGACATTGGGAATGTCCATAAGAGTAGAGCGTCATCATGAGCAATTAAATAACACCCATGTTTGAAAGACCACAAGTGTTGTTGCGGGTCCTCTTTGTTGTTGAACTAGTTGAATTTGGGCATTTCCCAATGCATAGGGTATGGATGAATGGGAATAGACAGATGAATGGGCTCATTGTAGATTTCATCGTATGTTAAAGAGTTACAAGAGCCAGAAACCGATGCTTCCAATGTTTGCATCTTTTCCATCATCATTTTAATAAGGTCGTTGGTAGGTTGTGATGATTGGGCACCCATGTAGTATAAGTGGGTAAATGGTGAATGTATGATGAGGAAAAAATCCCAATATATGGTGGTGTCGAGTATGAGAATTGCGAGGGGAATAGATGCGGTGCGAAAAATATCCCGAATAGGTGATAGACGAGATAGGTGGTTGTTGGTGATATGTGTAAGTAGGTGGGGTGGATGTAGTGATTCTTGTAGTGATTGGAGGTAAAGACTACGGGATGGAGAGGATGATGTTTTGGAATGGAGTATGGGTTGCCGACACCATGGGTGGTTGCGATGCAATAGGTATATATGAGGTGGTGGGTGCGAGACGGGTTATGCTTAAGGTAGTTGATGAAGGAATGACTAATACCATGGGAGTAATCGACGCGTCAAAAGTGTGACCAATGTCATAGGTGTCACATGAGATATTAATGATGTGGGATCAAGTTGGGATACTATGGGCGATAAGGTAGAAGAAGGTGAGGTGAGTTATTACTAGCCGGTGTGGAAGTGGGGTGAGGGAAAGGGGGATGGACATAAGCATGTCATATACCAGTTGTCCTAATGAGTCTTGAGTAGATGAATGGGTGAGATAATGTTGTAAGGCAACAAGATTGACGTCAAGGAGTCTTGTGAAATCCTCGTCATCGGTAGATGATAATGGGCTGAGTAGGATCCATAGGTGATAGGATGGAAGGTAGCGATGGGCTAGGTGGGAGCGGTGAAGACTTGCATGGAATACAAGGGCATTAGCTTGACTACGAGTCAAAACCATGTGAGTTGGCATAGGCTTGGCAATCTGCTCTCTGTAAATGACAGAAAAATAGAAGAAATGGAGAAAAATAGTTCCAGGAAGGTGAAAATTGATGTTGTTTTTAATTAAAAATTTAAAACACAAGAACTGATAATGGTTGTGTTAACCGATGACGGTGATAGAGGGTGACCGATGATGGTTAGGATGATTGATACCAGTTACTGATGGAAAATTAAAAATTTTTGCAAATGAGGCAATAACTGATGAAAATGAAGTAAAACTGGATTTGATAGTGATTTCAAAGATCCAAAGGTATGATGATGTATCTGAGAAACCCCAGAAAGAATAGAAATGTGATGAGTGTTGTTTTGGTGAAATAATCCAAAAGACCAGGAAACTGACAATGGTTAAGTAAGTCGGTGATGGTTAGATGTAAACCGGTGATGGTCCCCTGACCGACTCCTCTAGTCACTATGAAATTTGAAAATATGAGGAAAATTTTGATTTAGTGACTTAGATCAGATAAAATACCAACCCAAAACCTGAGTATGGTAATGATGAACCCTGACACACTCAAAAATAATAAAAATACACCAACTGTGATTGTAGAGTGTGAAAGGAAGAAAAAAAATGGAGAAAACAACCTCTCAACTCAAAACAAAAATCATGGAAAAAAAATAAGAAACACGAAATCCTATTGGTGAATTTTATGTTTTAGCTTATATTATTTTAGGACTAACTTGTGAATAGAACATAGTTTTTGGTTTGATAGAAGGTACCCTATGAAAATCCAAGAACTAAGGATGGTTTCAAGTAAAGTTTTGGCAAGGGTGGTCCTTTCTTTGAGATAATGACTGGACAGAGAAACCAGCTTGGTGCCCACTGTCAATCCTCTGATCGTGTGATCGTTGACAACTTCTTCCAAGTAGGATGATGTTTAAGAAGATGTGTAAATTATTTAAGTGGTTTGGTATAGAGAGTGTGCAAAGTGAACTACGATTGAATTAGTCAACCATCAGTAGGCATGACTTCCAGCGTATAGGTTGCCCTCAATTAATGTGAGCTACAATGTAACAAACCAGAATGAAATGCAAATGTTTTAAGCCCAAATCCACAATTACGTTTGATGTAGAAAATGGAGAATAGGAAGAGGAATGCTCTTTCACTAATGCAATGTAGTAGAAAGAAAGATGTGTTCTTTTAAAGCACCAAAGCACAATTTCTTTTAGACAATAAAAAAGGAGAAAATTCCAGAGAAGAAAATTAATGTGAATACTTTTCAAAAGGAAATACACACACAATTTTCACCTAGGAATGAACAAATGCAACAAAACCCCTTATGGGTCCCCCAGGCGTGCCAAAATGTTTCACCTAATTCTTAGTAGATTAATGAAACAAATAAGGGTAAATAGGCCAAGGAGGAATACATGTTGTTCATTGGTTAAAGGTTGTCAGCGCGCGAATCGACTTCCTGATCCAAGTTGATTGTGTGAGCTTCCTTTTGGCTAGAAGCAACTACCTGAAATGCAAAACAAGACCACAAAACATAGTTAATAGCAAAGGTTAGTGGATTGCCTAGCGTGAGCTAGATCCAGGAAGTGTGATACTTCCTTGATGGTTGTCAATCCACTAATATGTATAATTCAATATAAAATAAATGAACATGCAAATAAAAGAATCTAACACTAGTGTTCTGATTTAGGTATCTCAGATTACTATCAATGTTAATTCAATTAGATGCTTTAATAATTAAACTGATGAAGGTCCCGGGTCAGGTTACAGGCTGGGTAGGTGGTCTAGAGATCACAGGCAGGGTCTGGGTAAGACTTGGTGGAGTTTGGGTTGGTCTTGGATAACTGGGAAGCTTGTTGGTCTGAGGTAGTTTACCAGACACAAAGACCAATGCTGGTCAGTGTGTGACTGATGATGGTTTAGGTATGACAGATACTTTGGTTTAAGATGACCGATATTGGTTCTGTGGGAGTGGTCGAATGTCGAAACATGTATCTAGGCTCTCTCTGTGTCTGCACAGAGAGTTGGGAAGGTATGTGGTGAGGTTGTAGGTGGGGTATTAGGTTTTGGCAAGGTTCTGTGAGGTTTTGGGGTGTTAAGGTCAGTTTAGTGAAAATCGACAGAGACACGATAACCGATGTTGATCCAGTTACCAATGTCGGTGAAGGGGAAACCGAACGACAGGTAAGCTAACCAAAGCGTCGGTAGGTGCAATTTGGTGAAAGTTGATAAAAGGTAATTTTGGGCTTCTCTATGATTGCACAAAGAGTGAAGGAGGGATGATTGGGTTCATAATAATATGAGGAAGACTCGGGAAGGTATAAAGGATAGGTATGGAGAGCCAAAAGGCTAGGGTGGCTAGATAGGTAGATGGGCAGGAAGGTAGGGATGGAGGAATACAGGGAAAAATAAGATCTAATAACAAAAGATAAAGAAACTATTTAAGAAAGTATATAAATGATGTAAAATCAAACATACTTACTTTTATATGTAGGCTTGTGGGTGAAGGACAAATGTGATAGTCGATCTGTGAAGAATTTGGTGGTAAGTGTCGTGAAAGTGCTTCCTGAGTGCTACCTAAATTCCAACACCTTCATATCAGTCTAAGGTACTTGTTTAGGCCTCTTGGCTACATGTATTTTGTCATTTTGATGCTGAGAAAACTTTGGTTCGTGTTTGAATGAAGATAGTGTTGTTGCAAATCAGCAGCACCCATAGATGTTGATCAGATTTCTAGTTTGACACTTGGACATCCAGTGTGATTGCACAACATTGAATCTTTTCCCCAAGTGTGGGACTTGTAAAAATGGGAAAATAATCTCTAGATTAGAGGTTGGTTCCTCAACTCCTCTGATCAGGAATATTACTTGCAAGTTATAGAGGGTTTGAATTCAAGATCCTACTCTAAATTCCAAAGGGTACAAAGATAGAGAATGCGAAAAAAAATTGAAACTAATGCTAATAAGGTGATGTACCAAAGGAGTGGTGAGAATTTTTGATTCTACATATTGACACGAGATCATGGCAATGCAACCAAACTTCATGCACAAACCGATGACATGTAATGAAAGATCAGAAAGAAAGCAAACAACATAAGCAAAGGATTGAAACTCATTCACAAAGCTTGCATTGTCATTTCCAATATCAAAATACATGCATTACAGCATCCGGGAGGCGAAAACATGTTGCGATCTGGAAGAGGTCCGAATTTTCCACAAAATCACTTTTAAGGTGAAAGAGGGAGCCTGCAATACATGAAAAATGTTCAACCTTTCAAAAATGAGCCAAATCTAGCTTTTACAGTGCAAGAAGCGACCCCAGGAGAGAGAAACATAGGAAAACATGGGAGAGCTTCAACCACTAACCAAAAATGCAATAAAATAGCATGGGAATCCTTACAGGTCCATCCCCAACATTTTTCACCATGCTGGGAGAGAATGCGAGCCATTCTTCATTAAAAATGGTGGTTGAAATGTCATTTCTGTTCATGACCATGTGCCAGAGGTGTTTTTCAATTTTCTCTCTCCACACTATACCAAAATAAAAAATTGACCCTAGAATCTTATAGAGAATTTCACCACTTTCCATTGATATAAATAATGTGAAAAACCAAGCTCTGGATCAAAAGATATGGCCATTTGAAATTTTAAGGCAAAACAGGGCCAAAACGGATTGGCGGGCGAAAATTTTGAAATTTTCCACTTTTTTTGCATTTGGGAAAATTTCCCAAAAATCCCTACACTCCGCCATTCTGGGTGCCACGTGGCATGTTCTAATTGGATGTAGGCCCTCTGCGCTTCATTTTCCATCATTTTGACCATTGGAAAAATTTTCCAAAAATCTCTGTCGGCCGATGATCTGAGGACACGTGGCATGATTTGATTCGCTGTGGGCCTCTACCCCTTAACTTTTCCGTCACTTTTGGTCATATTTTTGACTCAGACACGTGGCAAAACCCCATTCGTTGTGGGCTTTTCCTGGAGATTTTTCCATGCGGGCCTGTCCTATATTTTTGCCACTTGGACACGTGGCGAGATTCCATTGGCTCGTGTTTGGGGCGGTTTTTCCTTTTGAAATTTCCTTCATTTTTCTTTGGGAAAATTTCCCAAATTTTCCCCGCCTTCCACCGGTCCAAGACACGTGGTAGCATCTCATTTGACACGGGCCTGGGCAAACATTTTTTCTTTTCATTTAACCTTTGGGAAAAAAGCACAATCTCCCCCACGCTCCGCCGTTCCGACCCCCGGGGACATGTGGCCTGTCCCCATTAGCTGCGGGTCTTGGGGGTAGAAAATTCCTCTTGAATTTTTTCAAAAACACTTCACCAAATTTTAACTTCACCTCCGCACCCGTTGTTCTTGAGACACGTGGGAAGGAGGCCATTGGATGCGGACTTTGCGGGAAAATTTTGACTTTGCGCCTCTTGCAAAATATTTCGCCAAAATTTTAACTTCGCCTCCGTGGCCCAAAACTCGTGCCTAAGGACACGTGGCACAATGTGGTTGGGCGCAGCCTTTCCTTTTGAAATTTTCCATGGCGCCAACACTTAGTCAATTTTTCAAATTTTTCCCCTTGGACACGTGGCATAATCCAATTCGCGGCGGGCCTGCGGGCAAAATATTCCTTTTGAAAACTTTGCCAAACACTTGGTAAAAATTCCAAGTCTACCTCCGCCTCCGCCACTCCGAGGACACGTGGCAAAGATATTCTTGGTCATGGACCTTTCAGGGAAAATTTCCCACAAAAACTCTGCCAAGCCATAACTTCAAAAATACATGGAGTTAGGAGGAAAACTTTACCTTTCTGGAAAGCTGAGAAAAATATCTATCCAATGGTGCCATTTCCAGAAAGTCTTGAGTGCCTGAAAAGTAAAAATTATGACTGAGGCACAAGAGAGGGAAGAATGAAGGGAGTTAGCCACAAAATGAGCAAGGGGCTCATTTTGGATAACAATAGTTCTCTCCCAAAACTCAAAGTGACCAACCTAGGAAAAAGGTTGCAAAATTGTATGTATGGTAACCGATGGCGGTCAAGGTGACCGGTGTTAGTTGCAGGTTAACCAGATTGGTTAGGGCGGGAAATCCTAGGTTTACCAAAAATAGCAGATCTTGGCTATTTTTGGCATGTTCTACTTGTCAGTCTAGGTCTCAAGTGATGGTTAGCGCTTAGATAATCGGGAGTGTTGTTAGAGAAGGGATAGGCATTTAATGTTAGGGTTATACTAAGTCCCAATTGGTTAGGATAAGTAGAGACTAAGTCTTAGTTAATTAATAGGCTAAGAATAAGTCCATGGTGAGGTGTCTAGGTGAGGTGTCTAGGTGATGTGGTTAGGTGAGGTGTAAATTAACCTAATTAAAGTAATTAAATTAATAAATAATGTGAGGATGGGCATTAATTCAATTGTAAGTAATTAAATTAATATGAATGTGCGGTAAAGGGGTCATGGTTAGGTGAACACATTATGTTAACTGATTGAAGGGGACCAAGGGGAGTGTGACCCAAATTTGGTGTCTACACACACAACTAACAAACATGTATAGAAAAAAAGAGTACCATAATGTGATGAAATTACATATCAAGTGACATATAGGAGCATATGAAACAACAACTATCAACATCGCACAAGACATGTATGTGTTGGTCCTATTAGTTCAAAAGATAACAAATACACTATGTATGTAATCAAGCGTAATGAGGAAGTGAAAATGAACTATAATGAAATAATAACACTTGGTTTTGTGGAGTGATGTCCCTAGAAGAAGTATGTAAGTAACCATAATAACTCCTATAATCATGTATCGATCTCTATGTCCTACATCATGCTCAATATACCATGTGAACACATGTGTGTAAAGAAGAAAAATGCTATCTATCAAACCGAAGGATAAACAACTAAACTTTGATTCTTCGCGACACAAATTTTAATCTCTTTTTCATCTTTTCAATTTGAAAACATATGGATGGGTTGGGATGCGAGGTCCATTTTTGGCCAACTTGTATGCAGTTCCAACCCCTTACATTCAAAGACTCGATTTCAATTTAAAATCCTTCTTTGGGTCATTTCATCTTCCTAAGGTTGACCTTATTAGAATATTTCGCATATAAAAAGCTATAAAAGAAAGTGAACATCACTTTATAATTTACATGACACTCTCACAAGCTATTACTACAAATATATTTCCAAAAGCACTCAAAGGGTTCCTAAGTTTGGCCAAATCAGTTACACATCATTTAGAGCAATCCCTACTACAAGTTTGAAGCACTCAACCAGGTCAAAGCGTAGACACCTATTTTCGGTATAGCACCCCTTCGTCATCTCACATTCACCCAATTTCCACACTCGCGTCTCTTTCTCTTAAATTAAATAAAATCTTATTTATTTACTCACATTATTTGATTAATTATCAAATGGGCTCCATATGGACCCATTTGATAATTCAACGTTAACATATCCCCATCCTTCACAAATTATTTAATTCATGGGTATTAATACACCCATCCGACACCTTCTTTTTAAAATGGAATCTTTATCTCACCCACCATGTCAATCATGCTCCCCACTCCATTTAATAATTCAAGTCGTGGTCCCCACGTGATCACATCATATCCCTAACTCAAGTTACTTTACTCAACCCTGGGTATCATTTAACCTATAGTTTAACCTCACATCCAATCTATAAATATGGGTTTTTCCCCATATTTCAAGGACCCTGGATGGAAGACTTAGAAAAGGACTGAAGACCTAGAGATACCTAGGCCTAGAGAAGAGAAGGAAGAGCTTAATTAAGTTCTGCCAGTTTAAAGAAGAAACCTTTTCCATGGTTCATTATCTTGCCATCTTGATGCCCGGTTCATCTCCATAACAGAGCACAAGCTAAGTTCCCTTATTATTTTAGTTACTTTTCGTTTTATATTCCATTACTACTGTTCATAATCTATTATTATCTTGTCTGACACGGGGGTTGACATCCTCCAAGGGAGTTAAAATCCTCTTGGAACCAACATTGTCCGGGAAACCCCCGCATATCGTTATCTAATCTTATTTGTTTCCATCTTGTAGATCTATCTTATTTCTCACAAATCTATTTTCTTTGCTTTGTATCCGAATCCATATATGCATCTGAGGTCCTAAGCCCTCTATCATTCGGAGTTGTTGGTGGCTTGCAGTCTCAATGTTCACCCGTGCGAGAATGAGTTTTCCATATCAACATTTGGCTTGCGATGTGGGAGGAAGGATACAATGACTATGTGGTATCTTTATTGCAATTGATTTCCAATCCTTTAGAACGCATTTAGCAGTATAATTTGGTGATCGTATCTTTACAACATTAGTTTGTAATACTTTAGAACACATTTCCTTGTTTTTAAACAATGCGTGCATGCAGTGCTTTATTAGACCGATGTGTTTATAACAGTTCCTTTTATACAAACTACTCATAGCACCATTGCCAATTATATATGTCTTGTTTAGATGTTATGTGAAGAGCCACGTCCATGTGCAATATAACTAACCATTTTCCATCTACTCGTCCTCCTAGATTCAACTTTTGACTTTGTTGTTCCTAAAAGCACAGATTTGATTTGGTTTGCTTTTCCATCAAAACGATCCATCATCTTTGTAAATTGATCTACCTTTTGGAAACACTCTTCCCCATGTAGAATGACCCCTTGGTGCTTGCGGTGGTGGGAAGTCAATTTATTGGTCCCGCACATGTGGGTGAGTAAAGTTGAGACACTTTTTGTATGTCTGATTGAAAATAATCCAACTATAGTATAGACACCATCAACAATCTATAAAACGCCCATGTTGTTCCACTTGAAGAACTAGATGCATTCCTCGTCTCAAATCGATTTTGAATCAATTAATGTACTCCAAATTCTTTTCGTCAAATCCATTTCATAGCTTCTTGCATAGATTATTATTATTATTATTATTAAAACAGATAGTTTATAATATACCTTAGCATTTAATCATTTATTTCGCCATTTGTTTTCGATGTTTATTAGTTCATAATCATTTATTAAGAATACTAGTTCTTCGTTTATCCCTTAGTTTATAGTCTATTAATAGCTTTCATAGCTTATTTCCTTTTATTGTATACGAATGTCGGTCTATAATCTTTTTCTTAATTAATTAGCTTCATTATTATTATCTTGCTTTTTTGGACGAAGTAACTTTTTGACAACATCTATATCTTCTTTCTTAACCATATCAACTAATTATATTTATCTTATTTTCTAGGTGAAATCAACAAATTCACAATCATCCAACAACGCCGTCAGATATCACTTGCTTTGTAAAAAAAAAAAGAAAAAGAAACTTACTAGCCTCATCTGCAATTCTAAACGGTGCCATTTCAAGGTACACTGGGTGTTTCAGTCACTAACTGGCACTTCTAAAACCGCATCATCAAGTACAATCACATAACACCAACAAGCGTTTCTCCAGGTATTTCTCATTTTTCTCTATTTTCTCTTTTATGCATCGAACTTTCCCTTTCTTGAGTGTCTGTATACATCGAACGTCACATTTCATTTTGGTTTAAAATGAACCTTCTGCATCCTGCCTGATCACATAGCTTAAGTAAAGGATTTAACTCTCTACATTTCACTTATCACACAAAGACTTTGAAACTACACAAACATAATTAACACATCCAAACATTCCTCTGGTGGGGACTTAAAAACCCAACAGGCAACCGTCTCAGACATCTCCCAATCCATAACTACCTGAAACTAGCCTTAGACTCCTTTAGGCACCTTCATTACCTACTTTTCTTTTCTGTTCACATCCTCTAAATTAAAAATAATAATTCTCGCTTGATTTGTTTGTCAACAACATACATAAACAGATGTTTCTCTATTTCACACCTATTGTCACTCTCTCTAAATCGAGACAAAACAACAATTTGCTCTATCCAATAAAGTTACTTCTTCTGATGATCTCACCCAACAAGATTCTAAACTCAAAATCACGTCGTCAATCATCCAACCTCCAGTCTCCATGGTCTCACCTCAAGAGAACCATGTCATACAAAATTCTCTCCACCTTGACACCAACCCTCATATCCCTCGTCAAGTCAATCTTCCTAAATCGATCACACCACCATCTCCTGCTCCTCTAGATACACTCAAATCTCCTCATAACCCCATATATGACTTCTTACTTCAAAAATCTCCTACAATCTATCAATCCTCCCGATCTCCAAAATTGGTGGATCGCATTCCACCCACATCCCATTTTGACAATTCCATTAATAGACCTGTCAAGCCATCTCAAATTCTTAACACACATATCCCCGTTTATTGTCATGACCCTTTTGCTTAACACCAGCTTATGCAACAATCCTAACTTGTGACACATGTTAATATTTGTCAAGTAATCCCTCCAACACCTACATATCTACAAATTAATCAACTGTCTTATTAAATTGTTTTGCAAACATCCTATCCACAAACTTATCAACCACCTTATCAGACACTTCCTCAACTACCCACACACCCACAAACTTATCATTTGCCTTATCAAACTACTTTTCAAACCACACAGCCAATCCAATCTCAACCTTACAACACCTCGAGTGATTCAATTCACGCCTTAATGAATCGGTTATCCAATTTAGAAACCCTTACCGTACCACCCAAAACACCTTATCCTATGAACAAATTTGTAACGAACCGATTCATCCGTCGGTTCCAATTAAACCTTACCCTCCTCATTGGAAAATTACTACATTTAATAAGTTCAATAATAAAGAAGATCCCCAACAACATCTCCTCACATTTAAACACGCATGTTGTCTTATTGTGCATGATCATGATTTACTTCTTCACACTTTCCCCATGTCTTTGTCGTCCGTCCTGGCCGACCGTATAACAAAAAGATATCCGCAACATTCCTTATTCTCTTTCACCCAACTTACACAATTGTTCTTAGAACACTTTTCTATCAATATCACATGCAAGACCACTATCGCTGATCTATATACCATTCGACAATATGAAAATGAGCCCATCGCTGACTTCGTCACACGATGGCATGATGTTATAAATCAACTATCCTTCACTATCCCACAAACCGAACTCATCGACTTATTCTTGCATTTGTGTGCCAAACATATATCATCCACTTTGCAGATCCAATCATTCTCGAACCTTTGATGAAGCTTTCACAATGGCTCACAAGCTCGAAACCCGTGCCATTGAGCAGGGTCATCTTAAATTAAGTTCAACTAAATCAAAAATTGAATCCACTAAACCATTCACACATAACAACAAATTTAAAGGTGTGGCCCACACTGTGGTCATTGAACCCTCATCCCCATCTACACCAAGCACATGGTCTCAACAATGATCTCCTCAATCAACAACCAACTACACTCCTTTAGGAGAATCATACAGTTATGTATTTGATAAGTTGATGAGCGTAAACTCTATCCAACTACCTCCCATACGACCCATAGACAACTTGCAAGCCAAGCCTATTTGGTATCACAAGGCCCACTTTTGTAAATATCATCGAGTCAAAGGTCACAACATTGAGAGATGTCGTTCCTTCAAAGATCGTGTCCAACAACTTGTAAATCAAGGGGATATCCAAATTGATACCTCCACTACACAAACTAATCAACCACCAACAAATCACGTCACCCCCTTTACATCTCAACTATCAAATGCTTGTATGGTTGACACTGTCAATCAAGATCTCATCTTATCACCAACTCCACATGTTCCCACAATAGACATTATTCCCACCTCTTATTCAGAACCTGTCACACCCACATCAACTTTCACTACCTGTCTTGAACCTATACCTTCTCCTATCCTTACCACATCCACATCAAATTCAACTATATCATCCATTTCCGCCACTTCAAACATACCTCAATCTACCACATTAGATTCATCTTCAACACCTATTTTGGCTCCACTCGTATCCACACATATCCCTACATCTCTCACACCTATTCATTCACCGGCATCTTCATCAAATGCACCTGTTACTACACCTACATTACTCACAACCATCCCAACTAAACTCAGTTCTACAACATACACCCTTACAACCCCATCTTCAACATCAATCCCTTTAGCAAAAATATCATTCTTACCCCTCGAAACATTTATGAAACAACCAGTCCCTTCTACTTCTACATCCGAAAATGCTCCTGCATTTGCTACATTACCCTTACCCATAAGGTCTACTCCATCGGTTATCACATCACTCACATCTCCACATATTCCAAAAGTGCCTACATCTTTATCTATCCCAACTGACCCATATACCTATCTTATTAACAAGTCCACCTATATCTACCTTGACAACCTTACCCATGGCCACAACACCTAGTCTACCCCAATACTCTTTACCCAATCCTCCTATCACATTAACCAAATCCTCTCAATCTGTAACCCTATCAAATATACCCCTTGAATCACCTACTGAACCAACACCTCTACCTAAATCAAATAAACATGCTTTACCTTCTCCCTCTAAAAAATCATCTCTTTTCCATGCCCAAATCGACACAATCCACATCTCACATAGATATCATTAATCGCATCATACAAACACCTATCTCTTCATTAACATCTTCATCTTGTTTTAGGACAGTTTCTCCATTGATAACCACACCACCGCTATCAGATCCTCTAGTTGAAATTATTGTCATCCCTGCTAAAGGTAAATCTTCTCGTTTGAAGTCTAAGGCTCGGGAAAACATCCTCGACGGTCTCTTGTGCATCTATAGAAATATTTAGGTTGCCCCTCTTCTCAACAATCCAATACCACAACATCCATGTCAGGATCAATTTTTCCATCTATGACATCTTGTAATAATCAATCCACATCCAAACAATACCATCCTTCAACCAAATTTGATTTGTCCTCCAAAACATGAAATTCACACATCCAATCTACATCCACATTTTCTCCTAACTCCAAGCCGAGACATCCTATCAAAACCCACAAAAGTTACCTTCCCCATGACACTTCAATGGGGTCATACGCAAATATCTTTCGACATTTAACTCGAACATCTACCATCAAACTTCCTCCTATTAAAGCCTTTAATCCCTATGGTTCTGTTAGTGTGAGTTATCCTATGTGTCCTCCTCTCATGTTGGAGGGTCATCTCACATGGGTTAGGTTTAGGGTTTCATATGTGTCATGCACTAGGGTTACTCAGCACCCTATATGTACCCCTTTTCTATTCATTTATGAGCATGCCAAGACACTTCGTTGTCTTTCCTCTATGCAAGCTTTGTTTCTGTTGAGCAAGTTCTTCCATTACTGATCAATTTTTTCCTTGCTATCGCTAGAGCTTTCACGATTCCGTTGGAGTGCAACTACTTCATGGTGCCTCGTTTCCGATTCAATTCTCACAAACTCTTTTCATGGTATCAGAGCTACACGACTTGCCGTCACACCAAAAGCTCGAACCAAGTGCTTTTTAGTGATTTTCTTAATTAAATCCTTTTTCAACATTCATTAGATTTAATTACATTAGATCTAATTTAATTTCACCTTATTTAAAATATATTTCTTTGGCATTATAAAATTTGGTCTGTTGGCTTGTTGTATTTCTAACCTTCGGTCGAGTGTGTCGAAGACGAAGGGTGAGGTCTGGGATTGGCAGGTGGCTAATCCCCCTCGCAATACAAACAAACCCCATCTCAAATTCTGTGTCATTTCCAACGAGCATACATATGACACCCTTTGTATGCATTTAGGGTGCTTTTTTAATCCGTTTGTAGGCTTATTGGCTTTTTCTCATCAAATTGCGAGAATTGGTTTTTGCTATAACTTTTGACTCGTTGCTCGGTTTTGAGCACTTCTTTAGTCAAAGTTGCATGTTTTTTCACACTCTAGATGATGGGATCATTAGCTTTGTAAACACACTAATTTTATAAAGTGCCACATTCTGGGGGGTGTCTTTGTTTTGCTTAATTTAGCTCATTCTTTTGAGCTTTGTTCTATTCCTTTTTTTCGTGGACTTGTGAGCGCGTCTGCCATAGTTTTACAACAAAGGGATTATTTCATGTGATGTGAGACACTTTTTCTCACCACCAGGGTTGGCTTTCACCTCCTTTCTATTTTTTGCTTGTGCTTGTTTACGGTGTTCCTCTTTTGTTGCGCTCCATGAAACACTGTTGTGGTCTCCCCTCTTACACGTTATTACGCTAATTGCAAGATGAGTTACCAAGTGTTTCAAACCACATGCACGGACCTGATTGTAATCAACGCACTCAACTATAAAGTGCCGAAAGCAGGGGGGTTGTTATTGTCTTGGGTGGTTGTGTTTCTTTTCTGCATTTCTCTCTCTCTCTCTCACTATGGATGCACTTTCAATTCCTTTGCTTACACCATTCAACTTTTTCAAATGGAGATCGAAAATAATAATGAAACTAAGGGGTAAAGGGTTATACCACATCACCATGGGAACTGAGACTGAACCAGACGACGAACCTGAAAAATCTAAGTGGTTAAACCGTAGTGATGAAGCTTTAGGTCTTCTTTGCATGTTCGTTTCTCCTGACTTGCTCTTCCACATTGAGGCGTCTGAAACACCTACATCTGCGTGGAAAATGCTTTGGATGCGATGTTTGGACAACTAGATGACATGAGAGCGCATGAGTTGGAAAACGAACTACTAGGGTTAAATCCTAGTGACTTTGAAAACCTACAAGCCTTCTTCTCGAAATTTGTCCACATTAGATTATTGTTAAAAGGATGTCAAGTAGAAAAGAAAGATTCTCAACTGATCTTGTCGATTCTCTCTAAGCTAGGTCCCGAATATTCTGTCTTCATGTCAACTTTCTACGCTACAAAAGTTGCTTTGGGCGATACTTGGACAATGCCCTCCTTTGACTATTTTTCGTCCCAACTCATTCGAGAACAGGACAAACTCATTCAAATGGGGTCTCTCAAGTCCAAGTCACATGCCCTTGTAGCAAGTACTAGCAAGGGAAAGAAGACTGAAAAGAAGAAAGAAACTAAGGATCAACCTAAGAAAGAAACCAAGATCAAACCTAAAAATGACACAAACACTTCGACTTCTGAGCCTAGGGTGCGTAGAAAAGCAAGTATTTGTGTTCCTATTGCAAGAAGACTGGTCATGACGAGCAACACTATTTTAAGAAATAAATTGATCACTTATCTCATTTACTTGAGAAAAATAAAATAAGTGTTCCTGAATCAATAAAACAAAGTGCTCAAAGGCCGAGTCTTCTGCTGCAAAAGGTGCTAGAAATGATAAGAAGAAAGGAAAGGCCCTTGTAGCCAAAGTTGCTCCTTCATCGACATGGATTATAGATTCTCGGTGCCTCGCACCACATGGGTTCTTTGCATGTTGAGTTTTCCAACATTGAACCTTGTGGAATGTCCCAAATCATGATGGGTAATGACACGACAGTGTCGGTTTCTAGTAGTGGATCGGTAGAGATGGATGGGGGAACATTTAACCAAGTGTTGAGTGTTCCTGATCTCTCTACCAATCTCCTATCAGTTTACCAAATTACTCACCTTGGTGAAGGAATGCGAGTGGAATTTGGTCCTAACTCGGTGATTATTCATGAGCTTAACAATGACACTACAGTGGTTGAGGGAAAGGCAGATCACCGTTCACGGTTGTACACCTTCTCCCACTTTACTTCTGATTCTATGCCCACTGCCTTGCTCACTCATGTAAATGAGGTTAGTAAGTTATGGCATGAGCATTTTGGACATCTAAACTATCGTTACCTTGAACAATTGAGTCAAAATGAAATGGTCAACGGGTTACCTCACGTCAAGTTTTCTAAGGGTCTTTGTGAGGGTTGTACCCTTGGAAAGCATCCTGAAAAGAACTTTGACAAAGGAAAAGCTTGGAGAGCCACTCGTCCCTTGGATCTTGTTCACAGTGATGTTTCTAGTCCATTTCCTTCTCCTTCATTTACTAGAGCTCTTTATGTGCTAACCTTCATTGATGACTATTCGCGATATACTTGGGTATATTTTCTTAAGCTTAAGTCTGAAGTCTTTGAACATTTTCAAGACTTTAAGGCTCTTGCTAAGAAACAAGTGGAACGGTCTATCAAGGTTCTCCGAACTGACAATGGAGGTGAATATGTAAACAATAGGTTCATGGATTTCTGTACTTCTGAAGGGATCTCTCTGCAGCATACAGTTGCTTATAGCCCTTCGCAGAATGGAGTCGCAGAAAGAAAGAACCGTACTCTTAAGGAGATGGCCACTTGTATGATTCACTCAAAGTCTCTTCCTCCACAATATTGGGCCGAAGCAGTGAATTGTGCAAATTACATTTAGAACCGTGTTCCACACAAGGTAGTAAGAGGGATGACACCCTTTGAAGCTTGGTTTGGATGCAAGCCTGATGTTGAGCACTTTCGAGTCTTCGGATCCAAGGCTATGGCTTGATTTCCAAGAAGAAACGTAAGGCCTTGGAACCACAATCCAAACCTTGTATCTTTATAGGGTATCCTGATGGCGTGAAGGGATATCGATTGATGAATCCTACTTCTCATGAGCTATATATTGAGAGAAGTGTTAAGTTCAATGAGTCTTCTTTGACTTCTACTTCTCCACCTATAGAGGTTCTTCAGCTCACTGATTTGGATTCTGACTCATCAAATGATGATACTATTGAGCGTGCTCCTCTTCCGGATCCTCCCGACCATCAGATCTTTGAGTCTTCTGATTCTGACAGTAGTGATGATGAGGACTATGTCCCTTCTCACTCAAGTGAAGAATCTTTCGACTCTAAGCCTGATCCTCCTGGTCCCCTTTGGGCCAGGAAAACTTTGCAAAGTGCTAGAGATTTAGTTGGAGATACTTCGGATATGAGATGTACTCGCTCAGATTTCGTTGAACCCACTCTTTCTTCACCTCTGCTTCTGATCCACAGTCTTTCCGAGAGGCTTATGGTATTCCTGAGTGGGATTCTGCCATGGATGAGGAGTATTCCTCTCTCATGAAGAACGATACTTGGGATCTCACCACTCTTCCGAAAGGAAGAAAAATCATTCGGTGTAAGTGGGTGTTCTGAACAAAGTATGGAGTAGATGGAGACGTCGAAAAGTTTAAAGTGTGATTAGTAGCTAAGGGTTTCTCCCAGATAGTGGGGTTGATTATACAAACCTTTGCTCCGGTTGCGAAGATGACTTCTATTCGACTGACCCTAGCCATTGCCATAGCAAATAGATGGAAAGTCCATCAAATGGACGTTAAGAGTGCCTTCCTTCATGGTGACTTAGAGGAAGAGATCTATATGGAACAACCTCCGAGTTATGTCCAAGATTCCTCCCTCGTTTGTAAGTTAAAGAAGTCTCTTTATGGCCTTAAACAAGCCCCTCGGGCTTGGTATGCCAAGATGGACTCCTCCTTACTTACATCAGGGTTTACTAGGTGTCACTCTGATCCAAATGTTTATAATCTACAGCAAGATGACTCCATACTCATTCTTGTTCTCTATGTTGATGACTTGTTGATCACAAGCAGCTCTTCCTCTATTATTGATTCAAGAAGATCGCCTTAGCCAACAAGTTTTCCATGACTAACTTAGGTCTCGCTTCATTACTTCCTTAGGATCCAAATTTCACAATCTGACTCGGGAATATTGATTTCACAACCTAAGTATGCTCTTGATTTGCTAGCTCGGTTTCAGATGTCCGATTGCAAGTCTTCTCCTACTCCTTTTCTTTACGAGGTTAAGTTGGTTTCGATTGCTCTACTCCTCGGTTGATGGTACTCTTTACCGACAGTTAGTTGGGAGCTTGATCTGCTTGACTCACACTCGACCAAATTTATCATATGCTGTTGGGATCATGTCCAGATTCATGCAGGAGCCACATGAGCTGCATTGGAAAGCAGCTAAACGGATCCTTCATTATGTTCGTGGCACTTATGCTGATGGCATACACTATCATGGAGGGGTTGATATTGACTTGATTGGATTCACATATTCTGATTGGGTCGGTGACTTAGATCATCGGAAATCTACTTTTGGCTACAGTTTCTCTCTTGGTTCGGGTCCTATTAGTTGGTCTAGCAAGAAGTAGAATGCAATTGTGATATCATCTATAGAGGTAGAATACAGAGGAGCAGTTAACACTGCCATAGAAGCTATTTGGCTACAGGGTATTCTAACAAAGTTTGGCATCCACTTTCGGTGGCCTACCATTATCTACTATGACAACACAAGCACTATCTCTATTTGTAGAAATCCGATTCAAAGATCGATGGGCGAAGCACATTGAGATCCATATGCACTTCATACGGAGCTTATTCATGATGGTATCATCGACATTCAAGCATATCTTGAGATAAATGATCGATTGCAAATTTATTCACCAAGCCCTTCACTGAGATGAAGTTTCTTCACTTACGGTCTCTTCTTGGGGTGAGGTCTTCTGTAGTTGCCCATCTTCTTAGGGCTATGTAGTCCTTCTTTTCTTCTTCTTCTTCTAGGAAGATTGTGTTTGTATATGGGCACCTTATCAGGCCTTTAGTTGAGCCCCATTGACACATCTTTCTTAGTTGTTTAGGAGTGTCTTCCTCTTCCGTCTGACTCATCACAGCCGCTACCCCAGCTTCGATGAAGGGGGGGTGTTAGTGTGAGTTATCCTATGTGTCCTCCTCTCATGTTGGAGGGTCATCTCACATGGGTTAGGTTTAGGGTTAGGTTTAGGGTTTCATATGTGTCATGCACTAGGGTTACTCAACACCCTATATGTACCCCTTTTCTATTCATTTATGAGCATGCCAAGACACTCCGTTGTCTTTCCTCTATGCAAGCTTTGTTTCTGTTGAGCAAGTTCTTCCATTCATCAACTGATCAATTTTTTTCCTTGCTATCGCTAGAGCTTTCATGATTCCGTTGGAGTGCAACTACTTTGTGGTGCCGCATTTCCGATTTGATTCTTGCAAACTCTTTTCGGTTCAAGCCATCATGGTTCAATCCTAATTGCAGTTGTGCCTATCATCATACCCCAGGTCATGACATTGAACATTGTAAGGCCTTTAGGTCAATCATCCACAACCTTATTGAGAAAGATGATTTCTCATCCAGAGAAAGTTCTTTCTCCATCTACCTCGAATCCAATCCATATCCCATCTGTTGGATCTCCCATGATCCCTCCATCCACATCATCCCTTAATATCCATCCAGCCCATGTCATTCCTCCTAAGGAATGCCCTCCATTGTTCATCAATGTCGCTTATCTTACTAATCATGCGTGTGGCCTCTAATCATTTACCCCATCCAAATCTAAAACAATCTCATCTAAGCTCTTTCGACATCCTTTACCTCCTTCACATTTAACTCATTGGGAAACAACCTTCCCTCGCCCTTGAGCATCTCATCTGTACAACCCCTTTGTTACTAGGGGACTTTGCTCTTTGACATTGTTTTGTTTACTTTCTTCACATCCATCCAATCTAAATTAATTATATCTAGATCCTCATCTCATTCTAAGCCCTCCTTTGAGGCCATGTTTGTCTCTCCATTGAGGGACCTTTTTCTCTAAGTCCACCTTTGTGGCTATATTTGTGTCTCTTTTGGGGCACCATCTATTTTGAAGTCCACCATTGTGGCTATATGTGTGTCTCTTTTGGGACATCGTTTATTTCATCAAGCCCTCCTTTGAGGCCATGATTGTCCTTCTATGTTTATGTCTCTCTTGGGGCATCATCATTTATTTTCATCTGAATCCACCATTGTGGTCATATGTTCGATTCCTTCAGATATAGTTTTTGTTTCTCGCTTAGCTATCATCTCATCTCATTGCAACTTCACTCTCTTCTCTCTTGTGGTGGTAAACCGAGAGACAAAATCTCTTAATGCATGGCACTTCACGACAAGTCTATTGTTAATATATCTACCAATGGAACTTAGTTACATCCGTAGATTGTTCGCCATCTTTAGCCCCTTCCATTTATCATTGTAATAATCAATTATGTAGTCCGCCTTCACTACTTTGATGTGACCACCGTAACCATTACATACATTATCTTCTCATTCTCCTATTGTAGCCATGTGAATGGTCCAGGTGTCTCTTGTACATTCCTTATCCCCTCTTAAGTGGTTTACTTAGCTATTCCCACTCTCCCCCATGTGAAGCTCAAACTCAAGTATGTAAAAGGAAAAATCAAAGTTATAAAAATGCAGTGATCCTCGAAGGACAACTGTTCATGCCATGCCAAAAAAGTAAAGTATACAAATTAAAATCCAAGCAAAACCAAAAGAAATAGGCCGATCCTCAAAGGACAAATTTATCATATTATTCTTGTCATCTATATTATGTATAAAGTAGACCATACCCTTGAAGGATGGCTACTCTATTATTATGGCATCTGGAAGGTTTTCCGCATTGATCAACCTTCCTTTATCAACATTTTCTGAAAGCTTCCTACATTGATCAACTTTCTACTATTGTTCTTTCCCTTTCCCAGAGCTGGGGCATAGACTTAAGGAACACCACCTTTGGATCCCTCTTCTCGCGTACAAGTCACATCTTTGATCCCTTTGTCATGTCAATATTAGGATTACGAGCATCCTTCATCCATATTTCCCTCATGATCTTTTGGTATAACTAACTATCGTTGGTTATGTATTAACACTTGTTATTGGCTACAAGTGCAATGCCTTGAGTGGTAACCTTTTCTTGTTTGTCTACAATCCAGTTCGAAACATAGTTTCCTTGTATGCCCTTGCTACAGCTATATTCCATTCATCTCTTCCAGATCATCTTTTATAAAAATCATATCAAATTGCGCACTATGAATTTTATATCTATCCATCATCTCCATGAAATTTTTTGCAAATACACTTTTCGATTTACGAATTCTACTTGATCATCGTTAAATTTTGTGAATCCTACTTGAGGGTCCTTCTCAAGGAAAGTTTGTTATCTTGTAGCTCCTTATCTCTCAACATGTTCAACATCATCTTTGATCCATTGCTCCTCACCTTTTTGTCCCCTTGCACGATGTCAAATATCTTACTTGTCTTTCCTCTTGAATTTCTCTTTGACTCTTCCACTTTCGGTTTGACAATCTTGCTTAACCATCCATATGGTCGTTAATCTTAGTTAAGGTATATCTTCTTCCTTGGATCATCCCGCATGAGAAAACTTCTCTACCATTTCCTCTTTCAATGGACGACAATCACCACCACAAATGTCTTTCCACTTTCCTTTTCCGCTTAACACTCTTACATCATCACTACCACCACGTGGGCATCCTAGTTAAGGATTTCCCTTACACTCTCCATCTACATTGCATATGTTCCTCCATCCATTCATGTCACACTCCTTTGTTTCCTTGTTATCACCTCCTTTCATCTCTTGTTCCATTTTGGTATACACTGCTTAGTCTTTTCATCATTCTTCTTCTTCTTCGGTTTGGCGATCCTACTTAACCATCTCCGTCGCAGGCAATCTTACTTAAGAGTTTCTCTTAAGAATGGTTGGTCGTCTGATCCTTCCATCTCCCATCATCTCTTCCTCATCTTCTCTCCCGCCTCTCATCATACTCATCCATTCCAACCAACCCTTCCACACCTGCATCTAATACAATGTTGTCTTTCTCCTTCCATATTGTCACTACTGGTTTGGTGATCTTACTTAAATCCTCCTGTGGCATGGTGATCTTACTTAAGAGTCCCTCTTAAGCATGATTTGTCATCCTGCACTCCCCCACTACCCCACATTCTCTCCATCTACATTTTCTTATCATTCCCCATCATCACATCCTCTCACCTCCTCTTTCATTCTCGCAAACACCACTTCTTACTAGTCCCTTGTTCATCTCCATCATCCGTCACTGGGTAATCTTACTTAACCGTTGCTTCTCCGTTCATTTCATGTCTTGTTTCTTCATTTCTCTCTCATTCATTCTCATCCACTGCATCCTCTCCTCGTCTTCATCTTCCTACACATCGTCATCCCTCCTTTCTTTACTCTTTCCACTCCGTCTTCTAGAGTTCTCCCACATATCTACCCCCATACTTACACGCCATTATCATTGATCTTCTCCTAATGTTCTTTCATCATAATCTTTTATTTTTGTGCTAGTAATTATCGGTGGACTTCTCCTAAAAATCACTCATCCCCATTCTGCACAACCTGAATCCTTTTCTTTGACCTCCTCCATTCTATCTTCATTCCTTCCTTCCTCTGTGTCCTCTCCGATCATTATCGAAGGACTTCTCTAACATTCCTTCAATGGGTGATTCCCCTCCCATTCTTTGTTTACTTTACGCCTTGTCTTATCTTTTGTCCCATCTTTTCCTACTTATCATTATCAATGGATTTATCCTAACATCCATTCATCGGCATTGCCTCTCTATCCCATCCTTTCTTTTTCCTCACACACCTCTCTATCTCTCATTCTTCCTTGCCAATTTCTTCACCGTCTTCATCATACACCTTTTCTCTATTTTCTCGTCATCAAATATCCTCATCTCATGTATCTCCGTTTCTTTTCCAATCGATGTCATTCCTTCCCTCAAGTTTCACTTTACATTCCTTATGTTTCTCACTCTTTACCAAATATCTTCATTCTTGGTTCTCTTCCGTCTGCATAATTTTCTTCGTTGTCTTCTCCTCCTTTCTTGTCCTTGTCTTATTTCACTTCCTCTTTATCGTCCTCCTCGTTTTATCTCACACTTCCTCCTTACTTCCAAGTCAAAAACCCGACTCTTCAAGGTGTTATCCCATTTCCTTTATCATCTCATCATCCACGTGCATTTCACCGTGGTTAGTTCCATATTCTTTACATTGGATTTCCTCACTATGATTTGTTTCCTTCAATTTTCTTTGCTCTATCATCTCTTTCATTTTCCATTACCTCTTTGTTTTCCTCTACTCCATCCTTCATCACGCCTTTCGTCTTGAATAACTCTCTCCCTTTTTCATAATTTCATCCTCTACTTTGTTCTTTTCTTGTCTTCTCTTTGTTTGTCCTTCTTCATTTCCCCCTTTCTCTATAATCCTTCTTTGTTATCTTCTTCCTCCCCTTTCATTCCTTATTTTCTCCTCCTCCGTCTCCATCCCTCTATTCCATATCCCTATCGCCTTCATATTCAATCTTTCTTGCTCTTCTCGTAATCAACCAATTTTCCCGTCCATTCCCTTTTCTCTTTCTCAACATCTCTTACATCCGGCATTCATAGTCAATACTAATGTTTCTTCATTTATGCATCGTCGTCTTCCCTTTCATTCACGTTCTTGTTCTTCTCTTTGCCACATTGACCTCTTCTCTTTTTTGAGAAACCTGTCACATTTTTTTATCTTCATTAGTCCTCTCATAGGACATTATATCCATTTCTAAGAATCTCTTCCCATCTTCTTTTAACATTTTTGTCTTAGAAGATACCATAACGCCCAACACCTATCTGATCTTGTACTCTTCCATGCATATTTTCTTTGCTTTTGTTTTGTCGCAAAATTATCTTGACTTCTTATCCTACTTATCGAACAAGTAAGAGTACTTTTATCTTCTAATTTGCTAACATTTATGCATCTTTCCTATGAAATACGATGACCATCATATTTATCATCCTTTTAGGGCATTTTATCTCATCTTTCTATCCTATTTGCTCATCTTGTCCACATTTATGATTATTCTATTTGTCTTATGTTAGGGCACCCTTTTTTCCTTGTAATTGTCAACACATAACTTACTTTGTGTCTTTCTCGTGCCTTGTGTTGGGGCATCATTGTCTTCATCCACGTCCCTTTTGTGGACGCATGATTTTTCACACGATTCCTTACAAACAAAGGATTACGCACCTTTTCGCATTTAGTTGCAAATATTTTGATGTTTTCCTATGACCTATTGGTCATCTTGGTTTACATCCATACTTTGCAGTGGTCTTCACCCACTCATTGGTCTGTAGAACATTGTTGTCTGTCTCTCGTTGAGACTGCAATTGTCCTCTACCGATGTGATATTGGAGTCACCGCCATATTTTTTTATTTATTGCGATCCTTTTTTGCCTGAGGCATCTTGTCTTTGGTCATGTCTTCATCCATCCTCAGACATATATTTCATCTAACCCTTTTTTTTTTGTCTCGTGGCTTGCTATCGCAAACCACTCAACAAAAAGGGGCAAATGTAGACACCTATTTTCGGTATAGCGCCCCTTCGTCATCTCACATTCATCCAATTTCCATTCTCGCATCTCTTTCTCTTAAATTAAATAAAATCTTATTTATTTGCTCACATTATTTGATTAATTATCAAATGGGCTCCATGTAGACCCATTTGATAATTCAACTTTTGGCATATCCCCATCCTTCACAAATTATTTAATTCATGGGTATTAATACACCCATCCGACACCTTCTTTTTAAAATGGAATCTTTATCTCACCCACCATGTCAATCATGCTCCCCACTCCATTTAATAATTCAAGTTGTGTCCCCACGTGATCACATCATATCCCTAACTCAGGTTACTTTACTCAACCCTGGGTATCATTTAACCTGTAGTTTAACCTCACATCCAATCTATAAATATGGGTTTTTCCCCATATTTCAAGGACCCTGGATGAAAGACTTAGAAAAGGACCGAAGACCTGGAGAGACCTAGGCCTAGAGAAGAGAATAAAGAGCTTAACTAAGTTCTACCAGTTTAAAGAAGAAACATTTGCCATGGTTCATTAACTTGCCATATTGATGTCCTGGTTCATCTCCATAACAAAGCATAAGCTAAGTTCCTTGTTATTTTAGTTACTTTTCATTTTATATTCCATTACTACTATTCATAATGCATATTATCTTGTCTGACATGGGGTTGACATCCTCCAAGGGAGTTAAAATCCTCTTGGAACCGAGCACTATCCTAGGCAACCCCCGCATATCGTTATCTAATCTTATCTGTTTCCATCTTGTATATCTATCTTATTTCTCACAGATCTATTTTCTTTGCGCTCGTATCTAGAATCCATATCTACATCTGAGGTCCTAAGCCCTCTATCATTCGGAGTTACTGGTGGCTTACAGTCTCGGTGTTCACGTGTGCGAGAACGAGTTTTCCAGATCAACACAAAGAGTCAAGATTCCTCCATTTCTAAGTATACAAATTTCATACAAGTCATGTCTTAAAAGAGAAAAGTCACCCCAAACATTACACAAGGGTTTAAATCAATAAAGGGTTAGGTCACATAGCTGAGGCACACCATATATCACTACTAAGGTACATTCTATACTACACTGTTAACCTGTTATCTTGGTGTCAAGAGACATGAGGGCACCCCCCTAGGTGATTAACTATTCACACTTACACAAGCACCTATGAGGACTACACGAGGCTTGATCTTACAATGAAGGCATGCAATGCAACATTTAGATCGATTCAACGGTGGGAGTATAACCGCTTGAGGGCGACCCAACCTCACCACACACATGTTTTTTCCTTTTGGTTTACTAATGTTTTGATGAAGGGTTATGTAGGTTCTTTGCTAGGGCTTCCACTTTGTTGTAGGTGGGTCATCCTGAAGTTATGCGAGCAAGAGTGACATACAACCAAGATCATTACTAGACAAGTGAAGCACACAAAAAGTTATAAGTTCATAATGTTAAACGGTCCAAAATTATATAATTATAGGTAAGGATCATACAATTATATGGTCCTATCCTATTGGGTTCAAACTCCAAATATTTCACCAAAGCATTTACGATTTCTATATTAGTCTGTTTCACCACCTTGCACATCTAAATCATCTGTGTTTTATCTTCATAACTAAATTTATATCTCCTCTTATGTATATGGACAAGTACTTATCATTTATCAATCATTTCAAGTTTGAATGCATTATTTTGATTGTATGTGATTAATGTTGAGAGTTAATTAGATCATAATAGTCTACATGTCAGCAAACCCCTACATCCTATTTAGTTGTATAATAACATTCTAAAATCAAACTAGGGTGTAAATAAGTATTATAATTTGAAAATTTACAGATTCATGGGTCTTCCTTTGTTTCTAATGATAATTTTCCCAATTAGTAGGACATCATCACCATCTATGAATCTCCTCTTGCCTCATAGGCTCTTCTCTCCATCTTCATCCTCCATATTTCCACCTTGAATATCTATACCTTGTGTTGGATCAAATAATGTCCTTTCTCATAGCTCGAGTCATCTTCTTTAACAACCACAAGTTCGTGTTTGTGCTCGTACTCAATCTTAAAACCTTAACATTTCGCATAGGTCTTTCTTGGGATAAATGGTTTAATAATAGTTTATCTCACACAAACACAAGTCCTCAAATGCTTTGGATCTTAGCTATTTATCTCTTGGACTAGCTTCCCCATCTGCAACATCCCATGGATTTTTCTCGAGATCCTCCAACTATCTTATGAGATGGCATCTTTGCTTCATGTTGTTCCCATCATAAGGGTGTCTCTTAACACTATCCTTTGTTTTGCATTTTTGTTAGTATTAGGGAAGAATATGTTGGAACATAATGATTAAGTGGTTTGGCCAACCCTTAATGTATATGGGTCCATCACTAATATATAAGTTAATATTTAATAATATGAAATATTTATATTTCTATTATTAAATATGTTAACCTAGGTATATACTTTAGGTTAAATATTTAATATCATGAAATGATTATATTTCTAATATTAAATATTATAAACCTAGGTGTATGTGTTAACCATTTTAGGTTGAAAAGGTGGGTTGGGAGACATACCCGATCACCTTGTATAAAAAGTACTTTAGGCCCTCATTTGATATATTCGAGAAATATATCAAAGGTGTGTAAATCAAGTGATTTAGTTTTACCCTTAATAAATAGGGTTTCAAAGGAGGAGGTGATCTTACTAGATGTAAAATAAGTTCTCTTAAGTAAAAAGTTATTTTCGAGTGATTTTTACCCTATTGGGGTTTTCCACTATAAATACTTTGTGTCACATGTGTTATTTATTTCATGTAAGTATTGGATATTTAAAAGTATCTGGTCCCCTTCTTTTTTTCTCAATTTATGTTTGGAGATTGATGTGTGCATAGATGAAAGGGGCTTTGAATATTTACCTTGAAAATCACATACGAAAAAAAAAAAAAGATTTATTACTATATGAAATAATTTTCATGTTTTCTATAATTTCAAATGTTTGTAGGTTAAATATTTCATTCATACTCGTGTTCTTTGGTCCCCTCTAAAAGGATTCGATTTGAAAAACTATAGTTTATAGTTAATTTATAACTATATCTTATATAATTTGAGAACTACGTTATTATTTTTAAATAAAAATATATATAATATAGAATAAGGTTTATATAATAATTTATATAAACATCATATTAAAATTTATATAGTTTTGGGAAAAAAAACTATATATTAAAAGCCTTAAGCCATATTAAAATTACATAGGATTGAGGAAGAGTCAACAGACCATATTCTAAGCCTAAGTTTAAATCATATTTAAACTTAACTTATAAATCTAGGCATATATAGTTTTTTTATAAAAAAACAAGCTCATATTTTATATATATGGTTAGTTTAAACCGCTTAAAATATAAATTTTATTAGATTTGGTTTATATATGTTTAAAAAAAAAAACCTAAGTACTTACTTTTTTTAGTAAGGGGGTACGTGTTTATTGCTTGGCCATGAAAGGATTATTTTTAAATCTTAATACTTATTAAATAAAACCTAACATGTGTTCCTAACCATTTATATTATCCATGTAAGGGGCGACCCCATTTAATTATATCCGATAGTTTATAAAAACTATATAAATAAACCTATTTAAAGGTTTTCTTTTATAGAAGAGTGGGAGTGGTGAATAAAATGAGATAATATCTCGTATAAATGTTGAACTCTTAAGTATAAATGTAGAATAAAAAATACTAGTTTATTGGTGGCCACGTGAAATGTGGTAAATATTTATTAAAATATTGGTAGTTATAGCCACATAAAAGTTTTAAAGTTTTTAGCTTGTAGGAATTATGTAAAATATTTTGCAATATTTCCATAGTTTTAAATGTGTGCGAGATAAAATTAAGAGTAAATGAAGGGAGGAGACAAGGTTCATGACAATGTGTATTTCAATTTATTTCATTCGTTAGGTGAAATTACTTGTCCCCTCCGTAAAATATGCAGTTAATCTATATTCTCATAAATCTACTTGTACATGGTAAAATTCTTTTACCCTAGTTTATGTCCTTTAAACCCCTTTAATAAGGGTTATGTGTTTTTTATATTAAAAATATACTATAGTTTATAATTTTTATGAATTATATGTTGTTTTTATTTACATTCTATAAACTATATGCTTTTTTTTAAAATGTATATATTTTTACATTATAAATTATAATAAGTTATTATAATGAATTAAAATATAACCTCCCTAATATTATACGGAAGAATAAATTCGAATTTCACATTCGTGAAATACACAAGTTTTGCTTTCATTAAATTTGGCATTCGAAATGACCAACACGAGTAGACCAAACATAAGATAATATGATGGTCATTTAGATGTCAAATTTAAGTTCGTAGGTTTAGGAAACTTTCACCGTGTTAAAATTGACGGTCAAATGATCGTCACGACAGACACCAAAAAGCCATTATGACAGTCATTTAGATGTCAAATTTAAGCTAGACGGATCTTTGTTTATATTTATTTTTTTCAAAAATGTAATGTTGTTATGCATTCTTAGGGGTCTCTTCTTCACTTCTATATTGTTGAAAATATTTTTTTATATAAATCTAGGGTATAATTGTTATGTTTGTGGAGCCTATTTTCATGTTAGAGTGTGGTACACCTTCTATGTGTTACACTCGGGTATTTTTACGACGGATCCGCTCACGCCGGTGAGTGGGTCGGGGGGTTCGGGGCGAAGCCCCAAGTAAATTTTCATGGGTGGTTTATTAACCCATGGGTAATGGGTAACCGTTATGGGTTGTTTTTGGGCCCATGGTTTTTCGGTACCCATTGTTTTGATACCCACGGTTTTTTACCCATGGTTTTGATACCCATGGTTTTGATACCCATGATTTTATATCAAACTCGCTAAGCAATTATCTATTTATATGGTCTTATGCATATGATACATGACAAGAAAATGTATTACGATGTGTTTTGAATTCGAGTGTGAATTCTGTAGAGTTTGTTGAGCATAGCTTCAAACAGATCCGGTATTGATTGAGAGAGTGGAGGCTTGTAATAAAATTTGAGCAAGTAATTCTTAGTGGACATAGCCCAAATTGGGTGAACTACGTTAAATATTGTCTCTCTCCGTGTTGTGTTATTTATTCCGCACTTTTATTTGAGATATGTAATATTTTCTCGCATATTAGTTTTTACCGTTGTGATTCTATAAGGGATTATTCCGCATATTTTATCTCTTATTTCCTAACAATAATGCAGAGCCTTTTATCATGGGATTATTATTTTGATCATGGGAGGTTAATTCGTATGCATTGTAATGACATAATTAGTTATGATCAAATAGTTTCTTTAGATCTATAAAATTTAGATCTCGAATCTATTAAAAGTGTTGTTTTTATTATCGATAAATATGTATCTAACTCAGTAGTACATTGTATATTATAATGGAGTGTGTTTTTCTTGTTTAGGAAAACAATGACGTCCAATTATTTTTATCTTAATAAAACTTAGATCTTGAATGAAACCAACTACAACATTTGGGTCAAAACATAATTTATGACGAAGAAACTCGACGATTGTTTCGGATTTGAAGTCGCTCCCATCACCGTCAAACAACTATAGATAACATGAATGCATTCTTATGCAACGAATGTCAGTAAGCTCTTTCTATGATTTTGTGCAATGTGAACGACGAGTACCTTCTACACATTGGTAATATTGAACATCCGAAAGGGGTATGGACATAACTAGAATCCATGCATGAAGGATACTCAAGATATCGATGATAGTAATGAGCGTATAATCGCTGAATGAATTCAAAAAAATGGTCTCAGTATATTTTTTATGATTTATTTTCTACATCTTGTTTTATATCTCAAAGTTTGAATAATTTAAAACTATGGCATGAAAAGTTAAGACAAGTTAATTATCGAAGCTTATATGAAATGTATAAATATAATATAGTGAAAGATTTACATGTGGTGTCTTCTTCTCTTGAAGTTGATTCGTTAAATACTTCTAAATGATGGTTTTGATTCTGATTTAGTAAATGGTCATGATGATGTTTTGATGCTATAGATGTTTCAAACTTTTATCTTCCTAGATAAGAAATTAAATTGGGCTCAATCTATGTTAAAAAGTTCAAATCCTATTAACCTTAGGAAAATGACCAATCTATCATATGTATTATGCATTAATTACCTTGTATGAACATGAGCCGTAAAATATTATAGGGTTTAGGTGGATATACAAAGTAAAATATAATGTTGATGGTAGTATTAAACTAGACTTGTTGCTTTAGAGGTCTCACTCATAAACTCGGTATTGATTGTGTTGAGACATTTCCTGTAGCTAAAATGAGTATTGTTAGGGCCTTATTTGCAATCACCGCTCGATTTGGGTGGGAAATCCACCAAATGGATAAGAAAAATAATTTTTTGAATTGTGATTTAAAAGAAGAACTTTACATGTTTCAAATCCTAAAGGATTTGAAGAAATGGTAAAGAAAACTATGGTTGTAAATTGAGAAATCCTTGTATGGTTTAAAATAAGTTCTTAAAGTTTGGTATGAGAAAATTGTTTCTTTCTTTAAAATATTAGGTTTTGTTAATTGTTCTTCTAACAATTATATATTCATTAAGCAATAAGACTCGCATAATATCATTATATGTATATATGTTGATTTACTTATGTCTAGTGAAAATTCTAATTTAATTCATAGGATTAAAGAGAAATTGAAGTGGTACTTTAAAATGAATGAGTTAGGTCTCTCACATCATGTTATTTTTATGTCTATATTTCATTTTATTGTTATTTTTCAAAACACAATATGCTGAAGCATTGTATTGAAAAAGTTTCTTATGATTGATTGTAAATCATTTTCTACTTTAATGGAAGTTAGAATAAATATTGATCTTAAATTTATATATGAAAAAGGTTGATTCTATTTTATATACGATGTTAGGCGATAGTTTGATTTATTTAACTATAACTAGATCGATATTTTTCTTTACTGTAGAATTACTTCAAAGTTTATGTAGGAACTTTTTTAGAGATCATTAGAATCTTGCAAAAATAATTTTTAGATATTTGAAATGAACGATCAATTATGGGTTGCATTATAATAAGAATGAAAATGTTATCTTATATGGATTTTGTGATTCTAACTATACTTGATGTTGTGTTATAAAATATACTAGATATGTGTTCAATTTTTTTGCATAGAACCATTACTTGGAACAACAAATACAATCAATAGTCTCCATTTCTTTTACTTGAGGCATAAAAGTACAATGTAAAAAGTAAAGAAGCCATGTGGTCGCAAATGACATTTGTTGGTAGAGATACACATAAAAGCTAAATGAAGTATTTATCTTCTATGCGGCGGTCGAGTTGTATTACTCTTGATTAAGAATCTAGTTCAACATCGAAGACGAAGAACATTGAGATACATATACGCTTCACCCATGAGAAAGTGCAAAGTGATGAGATAGATCTCAAGATCATGTTGATCAAGAGCGGGTTCTTGATATCTTCACAAAGTCCCTCCGTGCTGCAAAGTTTTATCACTTTCATGAAAAATTTAGATTGTCGGAGTTGCCATTGAGGGGGAGTGTGCATGACAATGTCACCTCCTAATGGAACTTGGTTTTTGTAAAAGACCTTCGGACATTTGTAAAAGACCTTCGGGCAAGTGTAAAAAGACCTTCGGGCATGTATACCTCCTCGACTTCTTTTTTAGAAAGAAGTGTAGAAAGATCTTAAATGCGGTCTTCAGTAAACTCTTTAGTGCTATTGAGTTTACTGGTAAACATCCAAGATAAGCATATTGTTAAGGAGGTCTTTGGTTGTAAAAGGCTCCTATATGCCCGGTTTAATAACCTTTTATGAGAACCTATGAGAACATGTAAAACTCACAAATCATACTTAGCCACTGATCATGGGATGATATTTGGGATTCCAAATCCTTTTGTACCAAAAGATAAATTGAGTATGATGAAAGTGTTATAATTCCTTTAGCCGATATGCTAGCCAAAACCTTTATGGTCTAAGGATTGCAAATCATGTAGTGTACCATAGGCATGTAATCTATTGGCATATGTTATATTATCTCACTTAACATTAAGGGGAGTGTTGGAACATAATGATTAAGTGGTCTAGCCAACCCTTAATGTATATGGGTCCATCACTAATATGTAAGTTGATTAAATCCATATTTATTAGAATCCTCAAATTCTAATAGAATACACACACACATACATATATTAGTTGTCTAAAACAATATTTAAGTAAGCTATTGGGGTGGTGAATATGTATAGACATGTTTTTCCTTCCAAATATTTGTACGCATATCCCCTCTATTATGATTGTATCCAATTTTTTTAACAAACTAATTTTTTGTTCGATTTTTCTATTTTCACTGTGTTTACTATTTTTTATTGTATTAATTCAATGCTTGTGTTATTAAAACACATAATATTGTCATTGTAATAGTCACAAAAAGTTACTGAGATAAGGCTTTTGGGTTAGTGACTATTAAGACAAATTTGATACTCAATAAACATCAGATTAAATAAGACAATTGTTCAAATATTAATTATTAATATACAAGTATGCAACAATTGAACAATGCAATATCTATGTGCACATATGTTTAGATAACCTCACAATTCTTAATTATATGTTTACATGTTAGTGTATTCTCTCGAGGATTATATGTTTATGTGGTCTTCAAGAGAAGGCGAAGGAGGGATTTGAGCTACTAGGGGCTTACAACCGGACTCGACCATCTCCTCTAGCTTTGCCATTTGGATTCCCCTTAAATCCACATGCTTTGTGCATGCCTCGTACCATGCATGCGAGGCTTCATTATGAATTTAATCGAATGCACAATTTCTCAAGCCTTTCACCAACAAATTTGTCATCGCCTAATGGTGAATGCCACGATAAGTCACGCTTATTTCTTTTCCGCATTCCCAAAAATTATGCGTGGTTGAAGATGAGTCCTGGAGCTTCGTGTTCTTACATAACCAAAGAAGCCAATAAAACATTGCTATTATTGAAATTTTAGGCATAATATTTAGTCCGAAAAATCATGCCATAAGATTTGAGGTCACTCAAAAGAATGTTAGCTCCATACAATTTCAAGTCTCATATTTGAATGACAACCGTTATTATTTATATAGCCACAATAATAACAAATCCATTGTTGTCATTTATTGTTGGAAGGAAGAATGACAATGTACAAGATATTGATCGTTGATCTCTAGGTCAACAACTTTTGCGATATGTCCTCTCGTAGATGTAATCCACACACTTGTTGCTATTTTCCCGTGTAAGTAATCCTCCCACACGACTACAACATCGAAGTATTGAACACGGGCTTACTTTAAAAACTATCTCTAGAGTATATTGTCTCAAGCATCTGCGCATTGCCCCTCTTTCTCCTTCAAGAATTTGCAAAAATGTCATGTGGTCCATATGTCACTTATTAAAAGAAAGAAGAGGATAACCAATGCCCTCTCAACAATTTCCTAGCCCCTTTCTTCCTTGTCATGCCCTTCTTCATCACCCCTCTTCCCCGCCGTGTTCCACTTGAGCACTTTTCGATTGTTAACTTTTTTGAAGTCTCTCTATCAACCTCTCTATTGCATCGCTCCGGTGCGATAACATTTAAATCGTTAACGCCTAGAAAATGTTTTCCCACTTTACATCTCCCAAGAATCTCTACCCAGAACATTTCTATCCCACTTAACGGAATATTTCTCTGACTTAAAAAAACCTAACGGAGGCATCTAAACCCTAGCGAAGACCGCCGGCCAATCAAACCATTCCTTTACTTTTATTCTTGCCTGCACGAATTTTTCATCTCATTTCAAGTTGCTGAAGCCTTTATTTTGGAAGGTCTGCAGCTCGAGTACTTACAGCGTCGCTCTCTGATTACAGGTTTGTCTTCATCGCCGTTACAAAATTTCCATGTTGAGCTCGATTTATTGGTGTATCTGTTACCCGTGCAAAGAAATCGAGATTGCTAGGGTTTTAGCCTCTGTTTTGTTGTAGACTTGTCTGATTTGGTTTAACAAGGGTTTCAGCTTACGTAAACATTTGCGACATCTCTTAATAAAGGCTTTTAATGCCGTCAAAAGAGGTTTTAGATTTGTATGAATGCAATTTTTGCTTGTTTTGCTTTCAAAGGGTAAAATTACGCCTATAAACAATACCGCCGAGAACAAAAATATTTATACCGAAAATCTGTCTCTTTTTACTGTTAACAGGCTTTTGTTTGTTAAATAATGTTCATAGGAAGCTCCCTACTCTTAAGGTTATAGCCAGCGCTTTCAGTTGCAAACCTCTAGACAGTGCTTTTTCGACTCTAAACAACAGGCCATGTAGAATCTCTGATTAAATACGTGTTTCATATAGTACATGTGTTCTAGCCTATGATATTGCTAAGGTCTTAGATCCAGGGCAGATTAAATTTGTACACATTTAGGGTTTGGGTGGGGAATCTGGAAATAATATCTTTAACTTGCAGTTTCTTTAGGGTTAAATTAAACACAGTCATTTCCTCATAGATTTATGAAGTGCGGATCCTTCAGGGCTACTTGTTAAAATAAAACAAGTTGTTTCCAGATAGATATACCAACCCCAATTCCTGTACTGTCTTGTGTATTTAAAACATAGTTGTTTTCTGATAGTTTTATCAAACACAGATCTTTTAGGGTTCCTTGTTTCAATAAAACACTGTTTTTACCTGATAGTTTTAACACAATATTTACTGCTGGTTGTCTCAATATAATTGTATATCATTTTAACATGGTTGTTTGGTGACGGGTTTATGAAAATCTCTACTTGGGACTCTCAAAATCTAATAATTTGGAGAAATTATCTTTATTGAATTATTATTCTTGCCTAAGGTAGGTATATTGCAATGATTTGAAAATTTTAACCAATCATACATTAGTATTTCCATGTCTTAATAATTCTTAAGTGTCACATCAGAAGAAAAACAGTGTTTTGTTGGGACGCCCCCACCCCTCCCCTCCAATCAGCACGTCTGGGACATTCCTAGGATGATAAGATTGGTGAACATCCCCTCTTGTTTGTCAGCAAAAAAACATAGGGGATGTCCTTTGGGATGTACCAGAATATCAGGCGACGTTCGTTATATAGTTTAATTTTTAAACTTAATTTCTTTACTGTTTTTATTTGAAAACCAACTTTTTAGTTGTAATCTTGTAGTCTAAGATTATTTTTGGAAGCGACTCATCTCTATTCAAAAACAATTTTTTTATATTTAAATCTAATTAAAATTCATTTGGAAGCTCTAATCAATTAAATGTACAATTCGGAGTCCTGAAATTTTGATTTTTTTTTGCCATCTAGAAAAGTATGTCTTTTGCCAATACTCAGTACTGCCATCTTAGGTAATTATGAAATATTGGAGTATTTTGTGTGGTCAAATTGTTGAATATTCCATTTGTCATGTCAAAACTTTTTGAAACAAACACATAAATAAATCAATACCATAATGATTAATTGGTATCATACCAACATTTGTCTTTATCATTATTATCATATGTCTGATCCATCACATTAGCAAACATCTTCATATTTATTATATGTTGGATCCATCACATTAACCAACATCTCTCGTGTTTACCATAAATATTTTATTTATCATGTCAAAACTTCATGGTATAAAATCACATAAAATATTGCCACAATAATTCATTAGTCTTATACATATCGATATAATCAATAAGCTTAAATGCAATAATACAATAACAATTAGATTATACAATATTGATAATTAATAAACTCTCAAATTTATAGTAATACCATTTCAATTGATTAATCTCTTACTAATATTAAGTGTTTATTTGATAATCAAAATACTTGACCATATTTATTTTCTAAAAAAATGCTTGTAAGCAATCATTGGGATATTTATGTTTTAGGAAGAGTGTCATGGATTGACAATTTTTGATAAATTCTTTGTTTTATAGTAATAATCTATATTTAAACACTCTAAATTATATAATAATATTCTATGCTAAAAAAGTTTTACACAAATATTTTATGTTTAATTTTTCTAGCTCCTCTACTTTTAACACATTAATTGTTATTTTAACATTTATTGATTGCAATTTAATACAATAATATGAAGGTTATTTCATATCTAAGATGTTCTCGAAACTTCCCAAGACCTCTTGCTTACGAAAGAGCTTAGAGTCAACTTTCCAATGCATTTTGAATGGTTCAAAATGGACACCGTATGTGGAAGATGTTGTTCGCGAGGGATCGGTGTTAGTAGACAAATAGGCATAAGTACAATAGTGCAAGGGCACGTTGCAAAATTTCCAAGTGGCTTGTTGTGGAGTAGACAAGAGGCGTTGTGCAAATATTGGCAAATGGAAATTGGGTTTGCAATTCTTTGCTTTTGGTCTTTAATACTATGGGGTCCACTCTTGTTTCGAAGGGGGACCTAGTCGTCATACTATATTGTAGTTTTCAATTGCACCACATTATTGCCAATTTTCCAAGTAGCTCATCAAGCTAGCAGACCAAGTTGAAACCGAGTTGAGCGACAAGGTTGAGTTACCAACCGAGCCACTAGCCAACTTGTGGAACAACCAACTCACAATAGAGGGCGAGACATTTCATTACCGTTGAGTTAACAGCAAGTTAAGGGCGAGCCAACTCAAAAAGGAAATCATGCTAAGGTCGAGTCAAACGTCCATACAATGGTCGCCAACTCAACGGCTAAGGCTAAAGCTTCGACGGTCCCAAGACAATGGGACAGAGTGTGGAAGCCTTAAAAAGGCTAAGGTGGCGGTCATTTCCACGTATTTGGAATTTAACCCACATAAGCCATCTGTAACCAAACACGTGGAGGAGAGCCTTAACCAAAGGGGCAGTACAATGTGGAGCATGGGCTGCATGGGAAGATAAAGAGTTTTAATTGGATTAAAATTTATCCGAAATTGCTTAAATCAAAAGCACCAAAACCATTTTAAAGAGGGCCATGTGTTATGGTCATGGGATTAAAATATACCCCGAATATTATCCAAAGTCTTATCTAGGCTATTATTTTTTTATATCCTGTTAGTATGGGATTTTGGTGGAAATCTAAGTAGCTGAAATGTTTTGGATACGGGAGCAGGAGTGGAGTATCCGATACTCGGAAACGGCAATTTTTTTTTGACCCCAGGATATGGTGTAGGATATGGCGTAACAAAAACTATATAAAAATTAAAAAATATATAAATTTCAGCATTCTAAATAGGAATTTAATTATTAACCACATATTATGCATATGAAAGACAAGATAAAAGACAAGTTATAAGCTAAATAAGTGAATAACCACAACAAACAAGCTAGGATACCGATAAAACTTAGAAACTTAAAAGCTTAAAAATTAAATTAAAATACTTAAATCGAACACAATGTGAATGTCATGAATCTCATGATATATTAAATTCAATCATAGATCAATATTCAAAGTTGAAACTATTTTTCATTGTCAATATTCATAATATTCCTCTTCATCAAGAGGATCAAGATGAGCTACATCATCATCATTATGTGGTTCATTAGAACCACATGAGCTCGAACCACTCGCACTAGGGCCACTTTGCCGCTGCACCCCCAGTGCATGTAGGTCTTGTGGTGCCACATAACTCCCCTCATCATCATATGCTCCATGGTGGGAAATGAAAGCATTCAAGTCAAGTATCTCTCGGATCAATGTCCCAATGTCTTGTTGACCCTTCCTTGTACTCCTACTACTTGTGGGATAAAAGGCGCAAGTTGGAATGTATGTATACCAAATCTTCACCCTTTTTTAGCCCCCAACCTATCATTGCTTTAGTGAGTGGATGAAACTATATGTATTCTAGTTGTGCTCGTGAGGAAAATAAACTTGAACCTATTAAGGCAACCCAAACTTCAAAGTCAATGCGAAGTTCAACTTCAAACTTAAACACTCAAACTTAAATTTTAAAAAACTAAAGAAAAAGAGAATAAAAATGTAAAACTTACTTGTGCCAAGACCTTGATCGCAAGAGGCCGCAAGTAAACCGATGAAGTACCACGGAGGTACCACCACATATGAGCATCCGTCTTGTATTTGCTCAGAAGAGCGAGAAGGCTATGACCCGCTTCGCTATGAAATTGCCAAACTCTACCGTAACCTGGTCTTGGGCCTCGGGAATCGTGGAAGAGACTAGACAATGCCGCCATATATCCCCTCACTAACTTTCGCATCCTCAGTATGGTGTTACCCTTCCCTGCAAGGAAAGGATCTTCGAGCTATAAAATCTAGGAGTCAATGCAAAAGCCAAGATGTAATGGGGTGGTCATTTTGTTCCACCACTCAATGAGGATTGACTTAACTTGTTTGAAAAAAATTTCTTTGGGATCTTGTTCTTTTGCATTTATGACGGCTTTTATCTTCTCAATCATCGAGTTGATGCCGTCATATATCTCTCCTAGACATGGCTGATCCGTGTCGATAAATCGGATCATGCTCATAATGGGCTTCGTAAAACTCAACAGATAATCTACTCTATCCCACCAAGGGCCCTCTAAGATCGTGTTTTTCACTTTTTGAGCCTGTTGAGTGTTTGATTGCTCTACATACTGACTCCAAAGATTGGATGTTACCATCCTCATGAGTGCCTCTCGCACCTTCACTAGTCGCCTCAAGATGATTGTGTGTGATGCAAACAGTCTCAACAACCTAATAAGAATGAGGAACAAAAATTAAAAATAAAATTGGAAGCTAAAAGATTACTAAAAACTTATATTTAAATTTTAAATTAAAAAGAAATAAATAAAGCTTTTCCTTACCTTCAAAGTAGCTCCAATCGCGAAAATGATCTAAAATGCCTTGTGACATGTGGTGGTTGGTGACAAACATTTGGATTTCTTCAACGCTCCTTATACACTTCGCTGGATCCACTCTATTTTGTTTGCCATTTTCTTTAACATTAAATTCAATGAATGCACAACACATGGTGTCCAAAAATATGCCCATACTGCGTGCCTCAACTAGCATCCCCACAATTTTGCAATTTTTGGCATTGTCTCACTGCTATGATTTAGACAACATTTTCAGCCCCACCGCCTTAATGGACTCGAGAGAATGTTGGCTATGAATCACGCATCCTTCATTTGCCCTTCACAATCAACCACTTTCAAAAACATTGCCCCCTTAGGGCATACTGCAATCACATTGATTAAAGGGTGGTTTCTTGCATCTTTCCATCCATCAGAAACAATGGACACACTTGTTTTGGTCCATGAGTCCCTAATTGGTTGCAAGGAGGTTTCCGCTTTTTTTTGTTTATCCAAAAGGGTGGTGCATATCTTCTCATATCTTGGTGATTTATACCCTTTTGGTGCCTCATTGATGGCTTTCACTATCTCATGCCTATAAGGTGATCTCACAACATTAAAAGAAAGTCCATTAACATATACACACCTTACCTGCAATGTGTTCATCTCGTAATTTCCTCGCTCTCATTTTGAAAGGCCTTTTCCAATGGCCCTTTGTCTTACTTTTCTTTCTCGTAAGGGAAACATCCTCATCCGTGGAGATAGGAGCCACAAATGGATGTGGCATGGCCACAATTGGGGATCCACTAGGTTATGGAGCATCTAGAGGCCTCGCTGAACTAGATTAACCTCCTCTTTTGGCCAATGGATGACCCGCTTTCATAGCCACATTTGCCTCTACATCTTCGTGCTTTTTGATATATACCAAAACTTTTGCTTTTGCACCCTAGCATTATTCCTCCCTCGCACACTCTTATACCATTACCTGGTTATGGCACACAAGTGGCTTGTCACCCTATTGTAAGAGCCTTTGAATAGTTCATCACAATCATTGCATTTCCATTCAAAACAACCACCACCTGCAATTTGTTGAAGTATTGTTACATGCCTTCATAACGGTGAATTTCGGTCAAAGTCCCTGGCCAAAGATTGCTCAGAAGAAGTAGAACTTGTTGTTGCCATTGTAGAAATACCTACAAGGTTAAAAAAAAGTAAAGAAAACAATGGCATGCAATTGCATTGTTATTGAACAATGAAAATTTAAAAAATTAAATAGAAAAAGCAAAAAAAAGATGAACATAAGCAAAAAAATGTAGTGTGAAATATTAAATAACAAAAAGAAGAGAAACAACGTTAGAAATTAAAAAAATTTTTATCTTCACTTAGTAAACCACAAATCCTTCACAAATCTTCCTCCTTTTACAAACTTCTCACACTCCTTTAGGCTTAGCATTAATAGCTCCTCAAACCCTAGACAAGCACAATGCAATTTTGGAGAGTCAAAGGTAAGTTTCTTTGCTTTATGTTTTGTTTTTGTGTTGCTCTTTGTTTTATTGTTTAGAGTTAGCTTTTAGGGTTTAGATTAGAAGAATATTTTATTTTTTAATGTTGTTGGGCTTTAAAAACATGAAAAAATAAAAATTAAAAATACATTTTTGGCAAGGGTGGGCTGTGAGGTCCGCAAAACGGCCGGTATGGCACAGCCGTACTCGCCATTTCTCAGTAGGCCTCGCCGCCTCGCCCGCTCCAGCCGCGCTCAGCGGCTCCTCGTCAGCTCTCGAGGCCCCACCACTGCTTGCTTCGGCAACGTAGGTGGGAATTATAACAAAAGGATAAAACAAATATCCTTGAAAATAGGGTTTGACCAACCCTATAAAAGGCCCCTCATGGTCATTTGCAAATCACACCAAAACCAACTCTAAGCCTCTCAAGCCATTTGAGGAGCTCGAGGAGCTCAAGGTGGTGAGTCATGGAAAAGAGTCGGGAGTTAGACATCACAAAGCTCACGTACACTAGCTCGCAGAGTGCATGGGGTAGGCAAGGAACTTGCGTAGCTCATGGAGCAAAGCTCATTAACGATGTGAAGAGCTCGTAGACGTGGAGTTTGAGGTGGAGCCGACGAAGAGGTGCAAGAAGCTTGTGGAGAAGAGATCGTGGCAAAACTCATGGAGCAAAGCTCGTGGAGAAGGCGAAAGGGCTTGTAAAGTTAAGATGAGAATTTTCTCGAATCAAAGAGTTAAGATGAGAATTTTCTCGAAGTTAATTAATGAAGAGTTCAGAACGGAAATGGTCACCCGTAAAGCCCATTTTAGAGGTAATATAGTTGTTTCGATTGAGAGTTGAATTTGTAAATGACAATATTGAGGTCGAGAACTTGAATGATCTTGTAACAACGCGAGCCCATGTGCTGCTGTCGAATTTTGGATCCAACAAGGTCATCGAGAGGTGAGAGCTTATTTGTCGATACTGTGTTGGAGAGCCATTGATAATTCAAAGAGCTACTAGTTGACACTGTGTTGGAGAGTCGTCAAGAAGTCGGAGAGCTATCAATGGATACAAAGACCATAATGTTTGTCGACATCATTCCCAGGAGTCAAAGAGCTTCTTATTTTGTCAATATTATTGCGAGGAGGCTGGAAAGCCATAGAGTCGCAGTCGACAATATTATTGCAAGGAGGCCGGAAAGTCGTAGAGTTGTAGAGAGGCCATCGTAGCTTATTTTGGTGACATCATTGCAAAGAAGCCTAGAAGCCGTAGAGATTGTAATGTGTTGATATCATTGTCTAAAGGCTGGAGTGTTGTTGTAGAGACATTGTGCCGCCATCTAAGACGCTCAAGACATATAGAGTTTGAGCTAGAGTTGAGAGCCGTAGCCACATCTAGGTCGATCGATGTTGCTGACCGTGAGCAGTTATCGGAGGTAAGAAATTTGTATTTTTGCATTGGTTATTTATTGATTTGTCTTTTGAGCAAGCTTGGAGACGTAGTCCATTTTGGGACGAACTCCGTTATCATCTCGATGTTTATTGCTGCTGTGATTTTGTGGTTTTGCTTTCTGTTGTGTGTTTGCAATTAATTTTAACCCATAAATCATGTAATCTAGAAAATTTAAGGTATCCAGGGAAAGAGGAAAAATTGCGTCAGTTTTTATGACCCCTGTTTTTGGACCATATAATAATATTTTATATCAAAAATCTTTATATAAAAATATTTCATATTAAAATAATGTAAAATCTGATTCCCAGTAGATACTTCATTTTTTTACGGTAATTGTTAATTTTTAAGCTCCTATTCTCTACTTTCAAGAGTCACACTAATTGGTAGTATTACATCTCTTGATTGAAATAAAATAAAATAGTACTTTATCTTATATAAAAATATTTCATATTAAAATAATATAAAAATCAGATTCCCTAGTAGATATTTTACTCTTTTACGGTAATTGTTAGTATAAAATGATTAGCATCTATTGAATCCGATTAGACATGTTTAATTTTAGCCATAGTATCTTCAACAAGAATAAGCCACTTTTTGGCACTTGTTTGTTTGATGTGTCAAAAATAATTTGATAGAGATGAATTTAGAAGAAGCCAAACTAGAAATCTAATGATATATGTTACTTAAATTGCTTATGATATTGAAAAGATTTTTGATTGATGGCAAATGAAGCTTTATGTGATGCTTTTATAGAAAAGTAATCGAATCATAATTTTTTCATTTGGGCTTCTTTGTCGGAATATATTGATTATGTTTCTTAATTTAATTTGATTTGTAGAGTGGGTAACCTGTAAAACTATTAACAACAAATGATATAGTTTTATTATTTATGATAACATCACAACCAAGCCTTTTTAGATTTAATCTATGATAACATCACAACCAAGCATTAATTATGGATTTAGCTGAATAATTGAATTTACTATTCATTAAGATGGTATTTGATTTATTTTTGATAGGTTTCTAGGCTATTAAGATTGTCAAAGGTGTTTTATTTGATTTGACACATGTTTAATGGTTTATTATGTTTTGGATAATCTTGTTTGATAATTCTACAAGTTTTGTTGTGAGGATTGTTTCTTCATTTGCATGTTTATTAATTCTTGAATGTTTTGATTAAAGAATGCAATTCATGCTTGATGTTGTGTATCCCATGTTGTAAATTTATGATCTTTTAAGGTTATGCACTGGGAAGTCCTAGGGAACTGAAGGGGTCTATGGTCCAATTGAGAATTAATTGATCAATTACATATGAGATTTCGTTTTTTTGTGACTACCAACCGATAAAGAGGTAAAGGCAAAGTTATGTTTAGTCCTTAGGTAAAGGCAAAGTTACGTTTAGTCCTTAGCCTAGCTAGGATGCATATTTGAGATGTAATTGATATTTTTGTTTTTGTTATACTTCAATTTTTAATTTGCTGTCTCCTTGGGTTTCAACCTTTGATTAGGCTTGTGAATGGATTTTATTTCCTCTGATTATGCCCTTGCATAACAATTTTTACCCAATTTTTGGGGATGGATATTCAATGACATCAGGGGGTCTTTACAATGTTTACTGTTTTACTTGTGGCTCAATATTGTTGTAAAAACAATAGTTTTTAAATAAAATTATTAGATTATTTCTTATAACAAAAAAAATAATAAAATTTTTATTATCATTTTTGAGAGGGGATGTCCATTCAAAGCCCCTGTCCCTAAATTTTCTTAGATGTCGCCATATTCTATGAGACATGTTCCCATTTGACATTAATTTTACTCGTATTATTATTGCTTTGGTTGGGTCACATTTTAGGTTTATAACTTTATTCCATTTAAGGCTACAATTTCAAACCCCCATCACACTTGCCACCCCCATCACACTTGCCAGTTAGTTGATTAATTGAATAACTTAGTACTTAGATAGCTCCAAGGATTCCAAATGAACATATATAAATCTTAGCAGTAGTCTTAAAACTTCTTTGAGAATAGTTTTAGTTTAATGATTTAGAATTCCTAAAGGGTTACTCTTAATCATTTTATATTGTTGTTAGGAGGTGTGTCTATTGTATATACAACATATACTGTATGGTATTGTTAAAGATTTTTTTGGTTAGATTTATGAGTTTTGAATCGGTGAAAACGCTCACAACATTTATAAGTCTCAAGTTATGGACTAGGGCACATAGTTTTTTATAGCTTGCTTGAATAATATATCATCTTATAAATATAAAGGACAGACTCCTTTAGGAAATCATGTGTAATTTTTATATAGTTCCTTATGTACCAGGCTTGCATTGTAATAATCTTTAGTTTCTATTCCGGTGGGGTTGTGACATTTCAAGGTTTCTTTTCTCTTACAATGATGTTTGGTTTTAGGACTTTAGAAGATGCTATAGGGGAATTTTTCTCTCTAAATATTTAGATGGTTTTGTAAAGTAACAATGCATTAATCCAACCCTCAATCTCTAGAGAGTGGAGCAAAACTCTCTTTAAGAGTTAGAAATTTAGGAAGTTGGCATGATAGTGGTTGTGTTTACACCCTAATTAAATTATGTTATGGAAAGCATACAATAATATAGGATGTAAGCATGTGTTATAGAAGATTATTTTGATCTAATTAATTCACATTTAACCATGCGTACTTAGAAAAATGCATAAATATTTGCAACAATGATTAAATGATAAAATGATAGCTCAAATACATAAGAGTCGAAGACTTATGTACGGGTCAGAACAAAGGAGATTTGGATGTACAGATAGGTGGCAAAGGCGGATTAGAAATTGTAGATGCTTCGTTAGCAATTTTGGAATTGGAAATCGAGTTCGTGCAAGACCGTATAACTGTTGTTTGGTCTAGATGTTGAACTATATGGTTTGGACTGGATTTGTATGGTCTTGGACCCCTTTGCAATCAGGTTTCAAAACTTCCTATGTGCTTTGCTTGCTTAGAAATGTGTTTCGTTCTATGTCACTCTTGTTCGCAATATCTCGGCACAACTTGTAATCACTTGCAATAAAGTGGGAACATTAGACACCTACAATACCCTTCATCAAAGCATTAGATAACAAAAGGAAAAATCATTTGTGGTGAGGTTGGACTACTCTTAATGGCCGACCTTGCTGAACCAATCTAAGTGTTGCACTACATGCCTTTGTGCAGGATCGAGTCTCATGTAGATATGTTTATCTTGCCAAGTCTTGTAAGAACCTGCACCATTCCAAGTGTGAATATTCAACTTCTATGTAAAGAAAGAGGTAGATGGTTATTGCACCATAATGTTATTGTTTCGTGATAATTTCTCACTTGAAAAATTGTTTTTATCATAGCTGTGCATCTTTTTTACAGGCCCATTTTTCATGCCATGACTATAAGTGTAATTATATCTATAATACAAACACTTAATGCATGTATAATTCCCTTCAAAATATTACTTACATTTACATTCTCTTTACTATGAATCTTATAACCAATTATTTGCATCATATATAAATACCTTTGGCATCATCAAATTTAATGGAAGATTCATTAGATAAGGGAGTTTGAATGTTTATTTCACAATTTTAAATTTTATTGTAATCATTTGTTTTGCAGGTTTCAGGCTCTTACTAAATATCGAGTTGTCTTTTGGTGAATAAAAGAGTTTGCAAAATGGTAAGATTCCTAGCCGAGAAGCCACTACTCATTAAATATTTCTGGGTTGGTATGGCTCAATGTAAATTGATCCATCTTTAAAAGAGAGTCAGAAGTACTTCTAAATTAATAAGGTTGATAATATATGATTGAATTGTCCCATCCTGTTAGAATGCCACCACTTGTGAATAGTATTTGTTTCTGTAATCTGTATTACTATTGTGCTTGAAATATACTTCTTGTGCATGTCATCTATATGGCGGCTGATAAGTTTATTTACCTAGGTTTGAAAAATGGAGGACTTTTGATATTTTTGTATAGATGCATACTAGACCAGAATGTCCAACAATTCATGTACCGATGATGCTGTGAATATTTATGTATGTTTGTTATTCACTGTGGTAGCTGTATCTTGCAGGTGAAGTTCACAGCTGAAGAACTCCGTAGGATTATGGACTTGAAACATAACATACGAAATATGTCAGTCATTGCCCATGTCGACCATGGTATGATCTACTTCATATTTGTAGGTGTAAATTTTATATTTAGGAGAATCGGCATTTGGATTTCCAATAACATATTCTTTTTGCTGTCTTACAGGAAAGTCCACTCTTACTGATTCTTTGGTGGCAGCTGCTGGTATCATTGCTCCAGAAACTGCTGGTGATGTTAGAATGACTGATACTCGTGCAGATGAAGCTGAGCGTGGTATTACCATTAAGTCAACAGGAATTTCCTTGTACTATGAGATGTCAGATGCGTCTCTTAAGAGTTACAAAGGAGAGAGAATGGGTAATGAGTACTTGATAAATCTGATTGATTCTCCGGGGCACGTTGACTTCTCTTCAGAGGTTACAGCAGCCCTGCGTATCACGGATGGTGCATTGGTTGTGGTAGATTGTATTGAAGGAGTCTGTGTACAGACAGAAACTGTTCTTAGACAGGCCCTTGGAGAAAGGATTAAGCCAGTTCTTACAGTGAACAAGATGGATAGGTGTTTTCTTGAGTTGCAGGTTGAAGGTGAGGAAGCTTATCAGACATTTCTACGTGTGATAGAAAATGCAAATGTAATCATGGCTACGTATGAAGATCCTCTTCTTGGTGATTGCCAAGTGTATCCAGAAAAAGGTACTGTTGCTTTCTCAGCTGGTCTGCATGGGTGGGCTTTTACTCTGACAAATTTTGCTAAAATGTATGCCTCAAAGTTTGGAGTAGATGAATCCAAGATGATGGAGAGGTTGTGGGGTGAGAACTTTTTTGATCCAGCTACCAAGAAGTGGACGTCGAAAAACACAGGATCCGGTACTTGCAAAAGAGGTTTTGTTCAATTTATATATGAACCCATTAAGCAGATTATAAAAATCTGTATGAATGATCAAAAGGATCAGTTATGGCCAATGTTGCAGAAGTTGGGAGTTGTTATGAAGAGTGAGGAGAAGGATCTTGCAGGGAAGGCCCTGATGAAACGTGTAATGCAAACCTGGCTACCTGCAAGTTCAGCTCTACTTGAGATGATGATTTTCCATCTTCCATCTCCATCTAAAGCACAGAGATATCGTGTAGAGAACTTGTATGAAGGCCCTCTTGATGATATGTATGCAACTGCAATTAGAAATTGTGACCCTGAAGGACCATTGATGTTGTATGTTTCAAAGATGATTCCTGCCTCTGACAAGGGGCGATTCTTTGCCTTTGGACGTGTCTTTGCTGGAAAAGTATCAACAGGTCAAAAAGTAAGGATCATGGGTCCTAACTATGTGCCTGGTCAGAAGAAGGATTTGTATGTAAAGAGTGTCCAGAGGACTGTGATATGGATGGGAAAAAACAAGAATCTGTTGAGGATGTACCCTGTGGAAATACAGTGGCTTTGGTTGGGTTAGACCAGTTCATCACTAAGAATGCTACTCTCACAAATGAAAAGGAGGTTGATGCTCATCCGATTAGAGCAATGAAGTTCTCTGTCTCACCTGTTGTACGCGTTGCTGTACAGTGCAAGGTAGCTTCTGACCTTCCAAAGCTTGTTGAAGGGTTGAAGCGCCTTGCTAAGTCGGATCCTATGGTCGTGTGTACTATTGAGGAATCTGGTGAGCATATTATTGCTGGAGCAGGAGAACTTCATCTTGAGATTTGCTTAAAGGATTTGCAAGAAGATTTCATGGGTGGAGCTGAGATTGTTGTGTCTGATCCTGTTGTCTCATTTAGAGAAACTGTTCTGGAGAAGTCAGTTCGTACTGTAATGAGCAAGTCTCCAAATAAGCACAACAGGCTTTATTTTGAAGCACGACCTCTTGAAGAAGGTCTTCCTGAAGCAATTGATGATGGCCGCATTGGCCCAAGGGATGATCCTAAGGCTCGTGCTAAAATCCTATCTGAGGAGTTTGGATGGGACAAAGATCTGGCTAAGAAGATTTGGTGTTTTGGACCTGAAACTACTGGACCCAACATGGTGGTTGATATGTGTAAGGGAGTTCAGTACTTGAATGAAATTAAGGATTCAGTGGTTGCAGCATTTCAGTGGGCATCCAAGGAGGGTGCTCTCGCTGAGGAGAATATGCGTGGCATTTGCTTTGAGGTTTGTGATGTTGTTTTACATACTGATGCCATTCATAGAGGTGGTGGTCAGATTATTCCAACTGCACGAAGGGTTTTGTATGCAGCTCAGCTTACTGCCAAACCAAGGCTTCTGGAACCAGTATATCTTGTGGAGATTCAGGCTCCTGAACAGGCACTTGGAGGTATTTATGGTGTGTTGAATCAGAAGAGGGGTCATGTCTTTGAAGAAATGCAGAGACCAGGAACTCCACTCTATAACATCAAGGCATATTTGCCAGTCGTCGAGTCATTTGGGTTCTCAAGCACTCTTCGAGCTGCAACTTCTGGTCAGGCTTTCCCTCAATGTGTGTTTGATCACTGGGATATGATGGCTTCAGATCCAATGGAGCATGGTACTCAAGCTGAGAAACTTGTTCTTGATATCCGCAAGAGGAAGGGTCTGAAAGAACAGATTACTCCCTTGTCAGAGTTTGAGGATAAGCTGTAAAGCTTTTCTACGGTGTATTAGGTGAACATAGTATAATGTTTGATCGGGATATGTCTGGAGGATGGAGAGTCACTGGATCAAATGACTCTCCTATTGAGTATGAAAACTTTCATTTAGTTCCTGTAACAAGTAAGATTTTTCTTAATAGAACCCATAGTTGCATGCATGTAAGAGCAGAAGTAGCTTCATGGAACGGTGCCATAGAGAACATATACACATTGAGGGCCTTTGCTATAAAAAAGAATTTTGAAGGATTGTTATGATAGATTCGTAATCAAAAAGTGCATGGATCCAGTGACTATGTGGTCTAAAAAAAAATTAATTGTTCTTGAAAAAACCAATGTGCATGTGTTTAGTAGGCACTTCTGCTTTATTATTATCAAGTTCTCTTTTAAGCTCCTGTATAATCATGTCTGTTTTTACCACGTATCAAGTAGATGAATATTATTTATACTGCAGCGGAGCATTGTGAGCTTAAAGTTGTAATTTACAAAATAGGAGCTTCAATCTAATTTTAAAGATTCCTCCAAGCGTAGTTCTGTTCCTTAAAAGTTTAGCTAATTTTTTCCACTTTGGCTGCTAATTTTTTCTTGTATGTAGTTTTTTTGAATAAGTGGTATTCGTTGCTCCAACCAAGTATTGGTTTAGACGAAAAAGATGGAAAAGTGAATGCAGTAATATCTTAAAAGTTTCAGTTGTCATTTCTTAATCCAATGATTGTTCTTCTCGCGACATTTTAACTTATGTTAAAATATATTTGTGATTTCTCACTATTTTTAAATGTGTATGTTTTAACTCTCATGAATTTCTACCATAGCTTATATGCCACATACATACATAATGATTAGAACAGGTCATATGCGGAGTAAACTCAGATTCAATAATTAAACGTACAATCAGCTAATCATATAAGCTCTATTTGAATATTTTTCAAAGTATTTTGTCAATTAAATATAGATAAAATTTACACGATCAATAATTCCAAAAGTTAAGTAAAAATTGAACTCATTAATCTTTTAAGGATTTCAAACATACACAGTTTTTTAATCACTCTTATATTGATTGATTCAAGCTTACAAATGAATATATTGACAGTTTTTTCGTAGGTAATTTTTTTGTTGAAATAAATTAGATATTTAATTTTAGCTTATATATGAGAGTTTTGATGTTTTCACAGTCTATAAATTTGAGAGATTATTTTCTGAGTTCAATTGGGAGAGTTTTTTATTTATTTAAATACATGTTTCTAATCACAACATATGATTCATCATAAAAAATAAATCATAAGATAAAAAGAAATACAAACCAACAATAATGAGAACAATGGGATGAAGAACAAAATATACAAGTTGAAAGGGTATAATATCAATTCGAAATTGTGTACTAGCAAAATATAAAGTGAATTTATATAATTACAGAATGAAATAGAGAATGAAATTATTGAGTATTATAATGTTGAGATATTTGTAAATATAAGATAAAAAGAAATACAAACCAAACTATACTTACATGTTAGTGTTTTGTGGTTGTGGAAGTGGATTCCCGTTAAGACCAAAAAGGTGGGGTGGAGGAGGAAACAATGATTTGACACTCCCTATTGAATACGTCTATTATTCATCCGAGTTAAACTAGCTAGCATTTGAAGGATTTGGCTATTTCTAATGGTTTTTTGCTGATTCAATTGATTGGTGAGTTGTAAGATTGAGTTAAATCCACGTGGTGACTGGATTGATCAATGTTTCTAGGTTGAGAATTTGCATTATTATTTGAAGAATTGAATTGTTAGTCTGAGGAAGGGATTTTCTGGTTTGAGGAGGTGGATTGCTAGGGATAGTAGCCACAAAATTTGAAGAAGGATGATTATGTGATTGAAAGATAGGATGAGACATACTTTGTTGTGCCCTAATAGTCAAAAATATGTTGTGAATATGATTGTTTTCATTGAAATACTCATCCATACATTATTGTACAGGGTCAAGAGCATCTTCAATATATTTAAGAAAACTTTGCATGAATATTTGCATGGTAGGTATTATTATAAGTCCCAAAAATTATTTGTCATCATATGTTACAATTGTCATCTAGACATTGGATGCAATTACACAAGGCTGCAAGGAGAAATTGTTATTATGCACATTAAAAGAACATAAGAATGGCTGGAAAACTATGCATACAATCTAAAATGGTAATATTTATATGAGCTAAAAACATAAACCAAACTATGATACATAAAGGTTTCAAAATAAGATTTCCATTAATTAAAACTAGAAAATGTTGCAATTAAAATATTACAACAAGACCAACCTTCTATGCATGGTTTCATACATAGTCTATAGATTTTGCTATGACTCTTGTGATTCCCAACAAGTCCTTTCCTCTTCTTTCTGCTATAAGAGATGCATTATTTTGTCTTTTTCTACTACAAAATCATACAATCATTACAATGCACAATCTTTATGCTTTAAAAAAATATTACTCATAGTTGGACTTGGTCCTAATGACCCTCCAACACTTTCGGAGCTTAAACGATTGTTTTGTCCAGAGACAAGTATGTTGTTGAAGCTAGATAGTGTTGTGTTTCTTTGTTGTAGACCTCTTTTGCTATATCTTCTTGCTTTGCTTATGTTGTTTAGTGCTTGCATTTGCGTAAGGAATTCCGCTTACTAGTCTTCATCCGACCGATTATTTAGCTACCCTTTCAAATTTTCAACTAAGTAACAAACCATTCATACTTAATTTTTAAGTTTTCAACGTGATGGTTAACTTTGAAGACCACCCTTTATATGTTTTTAACCTCCATGGCCCTACACACAAGTAGTCATTATATTTCAAGCTTTAAACCGACATTTTTTTCAAAATCATGTCAACTTCCCGTTATTGGCTCAAGGATGATAGAGGTTAAGGTGGTGGCATGACATCCTTCTCGCTATAGATTTGCACCTAATGTTGGTCATGTTGGAGTGGTTGTGCAACCAATGTTTGCCATAATTTCTTGAGAGATATGCTTTGGAGTACCCCGTATGTTTGCAATTTTTGGCACAAAGTTCTCCAAGTCTTCTTGATATGCGATCCAATATACAATGGATTCATTGACCATTCCAAAGAATTCTTGTAATGGTGTCTATGCTTGCAATACTTTGAAGATTTCATCCTTCTTAGTTGTATCTATCAATGGTTTGTATAGGGTGATCACATTGAAAATTTCCATGGTTAGAGCTTGAGGGACCATTTCAAATAATTCAAACTTATTACTAGTCCAATTTCACAATAGAAAACATGTTATAAGTATTATTATCTCTAGTCTAGTTTGGAGGTGAATCTAAATTATTTTAAATGGTTCACGTGGAGTCTTCCCCCATTTTGAATGCTTGGTTACTTACATAGATACTCCATAGAATATTCAACTCCTAGTTGCGCATCTAGTCCTTGATGTTGTCCCTAACTTGTAGTGACTATTGTAGTGCCACTTCCTACTCTTTTCATCTATACCGCGAATACTCATTGCATGTATCTTCTATGCAGCTTAGTATCCTCCTCATTTCCCTTTAACATTTCTTTAAGCTGCACATTCCAATTGAAGAGCTACATAATCACCTAGAACGTTTGTACTTGAGCGTGTTGCAACATTTTAGGATATTCTCGCAGAGTGGTATGACATCCTTAGCCTCTTGTTTCCATGCAACAATTGTTATCTCCATGTTCTTCATTCTCTTTCTACTCTACCAATCCTTTGTGAGCTTTGTCAAGAGAGTGATGAGATGCATTTTCCCACTCATTACTTGTTCACTTATGACCTCTCGAACAAGCTCGTAGAATTTTCCTCAATTTTCTTGCACATATTAGCTCTTGAACTAGATCACTTTGACTTGTGTCATAGACATTTGGTAAGGTTACACCTCCCATGGAATGAATCATGACAAATATGTCACTATTTAAATCTCTTAAGTAATAGAGGAAAACATAGTGTGGTGTAGGTCTTACCATTAGTAAGATTGTATTCCAATTCTTCCAAATCGATGTTGAAATCATCCATTTTCTCATTTGGGCCCCTCTTTTTGTGGTCAATTGCTCCACCAAAGACAGATGGTATGATTTAACCTCAAATTGGTCAGTAAAGAGAAATGTCGAGTTTGTCCCAATTGTGAATGGAAGTAGGTCTCAAACTCCTATACCATTAAAGAGATTTTCCTTTGAATGATGAAGCCAAGAGTCTAACTACTACCTTATCTTCAAGAATAAAGTGGATTGAGAAAACATTGGCAATATCTTGGATATGATCAACTAGGGTAGTGTGGTTTTCACCAGTGAAAAGGGGAATACTTTTGAGAGAAGACATTGGTATATCATGTTGGGTATTTAATGCTAAGGGACTACCACCATTGAAACTAACAAAAGGTAAATTTATTTGGAGTGCCATGAAAGGAATGGGTCTTAAAACCCTAGAGGAAAGCAAAAAAGGCCTACCAAGAGGAGTGGAAAGAGTTCTATTGGGAGGAGATGATGATCTCTAAACTAATATGCCTCTTCTTCTTCTCCTTGGTGATAACTACGAGTAGTCAAAAGGTTCTTATCTTGCTATAATTTACCTTTTCTAAATCCTTCTCATAAGAAATAGACACTTTTCTACATAAAAACAAGAGATACAATGCTTGGATTTACCAGCTATGGATTTATAGAGCCTCCAAAGGTTGACAATCACTAAGAAACACACCAAAACTTAGTGAAGTAACAATAAAACTCAGAGTGTCCCACTGGGTGTGCCATAACTCATATCACAAAGAGTTAGCACTCTGCATTTATCATAGAAGAACAAAAAAATCTTGTGTAACATGGATTTATCTCTAAGTGTGGGACCTTGCAAGTGAGAAAAATATCCAAAGGAGGTTGGTCCTTCTCTTCCAACCCGCCACAACTAACCTACATCTCTAATTCTAAAATTAAAATAAACATAAGCTAAAATCTACAAGGACTAAGGTGTAAAAGTAAGAAATGTTGTGAAATAAATAAAATGGTGATGCATCAAAATTCAAAGAGGGTCCGAATCGCCTCGAAAGACAAATAATTGCACTTATAGGGATTTTCTAAAACATAGAAACTTGTAGATCATAAGATGAATGAAAAGCTAATGAGAATGAAAGGGCAAAACATCCATAACAAAATTAGGGAATTTGAAGGAAAAGCAACCACAAACATTTATATTAGCAAGCTTTCGTCATGATTATAGAGCTAAGGTTTAATATCTTATGCAAAATATAGGTCATAGAGGTCTGAAAGCAAAGAATGGTAAAACTCTAATGTAAAGATTACAAATGAACATAAAACTATGCTTGCAATGTGGTAAGCGCTACATTTTATACAAAATGGGCAGAGAAAGGACATGAAATTATTTGTCCAACCACCGACCAAAATTTATTATTCCACCTACAAAGCACATGGGTGCCAATTCGAGCCATCTCTACATGTTATTCAACCTTCGATGGAGAAAGGGAAGCCATCCATCATAAATTATGGTGGTTGGGAATGATTTGATGACTTTATGTGTCTAGGACCGTTCTTTATGCCCTAAAACCGTGTTTGCATAATTGACCTATGAAACCTAATCCCAACCGAAAATTCGTGATTCAATAATGAAGGGGTAGGACACCTTTCGATAAGACCAATTTTTCCTAATTTGGTTGGATGCATTGAATGTTATGGACAAAAACCTTCGCTGCAAGCCTCGTGGGTTCTTTGTTCTCTCTCTCTTTCTTTTCATGGAACCTTTTAAATATCTAAACATTTTTAACATTATGTGGAACCTTTTATATATTAAATCATTTGGTCAACCCCACTCATTTTCACACACTTAGATCCTCATTTTTCTTATTCTATCCAATATTCTTTCATGGCTCCTAAAATTCCTCAAATATCTTTGCATGAATTACTTCAAATGCATCCACCTTGCAAAGCTATTCTCCAAAAATCCCTAGACACTATGTATCTACCTTGCAATATGCCACCCACTCAAGTAAGTGCCATTTTCGATCATTTATTTGATGACTCTATCACCCTAATCCTCCATCCAATCAACCCATCTTAGAGTCCATTCAAGCTTTACATTGTTTATTTCAAGATAAAATTCAAGCCATGGAAACAACGATTACATCTCTTAAAGCTGAAATCCAACATCTCAAGGATGCTTCTTAAACCCATGTTAGTTCTTCTTCTACATTTCACCCTAATCATATGTCTTCTACATGTGCTCATATCAATGAACCTCAAGTCTTACCGCTACCCGCACCTCTCAAGTTTGATTCAAATGCTAAGAAACATGATATTCTTCCTGAGCTCCTCAATCACCAATTGATCAAATTTCCAACTACTCATTGCTATCCTCATTATCGACTTGCCAAATACCAAGTTCTATTTTACGATTATCATATACTTAATGGATATAATGACAATGATTGCTATACTTTACGATGACGAATTAAACACCTTGATCATTAGGGTTTTATTTCATTTACTTCACAACCTTCTCGCTACATCCTCATTTCTAAATCACACTCGGGATCCCGAATCCAATCCTCTCGTGTCTAATGAGCATCATTCCATAGTTATTAATTATAGATACAAAATCATGCACTTGGGTACATTTCTAGGTCCTAAAAGCATACTAACATTTACATGATTCCTAAGCAAGAAAATTAGTAATTGATAGCTATCTTTGGCCTTTTGTCTATGTTTCTTATTTTCTATTTGGTCTTACACACCCTACAACCTAGTCAATACTTTAATTATTTATCTTTTATGACTTTAGACACCAACGCCCAACCAAGACGCTAGCGCCTGTGCACCCTCGTCCCTCCTGGGAGCCCCTAACCTCTTTCTACCTTACTTTCTCTTTTTGGGCCTCTTTTATCTTTTGGGCATCTTATTTTCTTATGGGTCAGCCTTCCAATTTTCAATTACAAAATTCAACCAAGGGAATCATATAAATACATAGCTATGTGATCAAAATAAAGGACCAAGCTCTAAAAATTACTACTCTCACCTAATCTTGAATTCAAAGGCATCCAAAGCACTCAAAGGTATCCATCTAGCATCCATACAAGGAACAAGGGACTACATTTTCTACATACACTGCATAGAAAAGGAATTTCATTATTCCATCCACACATACTATACATTGTTACATTCTAGATCTATCCCGCTATCAAGTGCAACTTGCACTAAGGCATCCTAGGGCACAATCTTTACACACACTCACAAAAACTACATAGATTTTGAGATGTAGTGCAACACTTGGTCGTAAGTTCACTATGTCGGGTGACCGCCAGGTCACCGACTCCCATATTAAATTTTTCTTTTTGGATTTGATACAGGCTTTTGTGGGTTTTACAGTGAACACCTCTTTTGTAGGCTACAAGAATATCTAGCAATCAAGGTGTGAAACACATGCAACTAACAACGACTATCAATAAAACTTGTGCGACACTAGAAAAATTAGATTCTAACCATCTACGCAAATACGAGAGCCTAGTTGAGGTCTCGCACCCAGTGCCCTAGCCCCAGCCTGTGTGCCCTAGTTCGGCCTCATCCGATCAGCCCATATTTTATTGTTTACATAATATGATAATCTCCCCTTTTTGTTCATTACTTATCCTAGTTTGCATTAGTCCTATAAAGTGCAAATCATCTAAGTCATTTCCTCTCTCTCTTACACTTAGGGTTTTATATTTTATTAGCTTATTGCTTGTGTCATAGTGTATCTAGTAGTTGTACTTCATTATTTCTATCAGTTACTCTGTAATTAGGGTTTTAGAAAAAAATTATTTTTGTTAAATCACTAATGTTCGTAGAGATAATTTTAGTGGTGAACATTCATAATATGGCAAAAATTTCATTTTAGGAAAATTTGAAAAGGTTATTTTTTCGGAGCGGGTCGGTGTCCTGTTCGCCTAAAATATACAGTATATATATTTTTTGGGGTCGGCTTCACCTTCATTTGAAAACATCTCCTATAAAAACCTAGGTGATTCGTCGGGTAGTATATCACAAGTAGCTTACCAAATTACCAATACCGTGAAGTTTGAACTCGCATACTCTTAAGCACCAGAGATTGATGTTAACATGTTAGGGTTAGTTGTTAACGCATGACAGGGATATACTTGATGTAAAAAAAGAGGTATTGCAGATGCGTGATAATGAGGTATCACAGACGCGTGCGACAAAGGGGTAAACAGTTGACGTGAGAGAGGAATAGAGTTGACGCGCTGACAGAGAGAGTTGACGTGCGATGCGGCAGGGCATAAGCGATTGACGCTGACAGGGACGAGTTGACACGTGACGGAGACAGCTGACACCTTGGTGACGCGCGCGATGCTTTCGATTGACGCCTTGTTGACGCGCGACAGGGATTATTGACGCGCTTTTGACGCGTGACAAAGGGTTAGTTGTTGATGCGTAACAGGGAGTCGCTACTTGGTTCTTTTGCTGATGCAAGACTCTATTCAGAATAATGGAAGGTGTTATTCCTAAGAATGTGGAGACCCTAAAATTAACTAAGAAATCTCGAAATCATTGCTCAAGTATTTTGGAAACTCGTGGATACGAGATATTGAAAATACCAACAACCATGAAGATGCCACTAGAAAGAATCAGAATACTGACTGTGTGGAAGGTATTATTGAGGTGGACATGCATTCTGCACAATATCAAACAAATGACACCTACGATAATATGCCAGATCTTGAAGATATTCTTCCTATTGGGGTGTAACCAGAACTGCATCAAGATATCACACATAAAAATACTCAACAAAATGGAACACAAAAATCAAATTCAAATTCCGGTTCACGAAAGAGGAAACCAGGTGATTGTGATATTGCTCAAAATTCTACTCAAAAAGTAAAACATTGAAAACAAACAAGAATATGTGGACCATCGGTAGGTCATACAAGTTTGATTCGCAACTAAATTTCCTTTTATCGAACCTATACAATCATCTAATTCTCAAGAGATCCCATTTGAATGTACATGTACAATATGGACGTGGAAATTGGGAAAGCAACAAAAAATGCAAATGAAGCTGGACACTATAGAAAAACATTGTGGAAAACAATATTTGATTGAATAACGGGGCGGATGACCGAAAAATCAAAACACACAGTGGAAAACTGAAAAAAATGTATGCATGTTAGATACGCAGTGGAATATGAGGCAGAGCAGAAAAAATGCAGACATCTTTTTGAAAAGGAAGGAATGATCACATCGCATATTGGTAAGATGAATCAAACAAATCTACATGCAAAACTCATACAATTCTCTACTCTATTTCACATACTAAAAAAGGAAGACCGATTTCGGATTTCCTCGATTTCAAAGTTTTGTATTAATATAATGGAATGTTGAACGATTACCTCGGTCCTCATTGGTCTGAAAGTAGTGGATGGGAAATGGAAAAATGCCTTTCAATGATAGAGAAGGAAGATTTGAAAGAGAATGTAAAAAAATCAAAGTTTATCTCTCTTTCAATTGATGAAGTGACAGCAGTCGAAAACACTGCATGGGTATGTATCCACGTCTATACTTTAGAAAATCATATAAGGACACCTCATCTATTGGGTGTTATGAAAATGGTTGAAAACTGTAATGCTAAAAACCTACATAAAATAGTTGTTTCTCATTTGAAAGATATTGCTGGAATGACTGATTATGAAATTGCTACAAAGTTGGTATGCGTTGGAGTAGATGGTGCATCTGTCATGCAGGGTCATCAAACAAGGCTGTGTGTTAGATTACAAACAACAGTGGCCCCATATATGCTACCAATTCACTATATGGCTCACAAAATGAATTTAGCGTATAAAATGGTAAGCAACCACGAAAATGTTGCTAAATTAGAAGACCTTATAAGAGAACTTCATGCCTATATGGAAAGCAACCCAAAGCAATTTCTTGAGTTCTAGAAATTTGCAATTGGAATTACAGATGGCAAAAACTTTTGAAAGATGTTGAGACTAGATGGATTTCTTTGTATGAACCTGCATGTAGAGTTCGTGAGGAGTATCCTTCGTTGGTTGGTTTCATGCACAAATATCGTCATGAAGTTGATAGGGCGAGGGACTTGTTGTTCCGTTTAACTGATTTGAAGACATTGCTTATTTTGGTTGGTATTCTTCCAATGTTGCAGAGATCAATACACTGATGAAGCATGCACAGGGGAAGATTAATCTATATTGTGGATTTTATACGGATGAGAAAAATGGTATGTCAAAGTCTTGATATCTTGTACTATTCCCAAGATAGTTTTGATACACATGTTTTTGAGAATTGGAAAGCTTTATTAGATCCCAAATTCCAATAACTATTTGAGATTTAATATCCACGATCACCTCTGCATCACTGTTAATGGGAGGGACATACCACTGCACATTTTGTAAAAACGTCAAGATATTACAGGATCGGAATGAGAAGATGTTCCCATGACATGTAATCTCTTTGAGTCATTATAGTTGAAACAAGAATAAAGCTTAAAAAAATTTCACAATCCTTATTAGAATTTAGAGAACATTTCTCCAAAGATAAAATTCTTGAAGCCATGGGTGTGATGAATCCTAATTTTTGGAATACTAAAGGTGGTCGTGCTGACTTTGTAAGAAAGCATTTCCATAAATCCATGGGTACAATAATGGAACATTTCGCAAAGACTTCAGAGTTCAAGGGTATGGAAATCAAAGGTATACTGAATGCTGATTTATTAAAATTTCAATCAACAAATTTTGCAACAACAATGAGGAACCAATATAAAAATTTAGACGAACCTTTTGAAAGTGGTGCTATTACAAGGTGTGGTGAGGAATCTATCAAAGTTCTATCTTACAAGAAGATATCAGTGAATATTTTAGATTATATGAGTTATGCCAAACAATGATTTTGGGGTCTGTGGAGGACAAAAGGGTTTTTAGTGCACTATCATTTATAAAATCAAAACTGAGAAACAGGTTGGATAAAAATATGGAAAGTTACATGAGGTGTTATGTTTCTCGGTACTCCATGGAAACCTTTCCTTTTGACAGAGAAATTACGCATTGGAATTCCCTTTGCGAAAGAAGAGGTGTGAATAATACAACTATAAGTACAATTGTTCCCAATGTTGAGAGTGGAATTGGCGCATCGTCACACTCTACAGAAGAGAACATCAAGTTTGAAGAAGCTATTGATAATGGATTGTTTCAACTTTAAATAGGTATCTTCTTCACCTTAATCTTATTGTTTGTCACTTTAAATTTTTTTCAGCTCTTGTTATCATTAAAGATGTTACAGGTCTATATATTTACATTTATTTAAATACAATCTTTTTCTTTTTTTTGAAAACGTGGGTTGACATCCATCCGAGGAAGCTGGTACTTCTGGATTGACAATGTCAGGCAACTCACCCATCTATCTACTAATCCATTTCTTGTGTTGAGTTTTCTTAAAACAAAGATCTAGCACATTACCAGTGATGATTTCACAGCAATCTAAAACACTAGAGGTAAGTTAAACCCTATCATATCATCTTTCTTGATTTCTTACAATTATGTTTAATTTATTTTTTATATTTGCAAAATGCTTTGATATATTTTTTAAACTTTGTGGGATAAAATGACACAATTAAATTTTACAGAGGAAGATATTTCCATACTATACAATTCATAATCCATGATCCATTATACAATTCGTCATCCACGATCGTGCTAGAAGCTAAATCTACGTCCACATAAAATTCATCATCATCCATATATATCATATCATTATCATAATCCTGACACTACAATTATTATTAAAACAATTATTTATCTATTTTAAATTTAAAGAAATGTCTCTGTCCTAACACATTCCATTTTTTAAAACAATTATCCATTATCATCATTCATCATCATCTATATCCATTCTAATGTTATCATGATCATATCATTACAAGTATAGAGAAGAAGAATTATCTTAAAACAAGTTTAAATGTCTAGAGAAGAAGAATTATCGTGCTTGAAGCTAAATCTACGTCCACATACAATTCATGATAATCCAAGTAAACAAGAAACATACGTCATCATGATTCATCCCTATCTAATGCAATCACCATTAAGAGTAAACCAAAAAGCATAAACTCCATATACAATCTAAAAATTCTATACATAATATATAGGAAGTTAAAAAATTAAAGATTATATAGTATTTCAAATTTTAAAAGGCTATCAAATCCAGATAATAAAATTCAAATACCATGACCACAACATTCAATGTTTCAAATTTTCAAATATAGACTCAATATTTCAAGTTTCCACACTCAATAATAAAAATTTTCAACCCTCTTTTTCTATATCCAATTCAATTCCTGTGCTCCTTTCCCCAATGGTTTCTTCACTTGTGGCTTTACTCCTTTCCCCAACGGCAGAAATAACCCTAGAACTTATGAGATCATCCGCAACACTGTCCAGATTTTTTAAAATTCTTTCTTCTTGCTTTGTTGCATCTCCATGGGACAAAAATTTGGATCAGCTGCTGCCTTAGCTTTGAATAATATTTTAGGGTCGAAGCCGTGCTCTTTAATTATCCGCTTCAATGTATTATTTTGTTTGTTAACCAAAACAATATTTTCCTTCAAATTCTTCATTGCGGATAAACTGTTCTTCACTGTTTCCAAGTGAACTTGGAAAACCTTTGCTTGACTCTTCAAATTTTCATATTTGAACTACACAAAAAAAGTAATCTCAATTCAACATATTACTAAAATAAAAAAATTTCAAATTAACAAAAACATTGTTTGAAAGTGATAATACTTACGACCGCTCTATCTCTCTCGGCATTTGCAGAATCGCTACAAGATCCTTGTCCTAAGACCATTTGTTAAAATATGCCTGGGCCTCAGCACTAATATTTTCCAATTTGTTTAATGTCTTATCCAAAATGTCATCTTTATAGTTGTTATTATACATGACAGTCCCACTTCTTACTTGGGTAAGTAAGGAATCCATCTTCGCAAGTTGATTATGGACTGCAACGTATAAACTATCCCTTTGCCAATAATTTTCAAAACAACTAATAATCTCATTGATAAGTACTTTATCCCTTCTCTCCCATTCTATGAGCTGACTGATATGAGGTAGAATAAACTCACCGACATGGGATTGACAATCATAACCAATTAAGTTCTCCAAAGGAAAAGGTAGAATCGTTCACCATTTGTATCTGATGAAGATGATCTTGCTGGAGAGGTATGGGGGCTTTCGGGCTGATCAACTGCTACTTGTTTCTACCTTTGGGTGGCTTGATCCTATTTGTGATAAAATTAATCAAGATTCAGACAAATAAATTTAAATCAAAATGTAATTCAATATGGTAAAGTATGTTGAAATTGAAGTATACCTGCTAGCCTTGAATCATCTCACGGGTATTGAAAAAACCAGTTGGGTCATTGCTATCAATGCCCAAATAATCTTCATCTAAATTTATATTATTCAAAACCGATATGCCCATTGCACTGGGCAAGCCACCAAGTGAGAGGGTTGGAATTCAAAAGGAGGCAATGTTTAGTGTCCCGCTAGGGGCCGAAGCAATTGGCATGCGTTTACCAATGTTCTTTTCCCTGTTCCTCTGGTTGGCATTTTAAATATTATTGGTTTAGGGGGTTAGTGCCACTGTTTGAACATAAGGACTGTAATGTGCTGAAAAGTTTAAGAAAAAACATGAAAAACTAGAAAACAATCCAAAAACTATGAAATTAAATGAAGTAGTATTCAAAAGTTGTACCTTGTTGTTGAGGGGTAGTTTGTCGCAGTGCTAAGGGTGGTCGTGTAGGAGTAGTAATTGGTGGTTGTTGAGAAGATATGAATGCATGCGACTGTATTGAGTGAGTTGGGGAAGATGGTTGAGTTTCCAAAACATGCGTATGGTCCAAAGTCCCTACAATGTCATCAACATTAAATTGTATGTCAATTCAATTGGTTAAAATTTAAATTGGAAAATAAAAATACAAATTTGGAATTTATAAATAATATATGAGAAGGTATTACTTCTCTGGTGTTTAACGAGTTCAAACTGTTGAGGGTTCAGAGAGAAGTGAGCTTCCATTTCAGATTGGGAATCTCCCGAAGCCTCAGTGTGTTGTTGGCCTCTTCCTCTTGATAACACCTTTTTTCGGGAAGGGCTTCAATAAATATTCTCTACAAACTATAAATTGTTAATAACTGTGCAGTGTAATGTCGAAATACAAAGTTAATAGTTTATACCTATTGTTCTTCAAATGGAATTGACAACTTCATCAACTCCTCGTTAGTGCAAGTAGGAATTGGTTTGTCTTTTAAATTTAAAAGAGCCTCGTAATAAAGGCCAAGGAGATAGTTTGTGGAATAAATGACAGGTTTTTCTGAAAGCTTTGCATTTGTTATGTCAGTTCTTATTTTTTTGATAGATAGGTGCACCAATCAAATTTTTGTTTTGAGATAGTGGCAACTATGTATGCAATGGCCTAGTTTGGTATATCTATTTGCCAACCCTACAAAACTATTCTAGATTGAAAAAGGAAATCATTACAGCAAGAAAGTGGTGTGTAATTGCTTGCGTATCCACACCATGCCTAGATTTATTGACATGAGCTACAAATGCCAAAAATAGTGGGAATTAATATAACATTAAATTGTATCAAAATAAAAAATCAGAATAAAAAATGATGAATGAAAATGAATTATACTTACAATCAACATGGAAACCGAACGTTGATTCGAGATATTTCTTGTCGTCTTCCACGAGTGTTGCCTTCATTATAACAAAGGGTAAATTTCTTAATGGAAGGCCCGTAAACCGATGGATGTCGGTTGTGTCGATACTGAATTAAAACACTCGGCCGTCATTCAGAGTAACATAAAAAAGGTCGTCCTCTGTATTGTAGGACGAGAGATGATAGTTCAAAATATCTGGGTTTATTTCGAAATGGGGCATCTCAACGAGCCCACTAAACTCACATGCATCGATCAAATCTTTATATTCGGAAGACATATTTAAAACAGTATGGATGTGGGGGCACAAATATTTCCTGTAGATGATCTTGCCCATGGATAGGACTGGATTTTCTTCTTGATTTTTGTCTTGAGCTTGCGGTTGGGAAGCACTTGAAGTCGCCATTGTAGTTGTGCTTGTGTCTTTGACAATGATGGATTCTTGTATACAAAAAAATCGAGAGCCGGAAAGTGTAAACAAGAAAATGACCGACGGGAGGGTATTTATAGGCCAAATCAAGCGGCAAAATACCCATTGACGCAGTGCGTCATGTCCCCTATTGACGCCGCATCAATAACCCTTGTTGACGCGTGTCAATGGCCCCTGTTGACGCGCGTCAATGGTTCTTGTTGATGCGTGTCAATAAGGGTTATTGATGCGCGTCAACAAGGGGCATTGACGTGCGTCAACAAGGGTCATTGACGCGTCAATAAGGGTTATTGATGTGCGTCAATAGGGGACATCGACGCCGTCAACAAGGGTCATTGGCATGCATCAATAGGGGTCATTGACGCACATCAACAAGTTGTGTTGACGCGCGTCAACGGCCCCTATTGACGCACATCAATGAACCTTGTTGATGTGTGTCAACGAGGGCCATTGACGTTGTGTTGAAGCATGTTAATGGTTCTTGTTGATGTGCATCAACGATGCATTAGTACCTAAAACTCTGTAGTTTCTCCGGCTCGAAAACCTGGCAAAAATTTGGTTCTGGAATATTGTCAAATTCGCCTTTCGCTGAAAATGGTTCCGGGGATATTGGCTAGGTATTTTCCACCTACAATTTTCTAGAGGTGTCTTAAAATGAACCCTCGCTAATGTTACTTCTTCGGTTAGTCAAGAGCCTCCTATCCAACCCATTCCAACTAAGTAACCTCCTCTCAAAATCAGTCCTCCATCCCCTCCTCTTATCAAGTCTTCTAAAACACTACCAATTCTAACCAAGCAATCACCTCTCAAAATCCTTCCTCCATCCCCTCCTCCTACTAAGTCATCTACAACATTATCAATCCCAAATAAGCCACCACCATTCAAGGTCCCTCTCCACCCTCCTTCACTTCGAGTCCAATTAATTTTTTCAAACAAACTAATCCTTACATTAATGGCCGGTACACATTTCAAACTCAGCCACCATGGCATGGTCCTTCTCACATCATTGCATAGAACTCCATCCCTCACACATTTGGGGGTATCATAGGTTCTTCTCCCCTTCATTAATATCAAAGTGTTTACTTCTACATTTCACACTCCACACTTAATGTATAATCTTTCCTAGCATTCACACATTTTTGGTACACACATTGTACCATCATTACCCTATGACGTACTCTAGTTCCATGGTTCATACTGATCGCTGAAGTTCTAATTCTAAAATGAGCCTCACATTCTCTAAATATTACAATCTATGCTTCATGGTACATATTTCTAGCGTCTTCTTGCATAATGCACTCATTTCCCGATGACACACTCTTGTTCTATAGTTCATTCTTGATTGTTGAGGGATATCTTATAAATAAACCTCATCTCATGCATTTCCGTTGGGGGTAACGCCACCCTTACCATATTTTCACTTTGCATACCATTCCATCACACTCATACGTTTGCATTTTCATATATTGGTTGCATATACTTTTGCGAGCTTATTCTACTTACATGTTACACTTCGTTTTCCATGCTAGACGGATTCTTAGTATGTCATTATATTTCTATATATACACATGCGCGTTCACTTGGTATTTTGAGGTGAATGCAGATATCTTACAAGTTCTTACACATTGCAATGATGTTTGGCACTGTACCTTCTACCAGTCCCACCGAGGCTCCTAGGGGCATCTAATTTTTTCTATCATATACTACATAGGTTCTATTGCTACATATTCACTACTTTTCACTAAAGTTACTTTAATTTTCGTTGATTTATACACACTCATGACATACTACTTATATTTCTAACATGCTAATGGGTGCTTCATGTGTAGCATTTTCCTTGCAGGACTATATACAACCATGGTTATCTGACACATTTTTGTTTACTCTTGATTGTTATTGTATGCTATCATTTTCAGTGCTATGCCCTATGTCTTATATGATCATTGTATGCTTTTAGCCACTTTGGCCATGATTGTCTTGTGACATTGTGAGCGATGTCCCATGTATGAAACCCACTTTTGAAGTATCTCTTATTTGCATAATTGATTGTTACATCATCTTCTACTTGCACACTAGTTTTTTTTTACACTAACACATATATGTCTAGTATACTTTGTTTACATGTACCTTGGTTTCTACCATGCACATCCCCCATGTAGGGATCCATTTCAGCTTAGTTTCAAGTCCTCTCCTTTGGACCGCATGATCCTACATTCGTTGCATGCACTCCAAATGAGGGGGAATACATTGGGTGAAAAAATTACCCCTACAAAATTTCATAGCTACAATTCATAACAACATAATATGAAAAAACACAGAATACAATTATAAATGGCTCAAAATCAGATTTGGGTAAGAATCACACAAAGAAATGCTAGCACCCAAAATTAGACAGAACACCCGGGTACTTGTTTCCTTCCTTGGGTGCTAATGTCCTGGGGGAAGATATAGTCCATTTCTCAGCACAACATAATTTACAAGTAGGTTACAAAGTAGTTGTACATTCTGAGGCACAAACTTTCGGTTAAAGAATGCATTCTATCTCCTACAAATAGTTGTAATCAAGACAATTGAACTAACCAGAACTAATTAGGGAGAGAAGGAACAAATCAAGGACATACCATCTACAAGCAGGTGCTTATTGGGTAGAGTCATGGAAGGAGAGTAACACTAGACCTATCTCCCCAACACTTTCTCTTGGTGCAAGATCACCTAAACTAGCTTTTGGAGTGAGATCACCCAATAAATCACTCTCGAAAACATTTTAGGACATCTTTATATCCTTTACACTCTTCTTCATCAGTTTACACAGCTTTCCTTTTTACACATTTTACCTAATTTTACATACTTATGAATACTTTACTTAGATTTTTTCATATATGTAGGACTTTGACTAATTTTTCACTCTTCTTGTACAGGTCCATCCTTAATATGCAACAAGGAGCATCTTAATTCAACAAACATAGGATCTAACAAAGACATATTTATGCATATGTTTCACTCCTAGGGTCACACTTCTCTTTCCTAGTATCCACACTTCACTTTGTAATCACTCCTCGCTTTGCTTATCCACTTGGCATGATATTCGCCACACGATCTACATGGATCATAAGGTACATATCTTCTATCTAATTTATGTTATCAAGTATTCAATCAACAACATAAAGTGGGGGAAAATGTAGACACAAAATCATACAATTGGGTATATTTTATAGGTCTTAAAAACATGCTATCATTTCCACGGTTCCTAAGTAAAAAGACTAGTAATTGACAACTTCCCTTAGCCTGCTTCTTTGTATTTTGTATTTTTATTGTCTTCATACATTTGTAACTCTTTCCAACATTTGACTATTTTATCTTTCTATGGCTTCGGACACTAGCACCCACTTCAGATGGTAGCACAAGGCACTCTTGTCCTCTTGGGCACTCCTTTACCTCTTTATCTTTTCCTACCCATTTTGGATGCCTTTCACTTCTTAATTGAATTTTATTACCTTGGGTCGGCCTTTCAATTTGTCAATTACAAAATTCAAACAAGGGAATCATATAAATACATAGTTATGTTTTCAAAATGAGGGACCAAGCACTAAGCATTACTATTACCACCTAAGCTTGCATTCAAAAGGGACCTAAACAACTCTAAAACATTCATCTAACATCCATTCACGAGACAAGGGACTACGTACTCTGCATACACAACATAGGAAGGGGAAATTTGTTCTACCATCCACACATTTGCATCTTAGAGAAAATCTAGCCCACTCAGACACAAAATCATGCACTTGAGTACATTTCTAGGTCCATAAAGCATATTAACATTTACATGATTCCTAAGCAATAAAACCAAAGGTGGTTGACAACTATATTTAGACTCTTTTATTAGTATCTTGTTTTATATTTGGTCTTATACATGCTACAACCTAGTTGGAACTTTACTTGTTTATCTTTCATGGCTTTAGACACTAGTTCCTAGTCAGGTATGAGCACCCAGTGCTCCTCTCCCCTATGTGCACCCTTGACCCTTTCTTACCTTACTCACTCTTTTTGGGTCTCTTTTATCTTTTGGGAATATTTTTCACTTATGGGTCGACCTTCTAGTTGTTAATTATGAAATTCAAACAAGGGAATCATATAAATACATAGCTATGTGTTCAAAATGAGGGACCAAGCACTAAGCATTACCATTATCACCTAAGCTTCCATCCATAAGGCACCTAAAACACTCAAAAACATTCATCTAACATCCATTCAAGGAATAAGGGACTGTATACTCTACATATACAACATATGAAGGGGACGTTCATTTTATTCCATCCACACATTTTCATATTTTAGAAAATCTATCCCACTATCTAGTGTATCTCACACAAGGGTATCCTAAGGCAAAAATTCTACACACACTCACAAGAACTACATGGAGTCTGAGATGTAGTGCAACACTCGGTCATAAGTTCACTCTTCGAGTGACCACTGGGTCAGTTCGACTCCTCATTTTACATTTTACTTTTTAGGTTTGATGTGGTTTGTGGGCTTGTGCAGGTGAACTTACCTTTTGTAGGTTACATACATCATCAATGATCATAGTGAGAACAATAGGTGATCAAAAAAGAGAAATTGTGACACAACAAAAACCAGATCCATAACTTCTACACAAGAATAAGCACCCATACTACCACAAAGGCCTGCCTAGGTGCCCCTGTCTCTACTATGGGCACCCCCGCCTATCATTGGTCATGAGTTGTAGAATTTATAGAGATCAATAATGACATTGCTTGCATTATTTTCATCACTTCTCTCTGCTCGAGGAGTCCCAAATTGCACGAATATCAGCTAAGTCATCTTTTCTCCATCTCTTTCTTAGGGTTTCATATTTTAAATCTTAGTTTTCTTGTGTCATTTCGTATTTTATCATTTATACATCAGTTACTCTGTAATACTTAGATTTAATTAATTTAAATTAAATTAAATCATTTGGTGAACCCATCACTCAAATCCAACCTTCCCTATAGGGTTTTCCTTTTATGCCCATCACCCGTAGTGGTCATTTTGGTTCCTTTGAGTACATTGAGCTTCCTCCCTCTATTCATAAGTCTTCTAAGTCAATGGATGAATATGATAACCCCTTTGCTAACTCACATAATGTTCCTCTAGAAAATATTGAAACCTATGATAGTGAACAATCCTACGATGAGGACACTAATGTTGATCAAGAACAATTAGAAAAGCTCACTAATTTCCGTCAAGCTTTATGTGCCAACCCTTTGCATATTTTGCATGTTATCAATGCTTTACTTGCTGCCAAAAACTCTCAAGATACTATGTATATGCCTTTTTAGGTTCTTCTTCGGCTGCCATGGCCTCCACCCAACCCCTTAACATTCATACTTCCATTCCTACTTCTATCGCTCCCCTCCTTCATCCAAATGCTTCTAATACACAACTTGGTTCCTCTTCCGAACCCATGACCTAGCTTCTTTATATCGGATCTGCATGTTCAAATCCTCCAACTATAACAAGCTACTTCACACTCCTCTCCATCTCTTAACTCTTCATTTATCCTTCATACCCCTTTCACACCCACCATTTCTACTTATCCACTTCCTCCTAACTTCTTCACTCCTAAGCTTCCCATTTTCAATGAGCATGGTGACCTCAAGAGCATCTTCAATATTTTCATGTGGGATGTATCGATTATGTAGATGATCATACATTTCTAGCTAATTTATTTCCTAGAAGTCTTCAAGATTACGTGATGCATTGGTTCTATGATCTACCCACTCACTTGGTAACTTTTTTTATGTATCTATCTCGATGTTTTTCTTGCTCACTTTTCCGTAAATATCGACACCAAGATCTCTTAAGCACAACTCACTTGAATCAAACAAATATCTAATGAACATCTAGCTAAGATGACCAATGTACTTGCTGATTTTGAATTGTAAGATATTTTTGTTCAAAGCCTCTTACCACCAATTTAGGAGAGTGTTATATTTGAGACATATCCTTCTTTTGATCAATTATGCAATACGCTTAAAATGTGTGAGGTCAAACTCTTATCTATGGGGAAATTGAAATACCATGATTCTCCTTCATCCTCTTCTAATAGGTTTCAAGCTAAATCAACATTCAAGCCATATCCTAAGACCACCGAAGCAAAAATAATTGTTAATGTTATCTCTCCACCTGAAAAGATTCAATGACCTCCAAAGTGTACTTTCACCAAATCACCCTATGCACCTTGATTTATATTTCCTCAAATCATAGAAAGAAATGTTGAGTTATGGAGCTCAATTACTTTAGTTTAGCATGCAATGGAAACTTGCTGGAAAATACAATAATCGAAATTGGTTAAGGGGGAACCAACATCGGTCACCCTAGACCGACAGTGGTCAAGTATGACCGACATCGGTCAAGCAAGGAAGGAACCAGCAATGGTTAGGGCTAATTGACATTGGTTACCTATGCGAGGATGTTTTAATTAACTCTCAAGAATTAGATCTATTTTTAGCATTAAAGTATTTCTATTAATTATAATTGCATGGCTAAGTGCCCTAAGTCTATAAATGACTATATAAGCATAAAAGATAGGGTTTAGAAGTAAGAAATAAGATGATTAACAAGAATTAGAAAGAACTTGCAAAAAAGTTGGTGAGAGAGAATTATTGGTGATGAAGTAAAAGCTTGAGGGAAAGAAAGTATTGTACATCTGAGAGGTGTGGAAGATTGTAAATCTTCATTATATATCTTGTCAAAGCTTTGGATAATAGATTGGCTTGTTTCTTGGTGGACATAGCCCACACTAGGTGAACCACGTTAAATCTAGTGTTGATTTATGTCTCTTATTTTGTATATTTCTTCTGGTAGAATATCCACTTTTATTTGCATGTATGCTTAGATTTGATATATTGTCTGTACAACAGTGTGCTAACCCCAACAAATGGTATCAAAGATTTGTTTGAGGGTTTTGTGTGTTGACAAATTTACTCACAGGGGTTTTTGATTGAGTGGGAGCTACAACAATGGCAGAAGATAATAAATACAAGGTAGAGAAATTTGACGACCGAAATTATCAATTATGGAAGATGCAGATTGAGGATTATCTGTATCAAAGAGATTTGTATTTACCGTTGGATGAAAGTCTAGACCTATGAAGATGAATGATGAAGAATGAAATATTCTTGACAGAAAGGCTTTGGGATCTATAAGATTGAGCTTGACAATATCCATGGCTTCCAATATTATATAAGCGACTTCTACGGTAGAATTAATGAAATCTCTTGCTAATTTATATGAAAAATCTAGTGCTTCAAATAAAGTTTATTTGATGAAGAAACTATTTAGTTCTAAGATGCATGAAGGTGAATATGCCTCTAGTCATTTGAATGATTTATGATGTATTGTAAATCAGTTAAAATCGGTTGCTATACCATTTGATGATGAAGTAAAAGCACTTTTATTCTTATGTTCTTTTCCTGATAGTTGGGATAAATTAGTAATGGCTATTAGTAATACAACATATGCTAATAATATTTTGAAGTTTGATGATGTGGTTAGTATAATCTTGAATGAAGAAATTCATAGGAAGAGTACAGAGGAATCATCATCTGGAAATGCTTTGAATGTAGAAAACAGGGTAGGAAGAAGGAGAGATCCAAGAGTAAGAGTAATGGAAAATCAAAGTCAAGGGATAACAGATCTAAATCCATAAGTAAGGGAATTACTTGTTGGAAATGTGGAAAGAAAGGACATGCAAAGAAATATTGTTGGTCAAAGGACAAAGAGAACCAACAACCATACAAAGGTAAAGAAAAAATCTTGCTACATCAGAGGTAATGCAATATGCTCTTATTATTTCTTTAGATAGTAGAATTGAATCATGGGTTTTAGATTCAGAGCTTCTTTCCATGTAACCCCTAATAAGGGTTATTTCAGAAATTATGTCTAGGGCAATTTTGGGCATGTTTATTTGGGTGATGATGAACCTTGCAGTATTACTAGTAAAGGGAAGTTCATCTAAAATTGTAGAAATGGAAATACATGGGTATTGAAAGATGTGAGGCATGTGCCAAGCCTCAGAGGAATCTTATTTCAGAGGGCAACTAGGTGAATCTGGTTGCATGGTTACTTTTATAGAGACTCTTGGAAAGTCACCAAGGGTGCTTTTGTTGTGGCAAGAGGTAAGAAGGTAGGAACGTTATATTTATCTACCTGTATTATTGATTCCTTTTCTGCATTATCTACTTCAAATTCATATGCATGCATGTGGCATAATCGGTTGGGTCATATGAGTAAAAAGGAATGCATATCTTAAAGGCTAAGGGTAAGTTATTAGATTTGAAAGATTTAGATCTTGATTTCTATGAGCATTGTATCTTTGGAAAGAAAAAGAGAGTGAGATTTCTCAAAGTTGGGGCAACTAAGAAGGAGCAAAAATTGAGCTTGTACACTCAGATGTGTGGGGACTAGCTCAGTAGCTTCTCATGGAGGATCCCAGTATTATGTTACTTTCATTGATGATGCTACAAGAAAGGTATGAGTTTATTTTATTAAACATAAATCTGATGTTTTTGAGACTTTTAAAAGATGGAAATCCCTTGTTGAGAATGAATCAAATTCTAAGTTAAAGTGCCTTAGATCTGATAATGGTGGTGAATACTATAGCAAGGATTTCAATGATTATTGTTTAGTGAATGGGATACGTAGAGAAATAATGGTTCCAAGAACACCACAGAGAATGGTGTTGTAGAAAGAATGAACAGACAATCATGGAACATGCTAGAAGTATGAGGATACATTCTGATTGCCCTTACAGTTTTGGGCGGAAGCAGTTGATACAATCGGTTTTATTTGATTAACCGTGGGCCTTCAAGTTCACTAGATGGAGGAATACCAGAGGAATCTTGGACCGGAAAAGAGGTAGATCTTTCTTTTCTTAAAGTTTTTGGTTTAGAAGCTTTTGTGCATGTTGATAAGGAAAATAGGAAAAAGTTGGATGCAAAATCCAAGAGGTGCACTTTCATTGGTTATGGATCTGTGATTTTGGTTTTTTTTTGGGATTTAGAGAATTATAAAATTATTAGGAGTCGTGATGTTGAATGGAATGAAAAGAGAATGTATAGGGATCAAATTTTGGTACCCAAGGATGAACCAGTTGAGAAGTTTGTGAATGAAAATGAACTCTCGAATTTAAAAGAATTATCGATAGGGTTACACAATAACCGGTGTCACCGACCTCCCCCGACCGGCACATCGACTGGCAGATGAACTGAACTCGTATTGCATAGAGAGATCCAAACCGCATCGGTTAGTAGAACCGACGCCGGTTAGAGGTGATTAGTGTCAGTCACTATTAGATTTGGATAGGAATGTCTAGGAGGCCCAGATTGAGCCTCTGATACCCCAAACTCTTGTGAGAAGGTCACAAAGGGTAAGTAAACTTCCAGAAAGATTTACACCTTCTCTATTTTATTTATTATTGATTGATAATGGTGAACCAAAGAGATTTGAAGAAGTAATGCAAGATAAGACTCATGTCCAATGGGAGCATGGCATGGATGAGGAGATGGACTCCTTGGAATAGAACTAGACTTGGGATTTGGTTAAGTTGCTAGCATGTAAGAGAACATTGCAGAACAAGTGGGTTTACAGAATTAAGGAAGAAGAGGGTGGATAGAAAAGGTACAAGGAAAGGCTTATAGTAAAGGGATTTGCACAAAAGTAGGTATTGACTTTAGTGAAATATTTTCTCTTATTGTTAAGATGACTTCTATTCGTATTGTATTGAGTTTAGTTACAATAGAGAAGATTTGCATTTAGAGAAACTAGATGTGAAGATGAATTTCCTTCATGGTGATTTGGATGAAGAGATTTATATGTAGTAACCACTTGGGTATGAAGTCAAGGGTAAGGAGAAATTAGTGTGCATGTTGAAAAAGAGCCTATATGGGCTCAAGAAAGCTCCAAGGCAATGGTACATGAGGTTTGATAGTTTTATGCATGAGCATGGTTACTTGAGATGTGAATCTGACCATTGTGTTTATTTCAAGAAGCTTGAAAATGGGAGCTATATTATTTTGTTACTGTATGTGGATGATATGCTTATTGCATGATCTAGTATGTAGGACATTGGTGAGCTTAAAAGAAAAGCTAGCTCACACATTTGCTATGAAGGATTTAGGAGCTGCAAAAAGAATCCTTGGCATGCAAATACATAGAGATAGGAAAAACAAGAAATTGTATTTGTCTTAGGAGGATTATATCTACAAGGTGTTAGAAAGGTTCAACATGCAGAATGCAAAACCTGTTAGCACACCTATGGCTGGACACTTCAAATTGAGCAAAGATCAGTGTCCTTCATCACATGAGGAGGTCAAATACATGACACAAGTACCATATGCTTCAACAGTTGGAAGTCTCATGTATGCTATGGTTTGTACAAGACCAGACATTGCACAGGCAATGTGGGAGTTGTGAGTAGATATATGGCTAATCCAAGTAAAGAGAATTAGAAAATAGTCCAATGGATACTCAAGTATTTGAAAGGGACATCTAGCATGTAGTTATGCTATGGAGGTTTGGATATTTCATTATGTGGCTATGTTGATTCGGATATGGCTGGAGATTTGGATGGTAGGAGGAGCACTACTGGATATATTTTCATAGTAGGTGGAACAACAATTAGCTAGATTTCAAGATTTAGAAGGTTGTGGCTTTGTCTACTATAGAGGCAGAGTATGTTGCAGCTATAGAGGATAGCAAGGAGATGATATGGATGAGTAGGTTCATGGAAGATTTGGGAAAGGAGCAAAGTGATTGTAAACTTTTCAGTGACATTCAGAGTGTAATTCATTTGGAAAAGAACTCAGTGTTTCATTCGAGAATGAAACACATTCAGTTAAGGTATTATTTCATACGGTAGGTATTGGAGGATGGACAATTGAATCTAGAAAAGATTCATATGAGCAAGAACCCTGCAGATATGCTAACGAAGCCATTAGCAAAGAGAAGTTAGAGCTACACTCCACTTCTGTTGGTCTTTGAGTTTGAGACTTGAAGAGGAAGAAACAAAGCTAAGGAAGGATCCAAGAATGACACTTTGTACATGCATGGTAAAGTAATTAATCTCCAAGTGGAGATTGTTGAGTTATGGAGCTTAATTATTTCAGTTTAACATGCAATAGAAACTTGCTGGAAAATATAGTAACCGACATCGGTTAAGGGGGAACGGCATTGGTCACCCAAGACCGGCAAGTGGTTAGGTATGACTGGTATTGATCGTAAGGAAGGAACCGATAGTGGTTAGGGCTAACTGACATCGGTTACTTGTGTGATGATGTTTTAATTAACTCTCGGGAATTAGATCTATTTTTAGCATTAAAGTATTTCTATTTATTATAATTGCATGACTAAGTGCCCTAAGTCTATAAATGACTATATAAGCATAAAAGCTAGGGTTTAGAAGTAAGAAATAAGATGATTAATAAGAATTAGAAAGAACTTGAAAAAGTTTGGTGAGAGAGAATTCTTGGTGATGGAGAAAAATCTTGAGGGAAAGAAAGTACTGTACATCTGAGAGGTGTGGAAGATTGTAAATCTTCATTGTATATCTTGTCAAAGATTTGGATAATAGATTGGCTTGTTTCTTGGTGGACGTAGCCCACACTGGGTGAACCACGTTAAATCTGGTGTTGATTTATATCTCTTGTTTTGTATATTTCTTCTGGTAGAATATCCGCTTTTATTTGCATGTATGCTTAAATCTGATATATTTTTGTACAACCAAGATGCTAACCCCAACAAGAAATCTAATCACCATTCCACTTTGCTACAAAATCTTGATCCATATCTCCCCCATGACCGTAATTATGATGAAAATAAAAAATGTGACTATCACCAATGCATTAGGAATTCTAGTGATCATTGCTTCAAACTTAGGCATATCATTCAATATCTTATTGAAAATAATTCACTCGAGATCCTTGAGCCATCTACTTCTAATCTAGTCAATGATAATAAAAAGATAAAAATATTCAATGACCCTTTTCCCAATTGATTCTTTTGCTAATCATATATATTGACCTGTGCCTCCTCCTTCACTAGGGCCCTTGACTTCCTTGTCACTTCTGCTGATGCATCACCACCAGTCATTTCATTTTTAAATCATGATTATCATGTTACATTCACTTCTGACTCATTACATATCAATGCTTCTATTGGTTCATGTACTATCAAAAAACCATGATCTATCCAATAAATCCTATTAGTGTGTGTTCCATTACACTTCTCATGGATATCAAATGTCCATTATCTAATATCACATATCTAGTTCCTAATTCTTTTGGCTACATCAGGCTTCTCGTTACAGTTGGGCCTCTTACCATGCTTGTGTCATTCGTTGTGGCATCTTCAATCAAAGGCTGTGACATGCTCTTAGGTCTTTCTTGGCTCTGTGCCACTCAAGCCATTCCCTCCATGAATCATTTGTGTCTCAAGTTCATTCACAATAAGCAAGTTGTCACTCTTAAAGGTGTTCCACCATGCACACCATTTCCTAAGCCTAGTCTTGATGATATATTTCCACCAGTTACAACACCTAGGCCTCCTGGGCCTCTCAAATCTAAGGCACATTCCACACCTAGTTCTCCCATTCACACACGACCTACTTCACGACCTTGTCATCCACATTGGTCCATTATCCCATCTCATCGCCTAAGTCTCCTACTTGAGCAGCCCCTTCACATAGGTGTTCACCACCTCCTTTACCACATCGGTCTCCTTCACATATACCTCATTACTCTCATATTCCACCAATCTTAGAGCATCGTCACATGCCTTTATCTCCTTGGATATCGGGTGGAGAGAACTTACCCTTAACTATTGATGGATAGCCTTCTATCCTGTTCACACTTAGGGGCCTCACGATGTCTTACTCCCCATCCTACCATCATCGCTTGTCTATAATATCTACTATTATGCTTTGTGCTTCATATCTAATCTTTCTCAACACTTTTACACATCTTGATACAAACCTTGTATCATTAATACCCTATGACACACTCTAGTTCTAAGGTTCATACTTGACTCTTGAGGGTATAAATTGAAATGAACCTCATGACATTATATTTTAACCGTTTATGCTTCATGATCTATCTTTGTAGCACATATTTTCAACCCATTTCCCTATAACACATCTTTTCTATGGTTCATTCTTGATTGTTGACGATTTTTCATAAATGAACCTCATCTCATACACATATACTTGGGGACATGTTGCTCTGTCGTTTCACACTTTGCATATCATACCATCTTACTCATACACCATTTTTATATCTTGGTTGCATATATTATTGCTAACTTATTCTATTTACATGTTACACTTTGTTTTCCATGCTATACGGATTCTTAGTATGTCATTATCATTATATATATACATATACACGACCACTTGGTATTTTACAAAGAATGTAAATCACTTAAAGGTTTTTACACACTACAAGGGTGCTTGACTCACTGTACCCTTTACTAGTACCACTAAGGCTTCTCGAGGGAACCTACTTTCCTATCATCACATACTACACAAGTTCTCTTGATACATTTTCACTACTTCTCATTACAACTACTTTACGTTTCGCTGATTTATACACACTTTGACATACTATTTATCTTTCTAACATGCTAATGGGTGCTTCATGTGTAACATTTACCTTGCAAGAACTATATGCAACCATGGTTATATGATATAATTTACTTGACATTATTTGCTATTATATGCTATTGTTTTCGTGGATTTTTGCTATGTCTTGTCTACTTATTGTATGCTTTTGGCTGCTTCGGCCCTAATTATCTTGTGACATTATGAGTGATCTCCCATATTTGAAACCAATTTTTTTGGGCTCTATATATTCTACACACTTTCTTCCTACATTATTTTCTATTACATGATTTTCTTGCACCAACACATGTTACTAGCCTCTCTTGTTTGTGCATGCATTGGTTTTACTATGCACATCCCCTACCACTATAAGTATCCACTTCAACATTGTATCAAGCCCTCTCCTTTGGGACACATTATCCTATAGATGTCGCATGCACCCCAAATGAGGGGGCATACATTGGGTGAAAAAATCACCCCTAAAACAGATTAGAGATACAATAAATATCTACACAATATAGAAAAAACACATGAACACAGTCATAGAACAACCCAAAATCTGACTTGGGTCCAAAATACAATACAAAAACTAGCACCCAGACTTAGACATTAGTGCCTGGGCACTCCTGACCTATCATGGGTGCTAATGTCCTAGGGAAAGATACAATCATCGTCTTAGATCAACACAATTCACATAAGTCTTCAAAGAAATTATATAGTTACATGCACAATCCTCTAGTCATAGAATGCATTCTATCTCCTTCAATCAAGATACATCGAAACTAATTCGTAAAAAAATCAAGACAAAAGAAACAATAGGAACAAATTAGGGTGTAGACACTAAATCATGCACTTGGTTACATTTTTAGGTCTTAATCAAATACTTGTCTTCACATGATTCATAAGCGAGAAAATTATTAATTGATCATGATTTTTGGCCTCTTTGCTTTCTTTCTTTTCTAGTTTCCTTTTGAACTTCATCTTTAACTTCTCTTAGTCCTGAAACCAATTCCCAACCAAGATGTCGGTGCTAGGCACCCTCATCCCCTCGGGCGTCTTCGACCTCTTTGTATCTTAGTCATTTCTTTTGGGCCTCTTTTAGTAGTTGGGCATATTGATTGATTATGGGTCGGCATTTTAGTGGTTAATTACAAAATTCAAATAAGGGAATCATATAAATACAATGATATGTGATCAAATTAAAGGACCAAGCTCTAAGCATCTATTATCACCACCTAAGGTTGCATCTTAAAGCATTCTAAGAGCATCAAAGCATCCATCCAGATATCATTCAAGGGACAAGGGACTCGCAATTTTATGCATACACTTCATAGGGGGAAGTTAATTTTTCCATATACACATATACTTACATTACTACATTTAGTTATTTCTCGCTATCAAGCACATCTTACACAATATTCTCCTAGGGAATGATTCTTACACACACACACACACACACACACACACACACACACACACACACACACACACACACACACACACACACGAGAACTACATGGAGTCTGAAATTTAGTACAACACCAAGATTGTAAGTTCACTCAAACAGTGACCACCGAGGTCAGTTTGACTAACCATTTACATCTTTTTATTTTTAGGATTGATGCGTTTTGGGTTTCTAGAGAGTATTTTATTTTTCAGTTATAGGAAAATTCTGTGGGCATAGTGTGATACACATGCGATCAAAAACGAAGGTTTGTAACCATCTTGTGACATTGTGAAAAGTAGTTTATGAGATTTTGAGCAGTCACATGTGGCCAAATAGGGTCTCTGGTGCCTAGACGTCCCAATACCATCGCAAGCACCCTGGTCCAACCTATTTCGGAAATCACATAATTTTTTTATCACAGAAGAAGACAATATATATTCTTGTTTCATTAGTTTTCAATCTTCGTACACTTCGGGATTTATTGCAAAATTAGCTAATTCTTCTTTCCCCCTCTTGTACTTAGGGTTTCAATTTATACTTGCTTATTGATTGTGTCATATTTGTTCTTTATTATTTTATCTATTGCATGTGACTCTAAAATATCCTCTAAGGTTTAATAAAAATTAAATATTTGTTAAATCATTTGGTGAACCCGTCTCATTCAAACACTCTTGGGTCTTCATTTCATCACTTCTTTCCTTTTTCTAAGATCTTCTCATCATGGATATTTCCATTCATGCCTTTTTACAAGATCATCCTGATTATGTAGATAAACTCGATCTCATTTGGCCAACACCTATATTCATCCTCATACTTCGCTTGATTATGTATATCATAGGTTTACTTCATCCTTATCCTTCAATGAAGAGCACATCATTTTCACCTCCAAGAGTTACTTCTTAGGACATGTTAGATCATGATCCCCCCGTATCTCCATGTTTGTGTTAACAATTTTGGGGTTAAACGTGCATTAATTGATAATGGATTGGGACTTAACATTTGTAATGTAGCATTCCTTCATCAAATTGGCCTCTCTGAGGCCTTTTTGGCTCCCTCCTTTGTGTTTATTTGGGGCTTTGAGAAAATTCCCAACTAGGTACCATTTCATTGCCCATTACTCTTGGGTAGTGTAATCTATATACTCCATGTCATGTGATGCCCAACAATATTAATTATAACATTCTTCTTGGGAGGTCAGTGGATCCATGCCATGCATGCAGTCCCTTCCACTCTTCACACAAGACTCAAATTCCTTTATCAAGGCATTTTATACAAAGTCCTAGAAGATCCACCTCCCTTCACATTTTGTAATTCTATTGAAATTTACAATGACAATTCTATTTCTCCCACACGTAGTTCCCATTTCTCCAAGTATGGCATTGGCTATAAGTATATGCTTCGTTATGGGTTTTTTGGTGCTGGTCTAGGTTTGCATGGTCAAGGAGTCTTAGAACCAGTGGCTCTACCCTCTCAATCTACTAAGCTTGGTCTAGGATATCATCTTTCCTCTTCTATGGAGGCTCAATTTTACATACTTCTTCACTTCCCCTATTGCATCCTGACATCATCAGTGATACTAATTCCTTGTATTGGTCAAATTTAGACACATTTTATACTAATGACTCACTCTTAGAATATATGGGGACTTATGGCCATCTCCCCTCATTCCATCACAAGAAATTATTTCAATAAGTTCTTAATACTATTGCCTATTTTGGAGAATCAGACACACCTCATGAAGTTTCAAATACTCCCGACACCATCCCCACTGACCCTTATATCGAGGATCATTCGACTTTTTTAAATGAAGAAACCATCCAATATAACCTTGGTACTAACACTAACCCAACAATGGTTTTATTGGTCTGCTTCCTCAGCCCACTAAGTAAAAGGATATCCAACAAATTATTCATGAGTTCTCAGATATATTTTCATGGGAATAAAGTGATATGCATACATAGATCCTTCAAGAGCCATGCATAATATAGTAATCCAACCTAGTGCTAATCCGGTTCAATAGAAAATTTTAAAAATGTATCCCAAAATTGCACTATTAGTCAAGGAAAAAATGTGACTCTTGGATGTTGGCCTTATTCACATCGTTAATTATCCTGAATGGGTATCTAACATTATACCAATTATGAAACCGAATGGCCGAGTCTATTGTTGCACAAAATTTCACGATCTTAATAAGGCTAGTCCCAAGTATAGTTTTCCATTGCCACACATCCTGTCACCGTTGAATCCACTCGATATCTACAATATTCTTTCATTCATGGATGGATTTGCTAGATATAACCAAATAAAAACAACTCCATGGATCAGAAAAACTACACCATAGGGTACATTTTGCTACACGGTCATGCCCTTTGGCCTTAAAAATGTTGGGGCCACCTATCAATAAGACATGATGCACATCTTCCATGACTACATTCATAAAATCCTTGAAGACTATGTCAATGATATCTTGGCTAAATCCAAAAACTATTTCACTCATGTGCAAGATCTCTAAACACTCTTTGATCACTTACGACAGTATAAAGTTCACCTTAATAAAAAAAAGTGTATTTTTGGCATCACAATTGGTAAAATCATTGGTTACATCATTTCCCAACATGGTATTGAAGTCGATCCCCAAAAAAAGAACAATTGTTGATATGCCTCCGCCTCAAAATTTACACCAATTACATTCATTACAAGGAAAATTTAGGCCATTTTCTGATTCATTGCATAACTTGCTGATAAAACTCAACCATTTATGTGCCTCATGAAAAAGATACAAAGTTTGTTTGGGATGATCACTATCAGTAAGTGTTTGATGCTATCAAATCCTACTTATTAAATCCACATGTTCTTGTTCCTCCCATGGATGATCACCCCATTTTTATTGTATATCAAGGCCACATTTCATGCATCAGAGCCCTTTTGACATAACATGATGATTATCAACACAAAAGACTGTATATTACATAAGTTACACTTTAATCTCTTATGAATACAAGTACAATTACATAGAAAAACTATGTCTTGGATTAGTCTTTGTTACTGAATTTTTTTGACATTGCCTACTTAATAATGAGGTCCATATTATTACTCAAGTAGATCCATTGTGCTATCTATTGTCTCACACGCATATTTCAGGCCATCTTGCATGATGGGTCATGCTACTTACCAAATTTGACTTCAAATTTATACCACAAAAATAAGTCAAGGGCCAAATCATCACTGATCAATTAGTTGATGCTCCTCTTTTAGACACACCAACAATCTTTGATTATTTTTCATGATGAATTCATTTCTTACTACATTGACACATACACTTGGACCATGTATTTTGACGGGTCTCATTGCGCTCTGCAATAGGGTCGATAGTATTTATTACTCCACATGGTGAACACCTCCCCTTTGCATATCGCTTAGGGTTCTCTTGCACCAATAATATTGTTGAGTATGAAGCCCTCATTCTCATCCTCATCACTGCTCGTAAGCTTATCATTCAAAATCTTTGCATAGATGGCGATTCCCAACTCATTATTAACCAATTTAATGACACATATCACACCAAAGAGGAACATCTAGTACCATATAATACTTTGGTTAAAGCTTTTTGGCTACATTTGAGTCTTACTCTCTCACGGCCATCCCCCGCAAAGATAATCGTCATGTGGATGTTATGGATAACGCAACATCACTTATACCCAGAGATCACCGATGAACAAGCCACGTTCATCATATATCATTTACAACAATATTCCACGATAGTTTACCTCTCGAGGTATGTGACATCGCACACAATTAGGATCATCCCAATGGTTCACTCAAATTTATAACTTTTTGTATCGACAAACCTTTCCCGATGGACTTCAACCTTATAAAACTTGTTGCTTACATTGCAAGCTTACGTGATATGTCATTATTGGTGTAACATTGTTTAAATGATACTTTGATGAATGCTTACTACAATGTCTTGGACTTGACGACATACCCACCTTCTCGTATCAAAAGTACACAATAATCTATGCGGTTGTCACTTCTCCTAAAGGCTATTGTTATCCATATTTCACCCCGAGCTAACTATTGGATCAAATCATGACCGCGGATAAAAGAAACCTGAGAGAATTCATTTTAATCCTGAAAATTGGTTGAAAAAAAGATTCAACAATGAAGTGGCGCAGATGAAGAAAGAGCAAAGGATCATGTATAGAAAGAAACGAATCTGTCGGGCTATTTCTACGCCTTAAATTCATTCTACAAGTTACGAGTAGATTCAACAATGGAATAACAGGGTCAGAAAAAAAGGGGAGATACTACAGAGGAACCAGAAACTGGAAGAAGAAGAAGCAACAAAGATTCAAAGTCCTCGGCTCAAAACAGTTCGGGAAGGGTCCAAAAATGACTAAGTATGGAAGAGGCAGCGAGAAGGAGCCACGTGTCTTAACGGCACTTCTCCAAAGGAAAAATTTGGGCCAGGTTTTCAAGCAAGTGTGGTGCCTCCACGTGTCATTCCAATGGGGGTAGAGTCATTTGAATAGTCAATGCACAAACAAGCTAGTGGAGGCTGCCAAGTGTCTTAATGGTGCTGATTCAAAGATTGAATAAAGAGAAGGTTTCCAAATGAGTGCCAGACTGACGCGTGTCCTAGAGGAAAGTGGGGCATTGGGGAAAAATTTGATTTTTCACCCTTTACCTCAAAAGGGGGTAAAAGTTACAAAATGGCCCGTAACTCCGCCCAAGGAAAAAGTCAGCATTTAGACCCGAGTCAAAGCCAAGGCAGGGAGTCGGGAAAGAAGTGAAAGTTTTCCTTTCGTTCAAAAGGCATAAAGGAAAAAGTTGGAGTGCATCTCCCCAGCCAACCAAAGGGTGCCACGTGTCCAAGCGAAGCAAAGGGGCCACGGGAGTTTTCTGGATTTTGTGATTTTTGTGAAAAAAGGAGAGAAGTCAAGTTCTGAGCCCACAAACCCAATTTTGCCCTAATTTAGCTACCACATGTCCCATATTAAATAAGGGGCCTGTCTTTCAAACTGGTTTTCCCGCCTATTTTTATAGACCCGATGCAAAATTTGAAGGGGCATATCTTTTAACTCAGGGCTCAAAATATTGTGAATCTGACACCATTGGAAAGATCTCGGCCTCGCCCATGCAATGGAGGTCTGAGACTTTATTTTTGAGGAGGTTAGGTAAAGGAAATGGAGGAAAAATGTCTTTAAGATTTCAATGCAGGATCCACCAGTCTCAACAACCAGATCGGATTCGATCTATTTCTACCATTTCCTCTCCCTCTAAGACACCGAACCAAGGATCAATGTAGTAAAGATAGATTTGGGGGCATATTTCATCAGAGGCATTAACAGTGGTGGTTGAGATGCAACCTATTTTTCCCGCTTCTCTTTCTCTTTCTTCCCTCGGGTTGAATCTATAAAGTTGGGGGCAGGATCCATTGTAAAGGGTTGGACATTCTCTTGTCTTTTGTAGGCTCCCCTTTCCTTCTAGCAAGGGACTCGTGGAGTTCAGACCTTCCACAAAAACGTAATATGATTTCTCACCTCTTGGCCATCTATTAATGTATTGTATCAATCTGCAGAGCAATAAAATAGTTTTGTGATCAATTATAGATTCTTCCTATCCTCTTTTCTCTCACCCAATCTTTCATTATAAATCTTGTCATTAGTGTCCAGTTATCATATGCATTTTGTTGGTTTGTGTCTATTCAATAGAACAAGTGTCCATCATTCCTTTAGTGCATCACCTCGTAGTTTAGATTTATTTTAATTTATGTATTCCTTTTATCTTTGTCTCTTTGGTAAAGTTGAGATTGGGATTAAGAATGCACCCTCTACAAGTTTCTATGTATGCACCTAAACAGAGGAATAAGGAACCAACCTTCAATCTGGAGAGCTTTCCCATTTTTGTAAGGTCCCACACCTTGGGGAAAGTTCAATGTTATGCAATCACACCAAATGAGCCTGCCTTAGAAAAGTAGATCTTTTAGAGCTCATTTGGGGTGTTGTGATTCTACACTAACAATTTTGGCATGCCCAGTGGGACCAGAAGTCTCCATCTTATTACAATAGGAATTGATGTACACTTGTTGTGATTTTGGTTTTTAAGAAGCCTTAAAATTGTACATCTGACGACTCCAAAAGAAACAAATCTACTGGTTTCAAGAACAAGCTTGGGAGATTCATGAATCTCACCCGGTCTAGAGCAAGGAAAGAAGGTATATTTGAATACTTGCGTCTATCCCTAGGCAGAAAAAGGAGGGGAAGAAGAGTTTAGAGGTCTCCATCTCCACCAAGTAGAACCTTGTCAACACCTCCACCTAAGGCCTTTCTTTCAGTTTGCAAGGGTTCTTAGGCCAATCAGAATGGCACAACCAAATCCATATGTCAACTTCACCGACAGTAGTCCACTCACCTTGATTGCACAAAACCCAGTTCCGATTGCAGCATTAAAGAGCATCCCACATTTCACTGGGAAAATCAAACTTCTCCTAGTGACCATGTCCAAGATATTTCAAATTTCTATACAATCCATGATATCCATGAGATAGACATTGCAGTCAAGCTGCTCACCTCTTCATTCAAAGGGAAAGCTTCACAATGGTTCATGAGTCTTGAAGCAGGCTCTATCCAGAACTGGAACCAAATGTGCACGGCCCTTCACAATCAATTTGGGGAAAAAGGTGATAACTTGTCTTTGTTGGAGCAAATAACAACAATCAAGAGAGCCCTAAATGAGTAGGTGACCGACTTTAACCTCAAATTCCAGTGGACCTGGGATAGGATTCCAACAGTAGTAAAGCCCACTAATGAAGGTTCCTTCTTATACTTTATTAGGGATTTAAATTCTGATATTTCTCTGATGATTCAACAATGGGGGAACTACATTACTCAGTAACCTATAGCCTCTCCATAGGGGATGAGAACCATTTGATTCAAGCTAGAAAAATTGTTCCTAGGCCATCTATTCCTCTATACCCCGAGTTAGAAAGCCCAGATACTAGCGAAACACCTACATTAGCTCTTATACCCACCCCTAGAGTCAAAGCTTAGTTTGAAGATTCCACTTCATCATCTAATACCTCTAAAGAGTTTCAGAAGTGGTGATGAAGCAACTTCTAACTTTGAGAATGAGCTACCGATCATTAAAAGAAAACAAGCTCGAGTTCCAAGCCATACCAGCCCCAAGCTCAATATCAAGCAAGACCCAAAGATCAATGCAGAATAGGCCACCAATTGGGATCAAAACCAGAGCGTAACCAAGGACAACCCCAAACTGCTAGACCTTTTAGGCAATATGATCCTAACACAGCTTCAACATCAAGGGCATTAGTTCCTGCACAGAACAATATGGCACATGAATATGATTGGTATTTTCCATGCAATGCCACATAACCAATCAACGTGCTTTAATGGCACTATAAATCGGCCTTGATGGTGCAAACAAGTATGGTGCCACAAGAACTCGCCAAGAGGAAGATTAGTAAAAGGAGCTCAACAAGGTGGCCCCCCAAATGAGACTATGCTTGCGAACCGTTAGGCCGAAGACTTCTATGGGATGAATTAGTTCCCTCCTCAAAGTGTAGCTACCAATACACAGTCCAAAAAGAGAAATATTGGAGAAGGCCAACCACTAAATTTAGGTGACCCTCAATCTTCCATCACTCCACAAGGTCCTGGTGTTCCAAGTGCAACTCCAAACATACAAAACCAATCCAAGCCACCTCCCAAACCCAGTCAAGCACTAGTTATAACAACCCATGTGCAAGAAAGAAATGTGTTTGGGAAGGGGTAGCAAAAGGACAACACATTCAATATTATTGAGCAGATGAAAAAGACAAGTGTGAACATTTCACTATGGGAGTCACTAACCATTTCGGGAAGAGGATCTCATTACATGATCGCCATGCATAATTGGTCAAGTTCAAATCAACCCCCTAACTAGCAAGAAAGAGTGCTTACCAATGCAGGTTCGGGTCAGATCGAGGAACCATGTAGAATCAATCATACAATTGGTGCACAATTGTATGATAGATTCTAGGGTCAATAATTCTGTGATGCCCAAACAAATAGTTGATTAGTTGGGTCTTCAATATGAGTTCATCTCTAGAGGAGTAGTCCAATTAGATGGGACAACAATGACTACTGTGGGAATCATCAAGGATCTGAGTCTCACTCTACATACTTGCCCTAATGTGACTATTTTGCAAAATGTGTCACCATAGACCTACCACCACATTTTGCTTTGTGTTTGTCTAGACACATATGCTCTTTAGAGAGGGTATGGGGTGAAGGCCACAATCAAATCTGAACCTATTGTTGATTATCATATTGAATCCTATGTGCCTATCCTAATCAATGCCAACCGCTCAACTTTTGATCAAGAAGACCTCCTAAACACTAATGAAATAGATACAAAGGTGGGATGTGTCCCATACTTGACCCTAGATGAGTGGGCCAACAAAAACATGCTTTTGACCCCTATAGGAGATGGAAGAATCAACCGGGTGTTTACTACCTACATGAAGAGAACCAACCTCTTCCCGACCTAATCAAGCCGTAATACAAGGATGACAATGATGTATGGCAATTGTTCTTTGATGGTTCAAGGAGTAAAAAGGAGGCGGAGGAGGAGCCATGATTGTGTCCCCTAGAGATATGAGATATTATTAAGCATTCAGATTCTAGTTCACTTGCTCAAATAATTCTCTTGAATATGAGGCTTCACCAATGTCTTCATTGGGCAAGGAAGATGGGAATCAAGAACTTGCAATAAGTCAATGACAGTGAACTGGTCACCAATCAAAGTTAGAGGACTTAATGTTGTAAAAAATGACCCGCTCAAAAATACAAGAGTAGGGTATGGGATCTTATGGAGGATTTTGAGGCCTTCGATCGTGTTCATACCTGTGAAGGAGAATGAAGCTACTAATAGACTTGCAAGTAGTTGGAGCAACATTTGATGTGGTGGAAAACATCAAAAGAGAAAAAGAACAACCGCATATCTATGTGGTTGTGAGGCTAACAGTGCCAAATAATAATACATGTTGGCAGGTGTTTGAGAATGATCAATAAATCATTAAATTTTTACATAAGAAGTTGAATTCTCAAATAGAAACTAGAATAGACTAGAGCAGCAGTACGAGAATAAGATAATACAGTTACATACAAATAAGCTTCCCAAAGTCTTAGTGACACTGGAATCTATTTTCAATCCTAATGATCAGTTCAGAAAGGAGAAGGATAACATGCAGATCAAAGGAGATGATTCAGAGTCAATCCCCGTTGGATAAGAAAAAACACTTCAAATTGGCAAGGTGGCCACCGAGCAAGAAAGTTATGAATTCATACAACTTTGCCAAGAATTCCTTGATGTGTTTTCTTGGAGTTATGAAGACCTAATAGGGTTCAATCCCAAGCTAGCACAACACACAATCTAATCGGATCCAATTGCTCACCCCATCAAAGTCGAAATAGAGACCATCAACCCACATATAGAGCCTCGATGAAGAAGGAAATGAACAAGCTAATAGAGGAAAGCATCATATTTCCAATCAAACACTCAATATGGGTTACAAATCTGGTCCCAGTCAGAAAGAAAAGTTGAGAAATTAGGTTGTGTGTTGACTTTAGAGATTTGAATAGAGCCTCCCTCAAAGATCACTACCCACTCCCTTCAATGGATAAGATCTTGTAAGTAGTGTCTAGGTCAGAAAGGTTCTCCCTCCTAGATAGCTACTCAGGGTACAACCAAATCATGGTGAAAGAGGATGATCAATTCAAAACAACTTTCACCACCAAATGGGGCACCTATGCATACAAGAAAATGCCATTTGGATTGTCCAACGCCGGAGCCACTTTTCAAAGGGCAATGGATATGGCATTCAAGGGGCTGATCAATAAAATAGTGTTGATCTATCTAGATGACATTACAGTGTTTTCCAAGAATGCAACAGACCACCTTTTTCATCTAAGGAAAGTGTTTCAAAGATGCAGGAGATTTGGGGTATCCTTGAACCCTAAAAATGCATATTCTTGGCCCATGAGGGCAAGATTTTAGGCCATATTATGTCTAAGGAGGGTCTAGAAATTGACCCAGAGAGAGTTGAAGCAATAAAATCACTACCATTGCCAAGCCACAAGAAGGCTCTTCAAAGATTCTTGGGAAAAATCAATTTTGTCTCGTAGGTTTGTTCCAAACTTTTTGCCCTTATTAAGCCAATAACGTTGATGCTGAAGAAGAGCTTAACATTCAGGTGGAAAACTGAAGGAAAAGCAAGTTTTGAGGGCATCAAAGAAGCCATATCACAAGCCCTAACTCTTGTGAACCCAGATTTTTCCAAAGACTTCATACTGTATGCCTTTGGTGGTAGCGACACAATTTCTGCAATCCTGGTGCAACAAAACAAAGAAAGTACAGAAAAACCAATTGTTTTCTTCAGCCAAAGTCTAGAAGATTATGAGGTAAGGTACTCCTTCATTGAGAAGCAAGTCCTGGTGGTGATCAGGGGACTGAAGAAGTTTAAGCATTTGGTTTCAAACAACAAAATCCAACTATTGGTCTCCCATATAGGAGTCAAATAGTTCCTTCTTAGCAAGGACCTGAATGAGAAATGTGTAGGATGGATCACTCATGTCATGGAATATGACATTGAGATCAAGGTCACCAAGCTAGTCCGTGGGAGGGGCTTGTGTGAGCAACTAGCCTATGCTCTACAAGAAGCAAACAATGAAAAGGAGGCTATTTTTGTTCTACAAAATAGTCAAAAAGAAGAAGATGTTGATGTACTTGCCCCTTGTTGGACTCAAGACATAGTGCACTTCCTTCAAACGGGCTTGTGTCCTCATTAGATGAGTAAAGCAAAAAGAAGGCATTTTAGACTCCAGGCCATCCCATATGTTTTCATTGATGGTGTATTATTTAAAAGGGACATCAATGGTGTTCTACTAAGATGCATTGGGACATATCAAGTCAAAAGAATACTACAAGAATTCCATGTTGGGGAAGCTGGAGGTCATTTTACTCCAAGAGCGAAAACACTCAAAATCATGAAAGCAAGATATTATTGGCCCGGAGTGTTTAGTGACTGCTACACATGGATCAAAAGGTGCAAGAATTGTGCATCCTTCAAGGGAAAAGAGAAGCTAGCAACACTTCCATTGCACCCTATTTTGGTTGATCAAACTTTCATGCAATGGGGATTGGACTTCATTGGAGTCATCAATCCAAACTCAAGCCAGGGTCACAAATGGATCCTGACAGTGACAAATTATTTCACCAAATGGACCGAGGCAGTGGCACTCAAGGAAGCAAATGAGTCTAGTATCCTGGATTTCTATGAAGGGATAATGACAAGATTTGGGGTACCAGCTACTATCATATCAGATAATGCATTGGCCTTCATAGGTTCCAAGGTCACAAAATGGGCAGTCAAGAATTGGATTTACTTGAGCACCTCATCAAACTATTACCCTCAAGGTAATGGTCAAGCTAAGTCTACAAACAAGAACCTATTAAGGATCATCAGGAGAACTCTTGATGAAAACCAGAGGACCTGGCATACAAATCTCAAATCAGCCTTATGGGCTGATAGGACAGCGCCAAAATATCTATAGAAGCTCCCCATTCAAGCTTGTCTATGGGAAGGAGGCAGTATTGCCTATATCACTAGAGTTTCCAGCATTGGAACTCCTGAGATAGCTGGAGATGTCTGAATTTGAACCAATGGAGGCCAGGTATGTAGAGTTGATGGAATTAGAAGAAACTAGAGAGCATGCACTTCAAACAATGGAAAAGGATCAGGCCTCAATTAAAAGATGCTTTGACAAGAAGGCTAGAGCAAGGACCTTTCAGGAAGGAGACCTGGTTTTGAAATGGGATGCAGATTGAGCAAAACTAGGGAGACATTCTAAGTTTGACACCATCTAGAGTGGCCCCTATATGATAACAAGATGCAAAAGTAGTAATGCTTTCCAATTGTCTACATTAGAGGGTGAAGAGTTACAGATTCCAGTGAATGGAATCTATCTTAAACACTGCTATTAGAAGGAAGGCTCCCACCTTGTACATATTAGCTTAGTTTCTTTTCCTCTAAGTGCTTCTACACATTGTCTTGCTATAGTGTAGATTGCTTTTCTCCTAAGTGCTTTGCACGCTTTGCATGTTCCATTTGGAGCACGTATGATTTCAATTTTGTACATAGTCATGGTGTTGTTTTGTTGCTCTTATGCAGTTCATTCAGAGAGACGGATGAAGCCCAGGTTAAAACAATTTTCTACTCTTAAATCTTCATTTCAAGATTTTCTTATGAAATTTGAGAGTGCAGTAGCTAGGCTCGTGAACCAAAGGCATAAATAGTATCAGCTTGTTATTCTTGACTCCATACCCAACAGATATGACAAGGCAACTGATCTCTTCATCTAGCAGCAAATGTCCCCGTGAGTTGCCAAATTGTTATCCATATTTCACCCCGAGCTAAATATTGGATCGAATCACAACCCCGCATAAAAGGAACCTAAGAGAACTCATTTTAATCCTACAAATTGGTTGCAAAAAGATTTAGCAATGAAGTGGCGGAGATGAAGAAAGAGAAAAGGATCATGTATAGAAAGAAACGACTGTCAGTCCAGTTTCTATGCCTTAAATTCATTCTGCAAGTTACAGGTAGACTCAACAATGGAATAGTAGGGTCAGAAAAAAGGGGAGATGCTACAGAGGAACCAGAAACTGGAAGAAGAAGAAGCGATGAAGATTCAAAGTCCTCGGGCTTGAAACAGTTCGGGAAGGGTCCAAAAATGACTAAGTATGGAAGAGGCAGTGGAAGGAGCCATGTGTCTTAATGATGCTTCTCCAAAGGAAAAATTTGGGCTGGGTTTTCAAGCAAGCGCGGTGCCTCCACGTGTCATTCCAATGGGGGCAGAGTCATTTGAATAGTCAATGCACAAACAAGCCAGTGGAGGCTGCCAAGTGTCTTAATGGCGTTGATTCAAATATTGAATAAAGAGAAGGTTTCCAAACGAGCACCAGATTGATGCGTGTCCCAGAGGAAAGCGGGGCATCGGGAAAAAGTTGATTTTTCACCCTTTACCTCAAAAGGGGGTAAAAGTTACAAAATGGCCCGTAACTCCACCTGGGAAAAAGTCATCATTTAGACCCGAGTCAAAGCCAAGGTGGGGAGTCGGGAAAGAAGTGAAAGTTTTCCTTTCATTCAAAAGGCATAAAGGAAGTTAGAGCGCATCTCCCCAGCCAACTAAAGATGCCACATGTCTAAGCGGAGTAGAGGCGCCGCAGGAGTTTTCTAGATTTTGTGATTTTCATGAAAAAGGAGAAAAGTTAAGTGTTGAGCCCACAAACCCAATTTTCCCCTAATCTAGCTACCACGTGTCCCATATTAAAGAAGGGGCCTGTTTTTCAAACTAGTTTTCCCACCCATTTGTACAGACCCTATGTAAACTTTGAAGGGGCATATCTTTCAACTCAAGGCTCGAAATATTATGAATTTTACACCATTGGAAAGATCTCGGCCTCACCCATGTAATGGAGGTCTGAGACTTTATTTTTGAGGAGGTTAGGTAAAGGAAATGGAGGAAAATGTCTTCGAGCTTTCAATGTAGGATCCACCAGTCTCAACAACTAGATCGATTTGATCTATTTCCATTGTTTCCTCTCCCTCCAAGATGCCAAACGAAGAATCAATGTAGTAAAGATAGATTTGGGGTAGATTTCATCAGAGGCATAAACAACGGTGGTTAAGCTGCAACCTTTTTTTCTCACTTCTCTTTCTCTTTCTTCCCTCGGGTTGAATCTATAAAGTCGTGGTTAGGATCCATTATAAAAGGTTGGATATTATCTTGTCTTTTTAGGCTCCCCTTTCCTTCTAGCAAGGGACTCATGGAGTTCAGACCTTCCACAAAAACTTTAATATGCTTTCTCACCTCTTGGCCATCTATTAATGTATTGTATCAATCTGCAGAGAAATAAAATGGTTTTGTGATCAATTATAGATTATTCCTATCCTCTTTTCTCTCACCTGATATTTCATTATAAATCTGGTCATCTAGTGTCCATTTATCATATGCATTTTGTTGGTTTGTGTCTATTCAACAGAATAAGTGTCCATCATTCCTTCTGTGCATCATCTTGTAGTTTAGCTTTGTTTTAATATATGTATTCCTTCTCTCCTTGTCTCCTTGGTAAAGTTTAGATTAGGATTAAGAACATACCCTCTCGCAAGTTTCTACATATGCACCTAAACAGAGGAATAAGGAACCAACCTTCAATCTAGAATTTTTCCCATTTTTGGAAGGTCCCACACCTTGGGAAAGTTCAATGTTATGCAATCACACCAAATGAGCTCGCCTTAGAAAAGATCTTTTAGAGATCATTTGGGGGTCTTGTGATTTTGCACTAACAACTATGTCACACAAAATTCTACACCAGGGATGCTATTGGCCTACTATGGACAATATTGCCTCAAATATGCTAAATGATGCGACAAATGATAAAAACATGAAAATCTCCACCATGCACCTATCTATGAACTTCAACCGATTGTGCCCTCATGGCCTTTCTCTTTGTGGGGATTTGACATTATTGGCATGATCAATCCTGAATTGGTTGATTACCACAAATATATAATCATCGACACTCGAATATTTCACAAAATGGGTCAAAGTAACACCATTGCGAAACATCATTGGACCTGATATATGTCATTTTATTACTACTCACATTATTACATGCTTTGGCATCCTCTCGCTATTATCAATGGAAACGGATCTTCATTCTAAAACAAGGATGTTGAAAAGCTCGTATAAAATTCAAGATTAAACAATCATTCTCTACTCCTTATTACCCATAGGGCAATGGCCAAGACGAAGCCACTAATAAAACCATTGTCAAAATTCTACACAAAACATTTGATGCCAACGGTGATGATTGGCATAACTAGGTCATATTTTCTCTCTAGGATTACCACACTATTGTGCGTACGCCCACCAATGCTACTCTATTCTCACTAGTTTATGACATGGAGGTTATCCTTCCACTAGAGCTCGAAATCCTTCCTTACGAGTCTCACTCAAAGGTGATATAAAATATAATGAATATCGTGAGAACCACCTACATGCGATTGAAATGTTTGAATCTCGCTTGGGTTAAAGATCTTGAGCACCTTTGAGTCTATCAATCTCGCATTTCCCAAGCATACAATTGCAAAAAAATTCATCACAAATTTAATGTGGGCAACCTTGTTTAAAAATAAAATAAGAAAAATACAAATGCCGAGGCTCCCCTCAAGGGAAAATTCAAACCTAATTGGCTTGGTCATTATGTTATCACATATAAGCTTGGGGGTGGTGTCTATTTCCTTGTCACTCTCCTAGGTAAACCTCTCAAGAATCCACTTAACGTCATGCATCTTAAACAATATTATGCATAAATTGCATTTACTACTCGATGACACACTCTAGTTCCATGGTTCATACTCAACTGTTGAGGGTATAAATCTGAAATGAACCTCACCTCATCTCACACTCTTTATGCTCTATGCTTCATTTCTCATATCTTTATAGTGAATACAATTCAAACCATTTCCCAATGATGCACTCTTATTCTATGATTCGTTATTGATTGTCAAGGGTCTTTTATAAACAAACCTCATTGCACTCATGCTCATTTACATTCAATCAGGGGCACGTTACTCCTATAAAAGCACATTACATACCATTCCATTTCACGGATTCACAACATATTGCATATCTTGGTTGCACATTGTCCTTGCTTACTTATACTCGTATGTTACACTTTACTTACTATGTTAGATAGATATTTCATATGTCATTATATTTTCTATATACACATGCACTTTCCTTGTAGTTGTGAAAGTAGACTTTACACAAATTGGTATTTACAACATGGATTCTTGGCACTGTACCTCTTACTAGTCCTATCGAGGCTCCTAGGGGCATCTACATTCGTACACATGACATGTGTTATCATTTCATTATATGTTACTTTTCACTTTTACTATCACACTTCTCTATCAATATATACACGTATTGACATACTTTTTATATTTCTAACATGCTAATGGGTGCTTCATGTGTAACATTTTATTTGTAGGAACTATTTGCCACCATGGTTGTCTGATACTTTACTTGCTATTGTTTTCCATTGTATGCCACTTTGTTTGCGGGCTTTTCCCTCTGTCTTGATTGTTCATTTCTTATATGATTTTGGATGCTTTGGCCTTGATTGTCTTGTGACATTGTGATCAATGTCCCATGTTTGCAACCCACTTTTTGAGGTCTACTTTTTCTTCTTGCTTGCTAGATTACAAATTGTTTGCTAGATGCATTTTTGTCATTGATTACACTAACACATCCTAGCCACTTTTTTCACATGTGCCTTGGTTTCTACCAAGCATATTCCCCCTATAGGGCATTAGTTTCATATCAATATTTGGCAATTTCCTTTGGGCCACATCCTCCGAGTAATGTTGCATGCACCCAAAATGAGGAGGGTATACATTAGGTTAATTATTCACCCCATTCAACAACACACAATCACAGTTCATACATGCACAAAGATAGGAACAACAAAACCTTTAGTCACAAAAATCCCCCATAATATGACTTGGGTCCTCAACACAACACATACGCTAGTGCCCAAATACAAACATGAGTGCCTAGGAGCACCTGAACCTTCCTAGGTGCCTATGACTAGGGGGAAGTTATAGTGGTTTTTTCATTTGGCACAATTTACACATAAAAGGAACAATCCTCATCTAATCAGAATGTAATTCTATCTCCTTTTTATATTTGCATTGGATTAAACTGGATCAAATTTGATCAAACTAAAATAAAGCAGGATCACACCATCTACAAGTGGTGTATAAATTTTGGGAAGAAGTTAGGGATGGAGAATAACACTATACCTTTCTCCCCAAAACTTCTTCTTCCGTGGTGTGAGATCACCCCAAAAAATCACTCTTCGCATAAGATCACTCAAAAAACTCACACTTCTACAACATCTTCATGACACTTTCTATCTTTTGTTCACTCAACACGAATCAAGTGCACATGTTCCTTTTACTACTTTTTCACATTTTTACATATTTGATCAAATTTTACATATACACATATTTGAAAACTCTTTTTCTCTTCTCTTTGCAAGTCTATCCTTATGGGAAACATAAATCACATCATCAAGCATGAAAATGATAATGGGTACAACACGACGCATCACATACACTTCACCCCTAGGGTCACTTCCTCTACCTCAACTTCCACACTTCATTTGTTATCACTTCACACTTTTTCTTGTCTCCTTGACATGCTTTATCCATCGATCTACATGGTTATCATGTGCACATCTCATATCTACTTTATATTTTGAGCATTCGCTCAACAACATAAAGTGGGGGAAAATGTATACACTAAATCATGCGACTTGGGTATTGTTGTCACCTATCAAAAATTTGTGTAATTTTTTATTTTTTTTGAAATTTTGGTTAAAGTGACTATTTTGGACCTTTGTTTTCCTTTGTGAAGTCTTTTGAAGTGAAAATGATCTTCATACTTAGTCATTTTTGAGCATTTGAATGTTTTTGAGGTAAAATCCTTTGATTACGAATTGTGGGTCCCAAACAAAAAAGGGGTAATTGTTCCTTCAAGCCTTCCATTCCCCACATCCCTATTCTTTCCACAAGTCATTTAGTCATTTTTTTTGTAGGTTTTTGGTTTTATGAAGTATTGTTTGTCCCATGCTTCATCTCTTCGCAAAGGCATGTTCCCATAAACCCTTGGCCTGTAAAGCTTATTCCAATTTTTTCTAAGTGTCCTTTGTATTGACAGAGCTATAGATATCTGGAGACCCTACAACCCTTGTGCCTTTAGGCCCTCAGTTCTCCGCATGCTTGATTCATCCACATTCCAAATAATTTCAGTGTATTGTAGGTAGTCTAGAGATTCGTGTCCCTCACAACCCTATTCCCACAGGCCTCCAGTTCTCCACACCCCCGTCATATACAAAATACAAAGTGAGAATGTTCCAAAAGATACCTCTTTCCCCACAATGCATTAAAAGCATCATTTATTGCACTCAACCGAATCATTTTTAAATGGGAAATTATAAAAGGAAAATGGGGTTCTCACTTTCACCTCACAGTTAAGGTATTTTACTAAGCTTTGTATCCCTCTCATTCCGTGAACCCATTTTTAGCCATAGCTTGGACATTCCTCTTTCAACTAAAAAAATTAAAGGTGCACTGAGATATTGTGGGAAATGCCATCATTTCTGAAGCTAAGGTATACTATTCTAAGCATCCCAAGACTATTAATGTTCCAAATTTCATCCATGTGCCCTACTGTTCGAGTTATCTTGATAATCCATTAAATACCTTATTCCCTGAGCCTCTGTGCTTTTCCCAATCACTATGAAATATTATTAAAGGGATTACAAGAATTTGTATTCCCTTGAAACCTCAGTACCCAACATTGGAGACAATGATGTTCGCCATATAGACTTAAATGAATTTTGGGCCCGTATTTTCATAGAAAATCCCACTCCCCTGACCCAATGCATTAAGGACTATGGTCTAGCACATGCAGTTGGTTTCCCCCTTTCTCGTATAGTGTGAAGACACAATCCTAACTTGTGTATCTTGCTTTTACCTAGACACCAAAGATATTAGGGATCCTCGTGGTCGGTGTGATAGCTAAACTGGATATAAACTACATAAATGTTGCCTTCAAGATTCATGTGGTTGAAGATACTAACACTCTAACCAAGGCACAAGCTCAAGGTGTTTTTAAGTAGGATAAAGAGAAGTAAAGAACAATGATAACCAAGTCATGGATCAAGAAACAGAATATAGGAGCTTCAAAGTTACCAAAAATCATGTACAATTTAGATTTCAAGGAGGAGTTGTCTGACATTGTCACTTTGTTGTCCAAATTGATGGGTCTCCCTATCACAAATGAATTTCAATTTTTTATGTGCCCCTATATAAAAATTATTTATGAAGGGGAGAAAATTTTGAGCTAGGGAGAAACAATATGTGAAAACCCCAGTGAACAATTGGTCAATGTATAATAGAGTAAATCTTTCTATATGACCTCATATTTGATGTACACAATTGCCACATACAGGGTATGGCTAGGGCTTTCTCCAGTAGATGATAAGAAGAATGGGCCAACATATGATTACTACACTCAATTGGTTTTTGAAAACAATAATTATCATTTCAGAAGGGTAAATGATGCCTTCAAAATGTATATTGTCAGAATTTTGGAAGGAAACACAACCGAGAGGATATCCTCTGAGGCCAAACAATTGATTGCAACATATGGCAGCTGGTTCATTCAATTTATGAGATTTACATATATCAGGTTGGTTGGATTTGAAGGTGCACCTAATAAACTCCCCATGTACTACAAAGAAAAATTGGTTCTAGTGGAGGTTTGTAGGCAACTTGATATGTTACACGTAAACATGTAGAGACAATAAAATTATAGGTATTCAATTCCCAATCACTTTGGGGAATTATACTTGCAGGACAACATTAGATGCTCAGAATGTAGAAAGAACCATAGCTACATTCAATTTCTATACTTTTCACAAAAAGTCATATTTTGACACCAAAAGCTTCATCTCTAATAACCTTAGAAATGGGTTTCCATCACTCACCTGCCCTAGAGGACTCTTGGGAAGATTGTTCAAATGATTATGAAGTGAGAAAAAGATACTATGGTTGGCTTTACTTGCATAGATCAAATATTTTGGGATTTTCAAACTACCCAAGGAATTCTCGGATGACGATGAAAACTTGTATTCTCTTTAATACAATAAGATATTTGACATACACCCTTTGTCACCATCAATTGGTTTTAGAAATAAAAGGATGATCTTCAAGAGATCATAAACCCAGTTATGCTCATAACCAAGGTTTGGTTTGATAAGAAAATGAAAGCATATAAGGAAGGAATGACTCAATATTCTTCTCAAGGGGCATCATCATCTCATAAGGAAATTTTTGCCTCACATATGGAAGTACTAGATCATCCAAATATTTATCTTCTACACATGGAGTATTTAACTAAAGTATATTCAAATAAGGAGAAGGTTGAAAGAATCGAGAAAATAGAAGTTATATTGAAGAAAGAGGTAGAAAGTCTTTGCTTCCAGGAGCCACAGGGGAAATTTCAAGTTATTGAATAGATTGTTGATCTCTCAGAAGAAGAAGGGAAAGCCACACAATAACATGAGGAGAAAAACTATGAAGGTGGTAGTACTAAAAGGAAGATCATGAAAGGGATAAAGCTAAGGTTAAAAATCCAAATGTTAAAATAGTAAGCACTCTCAAGTCTTAGTCATCACCTAATGAAGTGTCTTCTTCAAGCACTAACACACCTGCTTTGGAGGTTTCTGATACCTAAGCCCTTAGTTCCTTAAATATGATTTCTCTCAGGCCCGCTTTATGCTCCACCTTCAAGTGAATCTTTCACAAGGGTACAACCCATGATTGAGAGCAAGAAAAGGAAAACATCTTCCTATATCATTGTCCTAGGATTTGTGCTTTGGCTTCTCTCCTTGGAAAAATTCTAGCTCCCAAGAAGGCCAAGAATACTTCAAGGTTAGTAATTGACTCAAAGGAAAAAAATATCTAGAAGTTTCCAAACCAAGGACAGAAAAAGATGAGAAAAATTTGACTTTGGCTGACTTAGAGCCTGACAAATATTCCACTTTGGGTTAATCCACTAACAAGAGTGAGGTTCATAATTTGAAAGAAACAATATCCAAATTCATTGAAAGGGTTGAGAAGGGGAAAGAAACACAAGAACAACTTAAGGAATAATACAAGCCCTCTCAAAATTCATCAAATCATCCATCTCTAGTGAAAAGGTACTTGATCGTGCTCCTTTGACTTTATTGCCCCATCCCATTGTCCTATCTGATGAAGAGGTATAAGCTATAAAGGACCTTTGTAATGCTCTTTAAAAAAACCCACTTGAGACCCAAAAATAACCTAGGATTAGTTAGGAAAATTATGGAATAAATTTTTTTATTAAAAGAATCTACAACCAGGTTACAAGACAATAGCTATCACTAACAGGTTCTTGGAACAATTCTAATCTACTAGAGTATACTTTTCTTTTATTAATAATTATAAGAAGTCATAAGGTCCAAATTTTAGGGTTAGAAGTTTCAATTAGGTTCAAAGGGAAAAATTCCTCACCATACCCACTCTCTAACAGCTTAAAGTTTCAACTTGATTTTTATCACCCTTAATGCATTCATTTTTTTCTAAATTACTCCCATTGGATAGGAAATTTCCTCACCTTTCTAGTGATATAAATAAGTCCTCCTAACTCCTCATATTTTTCAAGTTATGGGCCAACGGGCCTTGGGGTGAAAAGTTTCCCCAAGGGGGCTCGGGCCTGTGGGATAAAATTTGCCTTAGGGGTGGGTTGGAGAGCTACAGGGGACATTTGGAAAAATTTTCCCATGTGGGGAAAAAATAAAATTTGTACCCGTGCTCCCGTGGGTCCACAAGTCCACAAGGGACACATGGCGCTCCCTAAGCCAGCAGGGGAAAAGTGGGGCGGTGAGAGACATTTACAAATTATCCCGCGTGGGTTGAAAAGTCAACTTTTTGCCTACACTCTTGTGAGTCCATAAAGGAAATATGGCATCTCCTAAGCTAATGCGGGGAAGGCAGGGTGGTGGGGAGAAAATTGACTTAACACCCCGAAGGGCTAAGAGGGTACAAAGACCCGCGCCTCGCCGACACCTCGCGATGCCACATGCAGCCCCCTAATTGGTCATGCGGGCTGGTGGAACAACGGGAAAAAATTGGAAAATTTTCCAAGACACAAAGGAAAAAAAAGGAACCATTCCTCCGTTGATGCCTCGTGATGCCACGTGGCATCACCTGATTGGTTACGGGCCGGTGGGGAAAAGTTGGAAAATTTTCCCAAAATTTTCCAAAGCACTAAGTTAAAAAAGGGATCCGCCCTCCGCTTTGACACCTCATGGTACCACGTGGAATCCTATGATTTCTGTAGGCCGGTGGGAAAATTTAGAAAAAAATTCAAATTTTTTTCCTAAGCTTTAAGGGAAGAATTCGGGCCGCAGGCCCATCAAGGAATTTTTTCCCAAAATTTGACGCCAAGGAAGAAAAACTTCATAGGGCCATAAATTTTGATAGAGAGCTCAATTTTAGGAAAATGAGGAATTTTGGAAATCTCGCAACATTCTCTTTGTATAGAGATCATTAATTTTAGGTTTTGATAAAGTTTAAGGGTTAAATTTTAAGAAAATAGCCTGCAGGCTTTTACAGTGTGAACTGGTAAATTTTAACTTGTGATATTTATTCAATTTGATCTTCTTCCTCTCTCAACATGTCAAATAGACATGGAGGATTGTTCCTAAATGGATTTAAGGAAGGATTCAAGGTTCAATTTTTCTGATTGACTTGTAAATTTGAGCATTTCCGTTTCTTGACAAAAAATGACTGCAAAATGGTTTGAGCCCAATTTTGCTAAGTTTTGAAATATTTCCTTAAGTGTTTTAGTCTATTTGAACTCATTTAGGGCCTAATACTTCAATTCAATCAATTAATTTTTATTTTATTGTTGTAGGTTCAAACTGTGCATTTTTGGTTTAATTAATTGCCAGTTTTAAAATAACAAATAACAGGATCAAATCTTGATGGGTCTAATTGCCATTTCTTCTTCCAAGTATTTAGAATACATTCCAATTCCAATCTAACACATTTTAGTTGATTCAAATCAAACTATTCAAGACCAAAAAGCAATTCTGATTTCAAATTTTTCACATTTCAAAGAGACAAAAATACGTATTTTTCTCACACGCATTTCTTCCTTTCAAACAGAGATTTAAATACATTGATATGATCAAATTCAATACAAAAATGAAATTTGAGAAAGGAATTACAATAATTTATTGATTTCAAAAGGAAATTTTACAACTTATTTCTTTTATTCCTTCCAAAATCATTTATTGAACACAGGGCAGAATAATACATTTTCTTTTCACGTGCTTCACATTTCCACTTTCAAACAAGGACTTCATAGTGCATGATAAACATAGATTTCCAATGGAATAACATCATATGAACAAGGTAAAACTTCCATTAATTCCAATGAAACTCATACAACCTCCTTTCCATTTGATTTCAAAATACAATATACAAAACAATATCATTCTTTCACATTCTTTCTAAACAGAATACAAAGTATAACTCTTTTACATTTCAAATTTCACTTGCAAAACTGTACAACATCTTTCCATTACAAACATTTACAAGATCATCCACTTCAAGTGGGAAAGGTTACAATGAGATTTCATTTCACAAGGGACTATCAAATTGTCTTTTCTCAGCTCTAGAACAACAACATGCATTCTTTTCATTCTTCCAATTTGATCACAATAGGAGTAGGGGAAAGGTAACACTCTCCACCCAACCAAGACATCCAATGAAGAGGAGAATCCATACTTCTTCATTGGCCCTCGATCCCCAACCATAATGTAATAAGAAATGTATTTCAACTCATGACAATGACAGGCTTCCACAAAACATACACACAACATTTTCACAATAAAACACAGTCCAAAATAGAATGTAGTTTTACAACTACATTAACACATGACAAACAATACTAAGGCTTCATCAAGCAAGCCAAAGGAGAAAGAACTATGGGGGATGCTTCTTATGCCTCCCAAGGGGAAATGGGTATCACCACCTGAGTTACAAGCCACCAAAAATAGTATATCAAAACCTTGACATTCCTTGTGCCTCCCCAAGTACCCCTTATTCCTCACATTTCCTTATGCCTCCCCAACCTCTTATGGCACCCCATAACAAGTAAAGAAATGCAAGCTATTTCTTTGTAAGGTGGAACCCAAATCTCAACTTCCTCCACCCTTATACCTCCCTAAAACACACTTATGCCTCCCACAAAATAAACCCCATAGTCTTCTCCTACACCATTCCTAGGCCATCTACCCAACAGCCCCAAAACATGCCAAAACATTCACAAATTAACATTTACAAATATAAAAGAGGGAATTTCATGAGCCAAGCTCTTACCTCTCCATGATGGAGTTATTCCAAATTCCAAAACAACAAGCTCTATCCCAATGCAAGCAGTCTAAACACAACCAAGCACAAGTATGCAATTTTTTTCCAAAACTCCTTCAAAGCAACAACTCCCAAAACAACAAGAAAATTCACCTAAAAATGAAGTCTCCAAAGTGAAGCAACCCAAAACAAGGCAAAGAATTCAAATTTTATAGAAGAGGGAAGAGAAGAGGATGAGGTGGATCCATGTAGGATGCCACATCACACATCCTCAACCCCAAACACAAAATTCAACTTCATTCTCCAATGCATAATCAATGAGTGGGTGAATAATATGACAATTTACTTACACACTCAAACAAGTCCATACCCCATAAGGACTGAAATTAAATTATGTAAGAAAAGTGCAATTACAACATTCAACTTGACTTGTAAAAATGCATAAAAAGGTCTAAATTTAACCCTCTAACCATAGGCAAGGTTGGTATGTAAATTTAAGAGGTATGGGACAAGTTTAACTTGTCCCACAAGCCTCCAAAATCAGCCTCCAAGGACAAATTCGAATTTCCAAGAAGGTGGAGTGTTTCACACTCAAAAGTTAACTTACACATCACTTACATATTACTTACACATTCTTACAACACTTTAAAACATGGCCAACAACTCTATTAATTACATTTTTATGACATCTTTTAATTAATTAACTAAACAATATGATTACTCACAATATTAACACCACATTAAATAAATAATGAAAGGGTAAGTGCACCACAAAATAAACACATGCAAACATAACAAAAGGGACCAAAAATAAAATAAATACATAAAATGCCTTGGTCACATTTAAAGGTGATCCCCCCATGGGAATCCCTAACACTAACAAACACACACACACCAACAAAACTAGCTGCCATGGCGACCTTGTTGAATTCATCTATAATTCCAATGTGGTTGGTCTCCAATCCCATGATGTTTGTTGTGATATTTTAACCTGCAAAACAAAAATACCTACTTCAACCTCGTGGCCATATCGAACATCCAAAATCATATAAATATAATTAAATTTCCAAAATCATCTAGATATATGAATCAAAACAACATCAAAGCAATCTAACAATATCATTATAGTTTTATCAACAACTATATCATCATCTAATAATTTTCCATTTCTAGGTCTACTCCAATATCCAAATATCACAAGTCCAAACAACATCCATCATATACCCATGTCAAACAATATATCATCATCAACATATAAAATGCCTCTAATAATCATCATGCATCATATTAGAATCAAAGTCAACAATAGTCCATGATCAAATATCTAACATCATACTAAATCAAAACTATAATAATGTCCATAATATAGTCGATGTAAGTATGTCATGATCGATCAAAAGGTGTCAAAGGGAAGTGGGCACTACAACCTTCATAAGCATAATACTTATGGGAAAGTTATTGAAGCCATGGTGGAGGGAACATTGTTATTTGGATTGAATTTCATAGAAGAATCCTACAAAGTATATGATAACATCTCCTTGGCTCAAAGCCAATTTGACACAGTGATCACATGAGCTGAAAAGGAGTTAAAACTTTGGCTGGAATGTGTCCAAGATCTTAGGATCATGAGCTCAATAGATGAGAAGATCCTTCTTGCTCATAAGGTTTTTGATGATCCTAAGAACAACCTTTCTAGGAAGTGGGTCTTTACAGTTGAATGGAAATTCAAGGTTCTTGAAGAAGCAATCACAAAACTCAAGAGCAAGTCACAGAAGGGAGAGGCCTTCAAATCAGATTTTATAGCTTACCTACTTGCTTTGAAGTTCCATATGATCAATTACAATTCAATAGAGATATTTCCAATGGAATAATTCAAGGCATTGATCAAAGAGGACCTACTCAAGGCTGAAACTATATCCAAAGAAAAGATGGAGGAGATCAGTGAGCTACACAATGTGGTCATGGAAGTCACCAAAGGTATGCTACAAAATGGAGGCATTAGTAAAGATCTGGAGAACACTTTAGATAGTTGGAATAATGTTATTGCAAACACAACCATTCCCAAGGGCATGGATATTGTTGGAGCACTTGTGAAATTTAGGAATCAGATTCTCAAAGTGAAGACTCTAGCAACATCAACTTCAAACATTCCTCCATCTAGTTCATAGGACTTTTCTTTTAATTGATATATTTCAAAGTTGGCCTTATCATTGATGAAAATGTAATTTGTAATTAAGGCCAATTAAATGTTGTAATACATTTAATTAAGTGATAATGCTTAATTAAAAGAAAGGGGAACTAAAGATACTTTGGTTGTAACTACCCTTGTGGCTATATAAGGCACTTTTGTATCATTGAAAAGGTGGTTGGATTTTGGTGCTTGGAATGTAGGTGCATATAACTATTTAATCAATACAAAAGAAATTCTTCCCTCTCATTTCTTGTGTTCTTCCTGTTCTATTCTTTAATCTGCATATGTGTCTTTGATATATTCAAATAGGAAACTTTGTGTTCAATTCATTAGATGTAGTGCAAAGAACTTTGTGTCTGAAACATTTATATCTTATGAGTTATTTGAGTATATGAAAATTCATATAATTCTTAAATTCTCATGCATTCACAAATAGGATATTATTTTGCTATCTTTTATTTGAAGGTGCTTCTATTTTCACTTCCTAAGTCATAAATTCTTCCACCCTCTTTATCTTCTGTATTGAAAGGATAAATTAGATATGGAGACATTCACAACACCAAAATTCTCATTTGAATATTTATAGTTTGTATGTTTGTAAATATGTAGTTTTTTGTGTGTGTGTGTGTGTGTGTGTGTGTGTGTGTGTGTGTGTGTGTGTGTGTGTGTGTGTGTGTGTGTGTGTGTGTGTTGAATAAGGGAACCTCTCCCATAAAGAGAAGGGTCTATTGTCCCTTGAACTGTTGCTTGATCTAATATACAAATTTGACTACCAACAGCTTTTTGGCACCCAATGTCGGGCATGTATTTTGATTCTCCACTAAAATATATTTCAAGAAAACCAACGATTACAATACTGGTGGAGAGAAGATATACACGAGGGAGAAGAGCCCAGGGTATCAAAGATCTTGATTTTCAGTTACTAGAACAACAAGGATTTCAACTAACTCCAGAAAGAAGACATAGAGGCCAAAGATCTACCAACACTCCTCCTACAAAGAACAAATTCATTTGATCTTCCCAAGAAAATGTTGACCCGTAGTCTTAAGCAAGCCCCAATGCTCATGCTTTCCTATTAGCAAACATCATAGTTGCACTAGTAAAATTGTTTTTCCTAGAATGGCTATTGTACCTTTTCCATGGGGTCAATGAGTTGGGCCTTTAGATCTTCCTCAACTGTTGCATAATTTTCCAAAGGGGAATAGAAATATTTTTCCCAAATTTAAGGGTGATGGAAAAGTGCATCCTGATGAGCATATTTCTGCCTTCATTGTTTCATGTGGAGTACTTGGAGTTGAGCATGAGGACGTCTCAGTCAGGTTGTTCATTGAAACCTTGCAAGAAAATGTTGCTAACTAGTTTTATCACCTCCCAATTGGTATCATTACCAACTGGGATACCATGAAAACTCATTTTGAAAATTGATTCAAGCCTATTAAAGACGTACACACTCTACTGGCATAACTTTCCCAAATCAAGAAGGAACCATAAGATCGTATGAGAGAATTTGTGGTATGATTCAATAAATTAGTAAATAAAATCCCTCTAACAATTAGACCTATTGATCAGATTCAAAAATGACTTTTCTTGAATGCTCAATTTTCTAAGTTAGAAATTGAAGCTCCTCCTGTCAAGATCCTAATCAATATAACTTACAAATTTTAATAAGATGTAGACGATTCCCAAGTCAATTTTCTTACCATTTGAAGGATTCAATGATAATGATGACTATGATGAAGTAGTAGCTGATATGAATAGTGAGTCATACATTGTCATGAAAAGAGGGAAACTCACAGGTTGAAAAAGAAGGAGGTGATACAACCATAAAAAAAGAGAAAACAAAAGAAGCTCCAATTTTTATTCAAGTTTTGCAAAGGAGAGGAGCCCTATTCCTACCGGTGCTACTCAAAAGATAAGTAACCATTCTACATCTAATGCTACTTCTACTTCTTCCTTTATTTCTAAGGAAAACACTCCTTCTACCCCTATATCTAAAACACCCTTAGCTACAAAGGTAGACAAGCCCAAGCCTTCATTGTGTCAAACCCTGAAGCTCCATCTACCTCTAGATCCTTTGATATTATTGACCACCTTAAAAGGACTAAGATTCAAATGTCAGAGGCTGAGTTTTATCAAACCCATCCTGAAGCCTTTTCTCAAGTGATCAAATTTGTCAAGTCCAAACCAAATCAGTCCTCCAACACTTCCAAAGGACTTCGTCTACTGCTAACCCCTCTTCCCCAAAAAATTTAATGGCCTCCACACCTTCCACCTTTGAAAAAATTGAGCCTTTCTATGTCCACAAGGGAAGCCCAAACACTTGCCTTATGCTTATAGTGGGTCACAAGATCGATAGTTATGTCATTGACTTAGGGGCATCTGATAATGTAATTCCTGCCAAAGTTTCCCATGCCCTTGGCCTCACACTGACCCAAACCTTTGGCTTATGTTATTCCATGGAAACTAGGGAGGTGCCTCTTGTTGGGAGGATCAAGGATGCCTAAGTAGCTTTTGCAGCTTTTCCAGAGAAGAGAGTCAAAGCCACAATTTTTGTTGCAGAAATTCCACCATCATATGGCATGCTTTTGAGTAGGAATTTCTGCAGAGAAGTGGGAGGAGAAATTCAAATGGACTGGTCTCATGCCCTCATCCCAATCAACAGACAAATGAATAAGTTGTTTCTAGAGAGACAAGCAAAATATATTGTGTAGAAGACTAACGATCCTAAAGCACAAATCCTATATGAAGATATGGTCATGAAAACTATATGGTCATGTTTAGAGATGAGGCTAAGGCTCCTAAGGTGGTGGTTGATGATCCCAATGGTGTTTGGATCCTGGATTTTGATGGAATTTTTCTTCACTGATCTTGGAGCTGTTGTTGTTCGACTTCTCCTAAAAGTAAGTCCCACCCATTCTCTTATAAGCTTCAATTTGAAAACACAAATAATACTGCTAAATATGAGGCCCTCCTTCTTGGCCTAGCGGTAGCAAGGGAAATGGGGATCAAGAATATTTATGCTCATGGGGATGTTTACCTCATTGTTAAGTAGGTCAAAGGGGCCTTTCAAGTAAAAAACAAAAGACTGAAGCACTATAGAAACTTGGTCTAGGATTCAGTTGAATTGTTGGACGCATTTTCTATCAATGTTGTACCAAGAGAAGAGAATACAAGGGCAGATGCTCTAATAGTTTCTAGGTCGTTTCTTATTCCTCATCCATAATTTTCTCAGGATAAATTTACAATTGAAATGATACATAGGCCCAATGTTCTAAATAATGTAAACAATTGGAATTTTTTAATGATGATCAACATTTGATTTCCTTCCTAGAACTTAAAGACAATATCAATAAGCTATATTTCAAAGGAAGTGAAGTCCGGTTATCGTGAGTCTGTGTAACCCTTTATGTATAAAGAAGGAGTTGAAGTGGAATTTTATAAAGATGGATACATAAAACTAAAAGGAAATAAGATACCTATTGTTGCTCAAAATTACACCCATGTTGTGATTGTGATGGATCAAGAATTCTGAGGCAATAATGGGACCATCTCCAAGTTGTGGGACCTTGTGTGCTTGAGATGGACCTCTAGAGAAGGATGGTTCCTCTACCTATTTCTACCGCTAAAACTACTCCTAATGCTGGAAATGAAGCTATATATCGCTACTCTATGATTCCAAGGGACTAGGGTGAGAAGGATATGTATGAGGGAAATCGTAAGCTAAAAGGAAGGTGATAACGCCAAAAGGGGGTCGATCAATCTCCACAGGGGGCGATAACATGGGAGAGAGGGTAGATAGGCATGCATCACATAAAAGAACCATGAAAACAGTCTTCCACACGTAGACAACACATGAAGATGGAAGAGGCAAATGGGAAATATGCACAAGATGCCGAAAACACAAATGGAGAGGTGAGATGCAACAAAAATGAGAAAATGGCAAATAGAAGTGCCATGAAACCAAATTTTATTTCTTAAGGGATGTACAGTCATTTACATTCATGGTAGAAGGAAAGAATACATTATAGAGACCAAGTCCAAGGTCTGAAACCCATGGGAAGTTGGCCACCATTTTGGCATGGTGTCATTACAACAAAGAGGGATCCATTTCAATGAGTAGAGATCTACAATTTATAGAAGAAGAAGAAGAGAAGAAGAAGAGAAAGAGGAGGGAAACTCAGATTCAAATATTCAACCACCAACAACCAGTAATAACTACCTACAAAACCACCTACACTACTGTTAGATGTGCCTCCCTATGTCTGTTTGGCATGTAGAAGAAGGAAGAAGGCCAAATCTGAATGAAATATGGTGGTTGAGGTCGATTAGATGTTTGCATTGATGACTAGAAAGACACCTCTCTGTTTTCCACCTACCAAATCCCACCTAAATATGATTTTGAAAATTCTAATGTGTAGCCCATGTTAGCAAATTTCAAAAGAGTCCAGGTGTGCATGTGTCAGAGCCTTGCAACAAAAGTTAAGTCTATCATAAGATATACAATGCAAATTGAACACGTAAGACATGTAGCATGCACTGATTGACTCAAGGATTTGACCAACTATTCTTTTTTTTTCACTTCTGCCACGTGTTGCACACTTGTTCATTGAAAGGATTTGGCACCCTATTGGCATGCTTTGATAGGTTACATGCACACTCAAATATGACAGTTACCACATGACACTGTGGCTTGTGTGGAAGAAGGCACAAGGCATGAAAGGAAGAGGCATAAGGCATAAGAAGGTGGGTGCGTGAAGGTAACACACATGGCAAGAAGAGATGAGTAACTATAGGAGGTAAGTATGTATCTGGGGTGTAGTTATCTATTTAGGAATTCATGGTGACAGAAAGGAGGGAGCACATAGACCAATCTAGGAAGGAAGGAAGTACATAATGTGCAAGTGCAAAGGCTTGATGTACAAGGGAAGAATGCGAACAAGGAAGGTGAGTGCATGTAATAGATGCATAGGACTCATGAGGAAGGGCATGCAGAGGACTTAGCTGAATTTGAGGGCAAGTCAGCAGATGTACGTGCAAGGAGTGTGTGACGCATTGGGAATGAAATTCGGTGCACATAGGAAATGCACAAAGGGGGAAAGTGAGAGCACGTAGAGAAAGTGTGAGAGGAAGCAAAGGCATGAGGAAGAAAAAGCAAGAAGTAGGAAGGGTGCACGTAAGAACTACAACCAAGTAAATTTTGCTAAGGGGAACCACCGTGAGTGTGCACATCCCGAAATGTGAAACCTCGTAGTCGAATAAAAGATTAGTTGTCCAAATAACTTGGGAAGTTATTTAGAATAACAATACCTAAAGGTGTAGTGAGTCAAAGAAGATTTTTTTGTAAGGAAAGGTATCACAAGAGGCCCATCAATCAAATGAACATGAAAAAATTAATATAGGGAGTGAAGAGGTGCCCAAATTTGTCAACATTGGTAAATGTTGTACTCAAGAAGAAAGAAAGAAAATGGCCAAGTTACTAAAGAAATATGCAGATGTACTGGCCTATTCATATGATGATCTAAAAACCTTCAAGCCAAAGGAAAAGAAACACTTTATCCCTTTGAAGCCAGGTATTAAGCCATTCTGACAAAAACAAAGACAATACAATCCTAAGATTGTAGGTACAATTTATCAAAAAATTTAGAAGTTGCTGAATGCTCGAATAATTTTTCCCATTCATCATTGGTGAAAAATATTATACCCATGAGAAAGAAGAGTGGTGAAATATACATCTGCGTAGACTTCAGAAATCTCAATCAGGCTTCTTATAAAGACAACTATCCTCTCCTCGTGATGAATCAAATATTACATGCTATCACTAACTTAGAAATGTTATCCATGCTCGATGGATTCTCAGACTATAACTAGATTGAGGTGAATGTTCAAGAACAACACAAAAAAACCTTCACAACTCCTTGAAGCACCTTTTCCTATAGAAGGATGCCATTTGGTCTTGTAAATATAGGTGTCACTTTCCAAAGAGCAGTGTATATGGCTTTTGGTGAATTGAAAGAGAAGTGCATAGTGATCTATCTCAATGACTTCATTGTATTTTCCAAGAAAAGGGAAGATCACTTTATGCACCTAGAAGCAAGATACTCAAATATGTAGAGACCATGTCATATCATTAAACCTAAAAAAATCCATCTTTGGCGTCATAGAGGGTAAATTTATTGGGAAAATTGTTTCAAGGATGGAGTTAAGATTGACCCAGAATGAGTTCAAGCCATCTAGAAGATTCCCCTTCTAACAAGTAAGAAAGGTGTGCACTTTTTATTTGGGAAAATTAATTTCCTAAGGAGATTTATTCCTGATTTTGTAGATTTGACTAGGAAGAAAAACAATATTTTTGGCTTTGGACTAATGAAGGAAAGGGAGATTTTGAAAATATCAAGAAAACTATTGCCAACAATCCCATCCTTGCTTATCCTAACTTTGAAAAGGATTTCATTATTTATTGTTATGATTTTGAGCACACCTTGGCATCTATACTAGTGTAGAAGAACCCCAAACGATGTGAATTGCCTATACACTTCATGAGTTATGTCTTCAAGGCTCATGAGATGAAATATACTTAAATGAAGAAACATTCTTTTGCAGTAGTAAAAACAATTCTGATTCTATATCCTAAACTTTCATTCCATTGTGTTTGTGCCTGATATAACTATCAAATCAATCCTCACACAACAAGAATTTGGGTCAAAATGAGGCAACTAGGTAGCAAAAGTCCAAGAATATGACCTTGACATCAAGACAACAAATCTTGATTGAGGTAAAGGCCTCTATGAATTGCTTACCAATGGATCCAGGTATGACTCATCCAAGGAGGAAGCTGCTATTATCCCAACCTGTCCTTTTTCTCGCTTATAGATGAATGGTATGTAAATATTGCTCATTTCCTCACTTATGGAAAATTCCCAACACATTTGAGTATCAAATAAAAGAGAGTTGTTAAGTTACAATCTACACAATATGTACGTTGGGAAAATTCATTGTTTAAGAGGGGAATTAATGGAAGATTTCTCAGATGTGTAGATAAGGAGCAACAAAAAGGTTGCTTAGGGATTTCCATGATCAAGCATGTGGAGGCAACTTTTCTTCTTTTGTAATAGCTCATAAGATTCTCTGAGCATGGTATTATTGACCAACCATCTTTAAAGATGCAACCGAATGGGTCACAAAATGTGAAGCATGTCAAACCTTTGTGGGTAGACCTAAACTAGCCACCTTGCCTCTCAAACCAATGGTAATTAAAGATCCCATTCAATAGTGGGAGATAGATTTTATAGGTACTCTTAATCCTACTTCAAGTGTAGGACACACACATGTCTTGACAACCACTGAGTACTTCACAAAGTGGGTAGAAGCCATTCCAGTCAAAATAACCACTTCTAAAGTAGTGTGTGACTTCATCAAAGAAAACATTCTAGTCAAATTTGGAGTTCCGAGATAAGACCGTCACATAAAATTCCCCAAATTTTTCCTCACATGAGTTGATTGATTTTTTCTATGGCTACGGAATCTCCCTTGCACATTCTTCGATTATTATCCACAAGGAATGGGAAAGTTGAATCAAATAATAAAAATCTAGTGACAAATATTAGAAAGCTTGTTTATGAGTCACAAAGGAATTGACACAAAAATCTCTATGATGCTCTTTGGGTAGACATGATCACACCAAAGAGATCATTTGGAATGTCCCCATTTCAATTGGTATATGAGATAGAATCTCAGCTTCTAGTGATAGTGGAATTTCCTACATTATAGTTGATGAAAGCCAATGAGCATGAGAACTTCACCAGTGCCATGGAAAAGAGAGTAATGTACCTAAAGAAGTTGGATGAGGAAAAATTACAAGTGGTTGATAGGATTACTGCACACCAGCAAAAAGTGAAACAACTATTTGACAAGAAAACTAGACATAGGGACTTCCAAGTAGGAGACATTTTCCTCCTCTGGGAAAAAAGGAGAGAGCCTCGAGGAAGCCATGGTAAGTTTGATTCACTCTGGCTTGGTCCTTTCAAAATTAGACACTTTGCTAGTGAGAACTCATATTACTTAAGCTATATGGATGGGACCTCACTTCCATTGCCATATAGTGGGAAGTACTTAAAATTGTTCCAATCTTGAAGCAAACAACAATATCTTGTACATAGTCTTGTAAATATTTTTGTGTGGTTCTTGTTTTTGGTTTGTCCTTGTGTCTTGTGTGTCTGTTCTTGTGTTTTCTATGTGGTCGTGTTCTATGTATGTTTCCCAATGGATAAAACACTTGTCCTTTAAAACAAAAATTTGAGGGTTCTTTGTCCTTCCTTGTCTCCATAAAAGTGTCAAGTCATCATAATCCTCAGAAAGAGCCAATTGTTGTCACCTATCCAAAATTTGTGTAATTTTTGAATTTTTTTAGAAATTTGGTCAAAGTGACTATTTTGGACCTTTTTTTGCCTTTGTGAAGTCTTTTGAAGTGAAAATGATCTCCATACTTAGTCATTTTTGAGCATTTGAAATTTTTGAGGTCAAATCCTTTGTATTGTGGTAATTATGGGTCCCAGAGGAACAAGTGGTACTTGTTCCCTCGAGCCTTCCATTCCCCGCATCCCTAATTTTACCACAAGTCATTTAGTCCTTTATTTTGTGGGTTTTGTGGTTCTCCAAAGTACTATTCCACTTGCACTTCAGTTCTCCACAAAGGCATGTTCCCTACACAAACCTTTAGCCTATAAATCTTGTTCCAAAATTTTCTAAGTGTCCTTTGTATTGCAGAGTTTTGGACATCCGACAACCCTATGACCCTTGTGCCTTTGGCCCCTTAGTTCTTCGCATGCTCGAATCTGCATTCCAAATACTTTCGAGTGTATTGTGGGTAGTTTGGAGCTTTGCGTCCCTCATGAACCTATTCCCATAGGCCCCAGCTCTCCACACCCCACCATATCTGCAATACAAAGTGAGAATGTTCCACAAGCTACCCCGTTCCCTGCAATGCATTAAAATCCTCATTTATTGCACTCAACCAACTCATTTCTAAATGGGCAATTATAAAAGGTAAATGGGGTTCTCACTTTCACCTCATAGTTAAGGTATTTTACTGAGTTTTGTATCCATCTCTTTCCCCTGAACCTGATTTTAGCCGTATCTTGGGAATTCCTTGTTCAAATTAAAACATTCAAGGTGCACCGAGATATTTCGGGCAACTCCATTTCTGAAGCTAAGGTAGGTTATTCTAAGCATCCCAAGACTGTATTTGTTCCAAATTTCATCCATGTGCCCTACCATTTGAGTCAACTTGATAATCCATTAAATCCCTTCTTCCCTGAGCCTCTGTGATTTTCCTAGCCACCATGCTTTTCCCAGGTCACCACGATATATAATTATGGAGGTTATGAGAATTTGTCTTCCCTTGAAACCTCGCACCCATCTTTAGAGATAACGATGTTCTCCATATAGACTTAAATGACTTTTGGGCCCATATTTTCATAGAAAATCCCACTCCCCTTGCCCAATGTATTAAGCACTCTAGCACATGCAGCTGGTTTTCCCCTCTCCGTATAATGTGCAGACATAGTCCTAGCTTGTGCTTCTTGATTTGACCTAGAAACCAAAGAGATTAGGGATCCTCAAGGTCAGGTGATAGCTAAACTGGATATAAGTTGCATAAATTCTGCCTTCAAGATTCCATGGTTGAAGATGCTAACACTCTAACTAAGGCACAAGCTCAAGGTATTTTTGAGTAGGATAAAGAGAAGTACAAAACAATGATAGCCAATTCATGGCTCAAGATGCGAAGAGAGGAGATTCAAAGTTACCCAAAATCATGTACATGTCAGATTTCAAGAAGTTATTTGACATTGTCACTTTGTTGTCCAGATTGATGGGTCTCCCTATCACAAATGAAATTTCAGTTTTGGATGTGCCCCTATATAAAAATTATTTGTGAAGGGAAGAAAAGTTTGAACTAGGGAGAAATAATCTGTGAAAACCTCAGTGAATAATTGGTCAATGTACAACAGAGAAAATCTTTCTACATGACCTCATATTTGATGTACACAATTGCCACATATAGGGTCTAGCTAGGGCTTTCTCCAGTAGATGATAAGAAGAATGGACCAGCATATGAGTACTACCCTCAATTGGTTTTTGAAAACAGAAAACGTCGTTTCAAAAGGTTAAATGATGCCTTCATAATGTATATTGTCATACTTTTGGAAGGAAACAAAACCAAGAGAATATCCTCTGAGGCCAAACTATTGATTACAACATATGGCATCTGGTTCATTCAATTCATGAGATTTACATATATCAGATTGGCTGGATTTGAAGGTGAACATAATAAAATCCCCATGTACTACAATGACAAGTTGGTTCTAGTGGAGGTTTGTAGGCAACTTGTTATGTTACACATAATATGTAGAGATAAGAAAATAATAGGTATTCAATTCCCAATCACTTTGAGAAATTATACTTGCAGGACAACATTAGATGCTCAGATTGTAGAAAGAACCATAACTGCATTAACTTTCTATTCTTTTCACAAAAGGTCCCGTTTTGACATCAAAGGCTTCATCTCTAATAACCTTATAATGGTTTCCATCACTCACCTTCGATAGAGGACTACTGGGAATATTTTTTAGATGATTATGAAGTGAGAAGAAGATACTATGGCCATCTTTCCTAGAAGTAGATCAAATATTTTGGGATTTTCAAAGTACCTGAGGACTTTCCAGATGATGATGAATACTTTTATTCTCTTCAATACAATAAGACTATTTGGCATATACCCATTGTCACCATCAATTGGTTTCAAAATAAAAGGATGATCTTCAAGAGATCATAAACCTAGTTATGGCGAGAACACAGGTTTGGTTTGAAAATAAAATGAAAGCATATAAGGCAAGAATTACTCAATCATCTTCTCAATGGGCATCATCATCTTATAAGGAAATTTCTACCTAACATATGGAAGTACCCTACCCAGATCGTGGCAACTATTTCTCCTCTGCATGTGGAGTATTCAACTAAAGTATATTCAAGGAAGGATAAGGCTAAAGGAACTGAGAAAATAGAATTTATAATTAAAGAAAAGGTAGGCAATCTTTGTCTCTAGGATCCATGAGGAAAGTTCAAGTGATTTAACAAATTGTTGATCTCTCGGAAGAAGAAGGGAAAGACATAGAATAGCACAAGGAGAACAACTATGAAGGTGGTAGTACTTAAAAGGAATATGGTGAAGGGGATAATGCCAAGGTTAAAAATCCTAATGTTGAAACAATAGTATTCTCAAGACTCAGTCACCACCTAAGGAAGCATTTTCTTCAAGCACTTACACATGCTAAGGAGGTTTCGCAGCCCAAACCCTTGGTTGCTCAAATATGCTTGCTCTAGGCCCAATTTCTTCTCCACCATCAAGTGACTCTTTCACATGGGTACAACCCATGATTGAGAGCAAGAAAAGGAAAACATCTTCCCAAATCACTCTCATAGGATTTGATGATGTGGCTGCTCTCCTTGGCATAACTCCAGCTCCTAAGAAGGCCAAGACTACTTCAAGGTTAGTATCTGACTCAAAGGGAAAATAATATCTAGAAGTTTCTAAACCAAGGACAAAAAAGGATGAGAAATATTTGACTTTGGCTGACCTGGAGCTGACAAGGATTCCACTAGGTGAATCCACTCCTAAGAGTGAGGTTCATAATCTAAAAGAAACAATATCCAAATTCATTGAAAGGGTTGAGAAGGGGAAAGAAACACAAGAACAACTTGAGGAACAAGTACATGCCCTCTCAAACTTCATCAAATCATTCATCTCTAGTGAAAAGGTACTTGATCCTACTCCTTTGACTTCATTTCCCCCTCCCATTGTCCTATCTGATGAAGAAGTACAAGCTATAAAGGACCTTCATAAGCATGTTTCTTATGGGAAAGCTATTGAGGCCATGGTGGAGGGAACATTGCTATCTAGGATTGAATTTCATAGAAGAGGCCTACAAAGTATATGATAACATATCTTTGGTTCAAAGTCAACTCGACACAGTGATCACATGAGCTGAAAAGGATTTGAAACTTTGGTTGGAATGTGTCCAAGATCTTAGGATCATGAGCTCAACATATGAGAAGATTATTCTTACTCATAAGGTTTTTGATGATCCTAAGAACAACCTTCCTAGGAAGTGGGTCTTTGCAGTTGAATGGAAAATCAAGGTTTTTAAAGAATAAATCACAGAACTCAAGAGAAATTCACATAAGGGAGAGGTATTTAAATTAGAGATTATAGCAGACCTGCTTGCTCTCAATTCCCATATGATCAAATAAAATGCAATAGAGAAAGTTCCAATGGAATAATTCAAGTAAAAATTCAAGGAATTGATCAAAGAGGACCTGCTTAAGGTTGAAACTATATCCAAAGAAAATATGGAGGAAATCACTGAGCTAAAAGTGTGGTTATGGAAGTCACCAAAGGTATGCTACAAAATGGAGGCATGGGTAAAGAGATGGAGAACACTTTGGATAGTTGGAAGAATTCTATTTCAAACACAACCATTCCTAAGGGTATGGAGATTGTTGGAGCACTCGTTAAATTCAGGAATTATATTTTCAAAGTGAAGATTCCAACAACATCAAATTCAAGTGTTCCTCCATCTAGTTTATAGGCCTTTTCTTCTAATTGATAGGGAGATACATTTAATTAAGTGATAATGCTTAATTAAAAGAAAGGGCAACTAAAGAAACTTCAGTTGTAACTGCCCTTATGGCTATATAAGGAACTCTTGTATCATTGAAAAGGGGCTTGGATTTTGGTGCTTAGAATGTAGATGCACAAAGATATTTAATCAATACAGAAGAAGTTATTCCCTCTCGTTTCTTATGCTCTTCCTGTTCTATTCTTTAATCTGCAACATGTGTCTTTGATATATTCAAATAGGAAACTTTGTGTTCAATTCATTGGATGTAGTGTAAATAACTTTGTGTCTGAAACATCTATGTCTTATGAGTTATTTGAGTATATGAAAATTCATATAATTCTTAAATTCTCATGCATGCACAAATAGGATATTATTCTACAATATGTATATCTGAAAGTGTTGTCATTTTCACTTCCTAAGTCATAAATTCTTCCACCCTCTTTATCTTCTGTATTGAAAGGATAAGTTAGATATGGAGACATTCACAACACCAAAATCCTCATTTGAATATTGATAGTTTGTATATTTGTAAATAAGTAGTTTTTGTTTGTGTGTGTGTGTTGAATAAGGGAACCTCTCCCATAAAGAGGAGGGACTATTATCACCGGAACTATTACTTCATCTAATATACAAATTCGATAACCAATAGGTAAATTTCTAGGTCCTAATCACATACATTCATATGATTCCTAAGCAAGAATAATAATTATTGACCACTATTTTTGGCCTCTTTACTTTCTTTTTGGTTTCATTCTTGGTCTTACACACCCCGCGCCCAATTTGAACTTTGTCACTTCAGACTTCTGAGTCTGGACACCAAAGCACCTAGTCGGGATGTAAGTGCCCGGGAACCCTCGTCCTCTCTAGGATCCCCTAACCTATTTGTATCTTACTCACCTCTTTTTAGATTCTTCTAATTATTGGTCATCTTGATTTCTTATGGGTTGGCCTTTTAGTGGTTAATTACAAAATTCAAACAAGAGAATCATATAAATATAATGTTATGTGATCAAATTAAAGGACCAAGCTCTAAACATCTACTATCACCACCTAAGGTTACATCCAAAGGCATTCTAAGAGCATCAAAACATCCATCTAGCTATCATTCAAGGGACAAGGGATTGCATTTTTCTGCATACACTTCATAGGAGGGGAAGTTCATTTTTCCATACACACATCTACTTACATTGCTACATCTAGCTATTTCTCACTATCAAGTGCATCTTACATGAGAGCCTCCTAGGGCATGATTCTTACAAACACACACACAATAACTACATGGAGTATGAAATGTAGTGTAGTGCTCGGATCGTAAGTTAACTCGGTCAGGGTGACCCTCGGGGTCGATCGACTCCCCATTTACATCCTGTTAATTTTAGGATCTGATGTGTTTTCGTGTTTTACAGATGCATTTTGTATTTTAGGTTACATGTGAATTCTGTGGGCATAGTGTGACACACAAGTGATCAACAACGAGGGTTAGTAACCATCTTGCGACACTTTGTGAAAACTAGTTTCGAGATTTTGAGCGATCACATGCACCCATACAAGATCTCGTGGCACCTAGGTGCACCAAGTACCATCCCAAGCACCACTGGTCCAGCCTATTCCAGAAATCACATAATTTTTTGAGCATGGTGATGACAATCTGTTCTCCTATTTCATCATTTTTCCATCTCCATACACTTCGGGATTTATTGTGAATTAGCTAAGTCTTATTTCCTCCCTCTTTCACTTAGGGTTTCAATTTCTACTTGCTTATTGCTTGTGTCATATATGTGCTTTACTGTTTTATCTATTGCATGTGACTCTGAAATATCCTCCAGGGTTTAATAAAAATTAAATATTTATTAAATCACGGGACATACCTTCTGTAATGGTTCTTATTAGGTAGATTCATGGATGGAGAGTAACACTAGACCTCTCTCCCCAACACTTTCTCTTTGGCGTGAGATTGCCCAAAAACTTGCACTTGGTGTGAGATAGCCCAAAAAACTCACATTTTGGCATGAGATCGTCCAAAAACTTGTTCTTCACCGCATTTTCAGGACAATTTTCTATCTTTTACACTCCTTTACATCAGGTGCACAATTTCCTTTACTACTACTTTGTCACACTTCTATATAATTTTTCATACTTTACAAATATTTTTCATATACAAGACTTTGACTACTCTTTTGCTCTTCTTTTGCATGTCTGTCACGACTACGCAACAAGAAGTAGCCTACAACAACAAATACAAGCACAATAATAGGTACAATGCAACACATACATTTCACCCCTAGGGTCAATTTCCTTTCCTAGTCTCCACGCTTCACTTGTACACTTGGCACACTATACGTTGCATGCTCTACAACATCATAAGGTATGCATCTCTTATATAGTATATGTTATCATGTATTCACTTAAAAGCAAAAAGTGGGGGAAAATATAGACACAAAATCATGCACTTGGGTATATTTCTAGGTCTTAAAAGCATACTAGCATTTACATGATTCCTAAGCAAGAAAAATAGTGGTTAATAACTATATTTGGCCTCTTTTATTTGTCTCTTTTTTTTTCTATTTGGTCTTATTTACCCTATATCCTAGTTATACGTTTACTTATTTATCTTTCATGGCTTCAGACACCGGTTCCTGAGCACTCATGTCCCCTCCGGGTGCCCCTATCCCTTTCTTACCTTACTCGTTCTTATTTGGTCTCTTTTATGTTTTGGGCATCTCTTTCACTTATGGTTCAATCTTCCAGGTTGTCAATTACAAAATTAAAAAAGGAATCATATAAATACTTGGTTATGTGTTCGAAATGAGGACCAAAAACTAAGTATTACTCATTATCACCTAAACTTGCATCCAAAAGGAACCTAAAGCACTCCAAAGCATACATCTAACATTCATTCAATGGACAAGGGACTGCATACTATGCATACACAACATAAGAAGGAGAATTTAATTTTATTTCATCCACACATTTTCATATTTTAGAAAATATAGCCCGTTATCTAGTGCATCTTACACAAGGGCATCCTAGGGCACAATTTCTACACACACTCACAAGAACTAAATGGAGTCTGAGATGTAGTGCAACACTCGGTTATAAGTTCAATCTTCATTGATCGAAAAGGTCATTTCGACTCCGCATTTTACATTTTTATTTTCAGGTTTAATGTGGTTTATGGGCTTGTGTAAGTGAGCTTCTCTTTACAAGCTACATGAATCATTAGTGATCATAATGCAAACAACATGCGATCAAAAAATAACAATTGCACCACCCTTATGACATAATAAAACCAGATCCGAGAGATTTTACACAATCACACGCTCCCGCATCTAGTCACCAGCACCCCTGTTTGTCATTGTTCGTGAGTTGTGGAATTTATAGAGATCAATAATGATGATGTTTGCATCCTATTCATCACTTCTCACTACTTAGATCAGTCCCAAATTTTATGAATATCAGCTATGTCATCTTTTCTCCATCTCTTGATTAGGGTTTCATTTTATAAATATTAGTTTGCTTGTGTCATTTTTGTATTTTATCATTTATACATCAGTTACTCTATAATACTTATATTTAATTAATTTTAATTAAATTAAATCACCCATTATCTAGTGCATCTTACACAAGGGCATCCTAGGGCACAATTTCGACACACAATCACAAGAACTACATGGAGTCTTAGATGTAGTGCATCACTTCATTCTAAGTTTAATCTTTGGTTGATTGCCAAGGTCATTCTGAATCCCCATTCTATATTTTCCTTTTTAGGTTTGATGCGGTTTGTGGGCTTGTGCAGGTGAACTTATCTTTTACGGAGTTATAAGTATCATCTTTGATCAAAGTGCAAGTATCAGTGTGATAAAAAAGAACAATAGAGAAACCCTAGTGACATTGCAAAAATCATATTCAGAGCTCTTATGCGAGTCATGAGCACCCAATCCTAGTCTCCGAACTTAGACACCCCCGTCTCCTTCTACGAGACACCCCTTTACGCGGTATTCGTGAGCTCCATAATTTACGGTGACCAAACCATTCTGACATTACTTGGATCATACTCATCACTTTTCCTTAAATAGATCACTTCTAGGTTGTGCATAAATCAACTAAGTCTCTTTATCCATCTCTTGTGCTTAGGGTTTTATACTTTACACGCTTATTTTCTTGTGTCTTATTATATCTTATCATTTAAATATCATACATTACAATAACTACTCTGTGATATGGTTTAATATATATATATATATATATATATATATATATATATATATATATATATATATATATATATATATATATATATATATTAAATTAGACATGTCTCTACTAAGTCCTCCAAAGATTACACCTTTCCCATACACGCGAAATCTTTCCTCCTTTAGTGTGTGGATTTTGAAAATAGGGAGTCCACGAGACACTACAAATTCATAAAGCCCACGAGAATAAAGCTTCAATGTTCTATGCAACTTTTCCCCAAAATTTTACTAAGTCCCAATACTAACCTTGTTAATGCCAAAATGACCTTGGGGGGTATTTTGGGATAACAAGTCCATTTGGGAAAATGTGACTCATCTCCAATTAAGCTTATCTAATCTGATTGGAAAGATCTGGAGTAAGGAATGGTTTTCTCTCTTAACATGAGAAAATAAATAAATTCTTTGGATTTTGTATGAGTAAGCACTTTTGATTAAATTTTCTAAAGGCTTTATGTTTCTTGATTATTTTTGAAATGCCCCCTTACATTTTCCCGTACCACCAAAAGAAGAGATAAAGGTTCATCACTAAAGAAAAGACGTAGGTAAGTAAGTGTACCTTTCTCTTTTCACATTCTCACATTACCAACACAAAGTGTGGGCTCAACACCAAGCCCGTGAAGGACGAAAAGTGTAACAATTTTGATTTTTAAAATATTTTTGTATTTTTCTTTGTTTTTGTATTGCACTTGCTTTCGAAAAGATAGTTTTCCCCCAAATCTCAGCCCCACATGACTAGTAGGACACAAGGGCTTATCACCTTGAAAGTTGAATGTGATGGGGAAACAAAAGATATGGGTAGAGAATTTTAATGCTTTCATTAAGGAGAGATATTATTTGAAAGGAGGATTTTCCATTAGTAAGCTTTTAGAAAAGATTGTACATAAAAACATCTAGAATGGAAGAATCCAGAACATGGATGAGATACACAATACCCCACATGAACAAGATTAACATGCATCTTATAGGTGAAGAGTGTGAAGATATGATAATTAAATGATAGAGATATCTTGATGGATAGAAACAATTAAAATTGTTTATACAAATAACATCCCCAATGTCGAGAGTACCCGTGAATAAGAATTTTTGTCTCTTCATTTTTAATTTTCAAATAGCGGTGTGATGAGGGGTTTGATATGCCAGATCTTTTTTATCTTTATTATTTTTTTGATTTTTCATGGAGTATGGTTTGCAATGGACTCATCATTGTGGAAGAGGTCCATGTTTTTGAATTTTGATTAGTCCCGATGTATGAGACTTGGGTGGATGAGATCAAAGTCAATGGAATAGATAGAAATATTTTAATTAAATAGGTTTAATTTTTCTTGATTTACGAGACTTGGGCATACGAGGTCCAAGTAAATGGAGTAGATAGAAAGGTTTTTGATGAGCAAGTTTTTGTCGGCTTGATCATCAAAGAGGCCATGTGTTAATAAAGGTAATGAGTAATTTTTATTTTCGAGTTCATACTTTCTAATAAAAATTTTAATGATATCTAGACGTAGATGGAGTAGAAGATAGAAATGGTTCGAGTTTGAAAAAAATCGTGTCAATGTCGTCCTCAACCATGAATGAAATGACGTGGGGAGTGAAGGATTGATTTATAGATAGGCCTTGAGGCATCTTAATGATTTTTAGGACACACATCCAATGTTGCTCTGTTGTCTATAAGCACTTTTTTTATTTTATGATTAGTGATGAATACTTCAATTCTTAAGGAATTTTTGTTTATGATGTTATATTTCAAAAGGACATGAGGACCAAATGATAGGATTTAATTATTTGATGAAATATTCATGATTAACGCTTGAAATGAATGTGTATTGATACCCTTAGGAACACACACATCACAGAGTGCACGTGCAAGGATGTCTTGAAACATAGGTGTTGTTTTGGTCATATCCATGAGAGGGATTTGCATAGATGCCTTCTTTGATTATTTGATAATGTCATGAGAAACAAACAAAGAATTTGCATTGGATGGCTGTTGTGAAATAGTCATAGAATTAGGATTGGACATTTGAGGTGTCGTAAATAATGTCCAAACCTATTTTTGTAGTGTTTCTACCGTAAGGCTATGGGTGTTGGTTTTAATGGTAGCTACAATGTTAAGTGTAGGATATACTAATGAAAGGATATAATCAATCTCAACATTGTTTGATGATTGAACTTTATCTTTAGATTTTTCATTGGTATCATGAGTTGGAAAAGGCACCTTGAGTTTTCTCATTTGGTGTATTAGTATTTTATTTGTTTTCAATTTCAATATCTTCGTGATTGATTAATTCATGAATTTAATGGTGGAGATTTTAACAATGTGTACAATGACCATTGATGCGGTGGTATCTAAAATATTCGATTCTTTGTACCACATGGGTTTTGGTTTCCATTATTTGAAGGGTATTATGATTGGATAGGTGACCATATTAGAACTTTCTAATTGGTGAAGGACACTAGAAATAATTTCTCCAAGAGGTGTGAATTGTCTTCATTTGACTTCACATGGAGTAGTTTCTTTACTAGAGATTATGATTGGTTGTTTTTTTATTTATTTGATTGATGATTTGAAGGAATTTTGATAAGGCCTTTAACAATAAGGGATCTCTCAATTTGGATTCCTTTTTTTATTACTTCAAATTTGTTTAGACAATGCATTTACATTTGGAATGATAGTTCCAAATTAAGATTCAATATGAAAATACCTATCAACTCTTTTTGGATATTAAGCAATGGAATCAGTTTAGATTCCTTGCCATCGTTGAAGGAAAGAAGTGATTGTTTAATTGTTCCTTTATTTTCATTGCAAAGTTTTTTCATGGTGAGTTTTGTTGACATCTCATGAAGTTTTTCTAGAAAATATTCATTCAATGCGTTATGTGTGGTTTCCATTGTTTATTGAAACAATTGTTTGATTTGATCAAAGGTTAAAATATTGTGTTTCAAATCTTATAGATTGATATTTTGATTTTGATTCAATTTGGATTGATTTTAAATTCTATTAGGACTAGTTTGATGAAATATTTTCTTAAATTTGGATAAAGTGAATACCCAAAATATAAGACTTGAATTGGGTGTGATTTGATATGCTTAAAATTGGATAAAGTGAATATCAAAGTATAAGACTCCTAATTTAGTTCGATTCGATTTGGTTTACTTAATATGTGAATAAAGTGAATATCCAATGTATAAGGTGTTGATTTGGTTTTGATTTATGAAATACATAATTAAAGTGAATATTCACCGTATAAGGTGTAATAACATCGGATGTGCTTAAACTTGGATAAAGTGAATATCTAACGTAAAAGGCTTGAATCGTGATTTGATTTGATTTTGATAGAATCGAATGTGATTTGTATTGATTTGAATTTGACTTTCTTAAACTTGGATAAAGTTAATATCCAAAAGTATAAGACTTTGAGTTTAGATTCTGATTAGACTAATTGGGGTTTCCTTAGCTTTGAATAAAGTGATTATCCAAAGTATAAGGCTTTGATTGATTGGATATGATATGCTTAAATTTGGGTAAAGTGAATATCCAAAATATAAGAATTTGAATAATTAGATTTGATAGGATTATACTTGGATATGGATACCCAAAAGATTAGACTTTGTTAGGATGATTTTGATTAAACTAACTTTGACCAGAATTGGACAAATTTTGATTTTGATTTTGGATTTGGAAGAGATGGGACTTTTGTATAACTAATTTTTGAGTTGAATTGAATTTAGATAATATGAAATGTGGAAAACAAAATATTTTGAGCTAGCAATCTAAACAATAATGGAATATAATTTTTTAATAAATTATTTTCAAATTGGATTGAATCTGGATAATATGAGATATGGAACACAAACTATTTTAAGTTAACAATCTAAACAGTAATAGAATTGTTTGGCCGTGGTTTATTAGGATTCTTAAGGATTTGGAAAATTCACTTACCAATACTTGTCCAAATGAGTAAACGTACTAGAAATTTTTTCAATACAAACTATACCTCTTAATCAATAAATAATGGGTTTGTTACCATAGACAATGTTTGGTTTTCCTCACGGGTGAAAAGACTCAATCAAGATGGGGTGCTACCCATTTTTTTGGATGGTCCTCTCAATGTGCCAAATACTTTGGGCTTCCTGTGGTACTCCTCATAATGATTTTTAGGGTTATGCCCACAAACTTCCCATAGTTAAGCGAGATGAGTAATAACCTTTATCCAAACTTGCAATGCAATTTTTTTGCATAGTTTATTAAAAAATTAACAAAGTTTGATTTTTCTTTGGCCAAGGAACCTGCATACAAGGTGTTAGTAGTTTTTAACTTGATTTTTGGAAGATTAAGACCCTCTTAAGTGAAATGGTCTTGTATAAGAAAGATTAGTAGTTTTCCTGCAAACATAATGTTATAAGAAAATAACGACAATAGATCGTGATTGTTTCTGATTCTCAAGATCACTCAAGAGCGCGAGAGAAGAGCATACATGGATTTTAATCAAAATAGATGTTAGAAATGAAGGAAATACATGGGAAATAAGGAAAATTGATTAGAAAAGTTATTAAGATAAGAGTTAGATTAGAAACTAAAAATGAAGTGAAATGAAATACTTTAAATTTTTAGTTTTGATAGGGGTTCCTTACAGAACTCATAACTTTTCGCTCATTACTCCATTTGAGGTCTTCTTTATATAGTTGGAAATCTTAAAATGAGATATACCATGTGAATGGTCCTAATTTATTAGGGTTTTAATACCCAAAACCCTCGGGAAAAGGTCAAAAAGTTGAGATAAAGTTACAGTAAAAAAATTTGGAACTAAATAAATAAATATATAAATAAAATTCAGTTCTGTTTTAATGAGTTATTTTTTCATAAATGGACAAAAAAATAGTAGGGGAATAAAAAAATTTGGAAAATTTTGAGAAAATAAAGTTAAAAAGTTACCACAAATGTTATCACACCTAGTATGGACGCTAACAACAGACAATAACACGGTAGCAAAAGTATTAACATGGTAGCATATATAATGTGATGGTAGTGAAGACAATGTGATTCTAATGTAGGTAATGTGACGTTAACATAGGTAATGTGATGCTAGCACATGTAATGTGATGTTAGTGCAAATAATAAGATAGTACCGCAAGCAATGAGATAGTAGCACAAACAATGAGATAGTAGCGCAAACAATAAGCCAATAGCACAAACAATAAGACAATAGCATAAATTGCATGCTATGTTAGTGAAAACTATATTGTGGTAGTGTAGGTCACATATAGATGTAAAAAAATTTAAAAATTACCAATTTGACTAATTTTTTTGAAACTACTCATAATTTACTCCATGAAAATTGGTCGAGTGATTGTAAAATAGCAAGAAGAGTACAAAAAGCTTAATTTCACAAAAATGACGAATAACTGAAAAGGATGTGGGTTTTTCCCACCGGGTACCATAAATATATACAAAGAAAAAATACATAATGAAAGAAACAATGCAAATAAAATAAAACTAGTTCTTCCTTCGTATCTCCTTGCAACCTTAGATGAGATTGTTGAAGCTTGGAATGAAGTACCGAGCTTGTTGAATCTATTGATCATATTTGTTTGTGGATGCTCCAAATGTGTTCCAAATGGAATTTGAATTCGGATATGATAAAAATTATTGAATGAGTGATTTGATTTTAGATTCGTGATCAATTGGACAATATAACGACATGTGAGATTGAATGATAATCCAACACAATGATGATGCAATTCTTAAAGCTTCTAAAGATAATAATTGGAGAGGAATTGGTGTTTATTTATAGATTACGGAAGAGAATCTCAAATCCTTGACTTGTGTGATTAACTTGTTTGATTTGAAGTTAAATGAAGCATGATTAAATTGTTTAATTGAGTTTCCAATCTAATTGAGGAGTTGAACTATTGTTTTGAGATTGCATGGATGATTTTTAATTAAGTTGAAAAAGGCTACACATGCTTTTGTATATTTATAATTAAATATTAATTCCATGTCTTTTGTTTTATTCACCCAAAAAAGTGATGTGAGTTTTATCTTTGAGGAGAGTTGCTTTAATTTTAGAATGGCATGCTTTATGGGGATATGTTTAGTTAGCTCAAATGCATGATTTGATTTAATCTAAATTTGTCCTCTTATATATATTTAATGATTTAATTTTTAATTGATTGTCTTTTCTCTGGTTAACTTGAGATGTTGACCGTGAAGATAAATTAGATAAGAGGTGAGGTGTAAATGGATAATGTAGGATTTATTTAATTAAGTTAATATTTAAATTAGCTAATCAAATTAACTAATGGGATAGATAATTAATAATAAGGGTGATAGGATTAATTAATAATCCTAGGAACGTGATATGAGTGTATAAAAATGTCCATGGTATGAATATTTAATAATTCAAGACCATGTTTGAGTGATGGGAATGATTAGGGGAATTGCAAGACGATATCGAAAAATGCCATAAAAGGTCATAAAATAGTGGAATATATCAAATGTGGTCGAAAGTGGTCATAATGTAATTGTGAAGTAATTACAAGATGATTTCAGAGGTTTAAAATGCTTAATGCTATATTTTAGGGTGTCTACACTCATATTTGTTTGAACATAATGGACACTTAGAAGATAACTTAAACATGGAACAACATTGTCTTTATTGGAAGATAATTGCTTATCAAGTGTAATTGCCTTTGTATAAGCTGAAGCTAATGAGTTTACATATAAATTTTACACAAATGTGGATGATAATGGATCCAAGGAATGTATGTAGATGTCTACAAGAGATTCCTCTTGTGGTAGATGGATACTTGGTATGTTGTTAATAATTTCTTAAAATTTTACATTAAATCTTCTAAGTGGCTCATGAGGTTGTCTTTTGAGTGTGAATAATTTATTCATGATTGTGAATGGATCTATGGGATGACTAAAATGTGTAATACAACCAAGGGCCGGACTCAAAAATTGTTCATATTCAAGATCATTAAAAGTAAATGGAAACAAATTCAAAGACACATCTTCATGTATAAAATTTAAAACACTTAAAGCATTCTTAAAATCAAGATCATGCTTCTTAAAATCATGCTACCATAAAATTTAAGAAGAAACCTAAAATCATCCTTAGGAACCTCATGATGAAGTCTAAAATCATTGATTGCAATTTCTCCAAACCAAGACATCTTTTAGTTTTGTGTTTTTCTACCTTTATGAGGTTTAATTATTTGGTCAAAAAAACACAAATCATCATTAAATCCCTCTTTCTAATGCCAATAAATGTTTACCAGTGGTCTATGCACCCCAATACAAGACTCAAATTAGGGGAAAGGGGTTTTTATTTCTTTCTCCCACTTATTTATAGAACCCTAGCCAAACACTAGATTCAAGTTATGGAAGACTATAGGATGATTAACTTTCATTGGGGAACAATGTGACCTTGTGTTAACCTACAAAGGGACCAGTGTGTTTGGGAAAATAACCTATTAAAATATTAATTTGTGGATCTAAATTTTCTTGGACTTTAACCATCCCGATTTTAAATCTTTCTCATCCTAGTGATATTTACAATGATCTAATTGTAACTAAGTGATTTGATACTTTATAAAAATTCAAAAGGAAGGGTAGGAAAAAAAGAAACTAGAATCTCTCTCTCTCTCTATCACTAAACACAATCAACGCCCTTTTATCTCAGTTGAACTACACACAAACCAATGAAAATGATAAATAGTCTCAAATAAATTATTTATAAGCTTCAGGAAATCAATCAAAGGAAACCACACAAAAAGAATCATCAATATGAACCATCTAAGTAAATAACCATAGTCCATTCACAAAGCATATTATAGAGTAATCAAATTAACTATTGTCCAATATAACTATATTCCACACAAAAAAAGTAATATTCACTTGTCAATATGTCTAAATGACCTAGACCTACAAGATTGCCAAGCACATTCAAAAATCTAAAAAAAAAAAAGACATTAACCAATGAAACCGATATTAGCATGCTCAAACTCTTTACCCTAAAAACTCAACTAAGATTTGAAATGAATACTCTACTTAATAATAAAAGAGATTTATGTCTAGGACCAAGACATGAATCAACAATTATAACAATTCACAACTCACAAACACCGTGTGAAGCTCCAAACACTTTCTTTGTATTGATTTAGAGTTTTCAAGATGATTTTTACAATAGATTTGATTGTTTGTATAGATCAATGGGATTCATCCACATACACATTTTGGAACTCCTATAAAAACAAACTAATGTATAACTAATAAAGCTAACTAAATCCCGACATTATAGGAGCATTGTCCCATAATTTAAAATAAATTGCCCGCAAAAATAGACTCTATAATTTAAAATATTAATTTAACTTTGATTTTGACTAATCAAACTAATAATATATTTTTCACGAAAACAACTCTCATAAATTTAATAATAGACTACCAATTGATTAAAATACCCAAAACTATCTGTCTCTATTTATCCCGCACTTCTTCTTTTCCAAATTTAGGGACCATAGCTTAAATTTAGAATTCAACCAGTTTTATATATCCTCTGTTATAACTTGCATGTGTGTTCAAATTTATTTTGACCCAAAATAGTGCCAATTTGGTCTTAGACCTTATTTTGTCGTTTATTCTTGTCCATGGGTCACTCTGTGTTTTTACCATCTCTTTTAACTTTGATAAAATTTATTTTTTATCTAATCTTAGCTTCTAACTTTATGTATTTGTTTGCCACATGTTTGAATCCTTGAATCTTGAGTTCTCGGGGTTTTCTTGTTCGAGGTACCTTTTCTAAATTTACATCTTTAGAAACCAAGGGCACATGGATTGGTCCACATGAATTTTGTCATGGTTTCATGTTTTTAAGATATTTAAGTTCATCCTTTTCCCTTTGATTTTACTTTTGTGAAACTACTTTGGGACCATGAGGCCCTGAGGTGAAATACATGTATTGATATTTAAATCTCGGGATCTCAAAACTCTAAGAGCTCTTGGGATATTTTTCTTCTTTGTGAATATTATTAATTTTCATTGTAACTTTGAAATCCTAAGCTTTCATGCTAAACATGTTCATCTTAACCTCTTAGGTTCTTAGGTTCTCAGGGACCTTACATTTCGTTAACCTTTGAGATTTTTTTAGTTGTTAGTATCAAATGTGATGCCATGTGTCTTTCTTGCTTCATTGTACACCACAAGAACAATCACTTTTATTTGTGAAAAAAATGAAACAAGTTGAATCAAACTTTAAACAAGTTTCCTTAATAATATAAATGAGATAATCACGAAGCCTCAGGTTATCAAAACTTCTAAAAATTAAAGTGAAATGTATGATCATTGAGGCTAAGATCCCAAAATCACGTGACTGGTTGACTTATGAAACGTTATCATAATCATTACTTAATCATGTGAATGTATTTAAGCCATTTTGACTCCAAATGTTTCTTTCTTATGGGGTTTTTATCCTCTTCTCATGCACATGATTATAAAAATGAAAGCACACCATGAAAGATTCTTTTAAAGGTAAAAACAAGAATTTAAACATGAAACAAATCAATGTTTAAACTTTGAAAGTATTACAAGATTATAACAAGTTAATGCATCAACTAAATCATGCATTTATTATGTACATCTTGCCTCTAAATACTTCATTTATATGCATGATTCCTAGGAAAGAGAATTAATCATTGAAACATATTTACTTTTATTTGAAATTGTTTTAATCCTTTTCATCTTTATTACTTGTTGTTTCTGATTGACAACTTATAGTTTTACATACCAGCTGAAATATTTTTTTAGATTGTTTAATGATTTTGATGAAGCTTAGAACCGAGAGGGTTCTTAGGCCCCCTCCCTTAACATTTTCCACGACCATATATAATAATTTCAACATAAATCCTATGATGTGTAATATAAGCCAAGAGGAGCCACTGAACCATCATCCTCGGCCACCAGCCATGCCAAGCCAAGACTACCACCGCCAGGAGAAGAGAAACCAAACTCCACCGCCAATGATGCTAATACCACCACCGTCGTGAAGAACTGCCACCAAGCCAACTCAACGATGTAAACACAACCAAGACCAGCCACTAAGCCACCATCCTAGCCACCGAAGTCTCTATTCTAGTCCACAAATGCTAGAGAAGAGCACCGGTCACAACCACCGGTGATGTGACAACCAACCACCACCGATAACCACCCCCAAAGGGGATTGCACCTAGTGGGGTTTGAACCTGGGTGGATTTAGACCCGTAGTCCATCTTAACTAATCCACCCAAACCCCGTTGGCGATACCAACTAACATCTTACTCAACTTTGATTTCACTATTTTATCCTTCTCGATCTCTGTACATGAGCATCCATTAGGGACGGGAGTGCTCGAGTGCTATTGTCCCCTATGGGTGCATAGTGTCCTCTTTACCTCTTGTTCTAGTCTTTTGAATGTTACTTCTTCCTTGTTTTATTTCATCACTCTTGGTCAGCCATTTACTTATTAATGGTGAAAAATTAAGGAAGGAAATCATATATATTCATGTCTCATTTAACCTCATTAGGGGGAAAGCATTCAAGAGGCACATACTACTATAAGGAGCTAATGTTTTATATCTAATACATCAATGATTGGATTTTGGACAGCATAATTCATTGTATATGAGGTTTTATTATGAATTCCATACCACACATTTTCATTTGGACAAATTAGTTTTAGCCCGCTATCTCTTTATGGAACTAGCTGTAGGGAATCCTAGCTCAAGGGAAACTATTACAATCACACACATAATAACTACATAAATCCTGAAATGTAGTTCAACACTCGATGAGAATCACATTGAGGTGAAAGTCAAGGCCATTACCACTCAAGAATTTACATTATTGTATTCATCTAATGTGTGTTTGAGTATTGTGTAGGTATCTGGGGTTTATTTTGTAGGTTATAGGTGTGACACAATAAATATGATGCGACACATAGTGAACAAGGAGAGAAAATAAGTGACAAAGAAATAACTAGATTCTAATCTATTCTACGGACACCGAGTTCAAGAGCATATGCTAGCGCCTGGGCAGCCCTATCCCCTTCAAGGAAATCATTTCCCTAAGATTTTCACACTCCAGTTTCAAAATCATAACTTATACATTCCAAAATTAATTGTTCCAGATCATCCATCGGCCCGAGAGTCAATCCATATCTTTGGTCACAAGATGATTCATTATCCAAACCCTATCTATCACTCTTGCTTGCATTTCCTTTGCATGATCTTGCTTGAATATTATTATATCTATTTAATCAACAATGTCCTTATCTTAGATTTAAATTTTATTAAATCATATAAAAACTATTATTTTTTGGTATCAATTAGACTACAAGGGTCAAAGGCCTTTCAATCATATCATATAGCTTATAAACATTTGTTTAATAATTGATGGATAAGAAAGGGGGTGCATTTTCTTTGCAAGAGGAATGGGGTGTGTTGGTCACAACACAAGGTTAACAAAATGAACCACAAGAATTAATTGGTTGACAAATCCCTAACCGTAGGCACACCATTTGGCATCAAGGAAAGAACCCAGAAGTGAATATTTCTCTATCTTTTCAAGGTAGATATAGGACATATGAAATTATGTGTGAAATTTTCTTAAGTGTGTAGAGAGTGAAACATTATATTTTAGGTATTTAAAAATAATATGTTTCCAATAAGAATAGGGTGATGAGGCGCGTTAGTTAATAATATAGCAATAAGGATTGATGATATTATAGAATTTTTGAGGAAACTACACATCAAACTAACTATAGTAAAATAATAACTTAAAAAGGATTCATCTCCAATAGTTATGTGAGTTATTTTTAGGAGGAAATTCAAGTAGAGAAAGTGGATAACATAGAAGAACCATTTCTAGTGCAAAATCATTTAGATTATGGTAATGAGAGGTTATTGAAATCTATGTCAAGATTTGGCATAGGATTAAAAATGGATGTTTCCTATTTTTAAAGGACATTAAATGTAGAGGAGATAGTTAGTTGGCTCGCAGAAATGGAATAGTACTTAAAATTTGATGAGGTTGCAAAAATGTAAAGTGAATATTACCCAAGTTTGGAAGTTCATTCTGCAATGTGGTGAAAATGAGACCAATTGGAGTGAAATAGAAAGGGAAAGATATGATTACTTATTGGGAATGGATGGTTATAAAACTGAAAGGAAAAAATATTAATGATTATCAACTAGATTAATGAAAGAGGTTGTAAAATTTATGATGGAAATTATTTGAGTATTAAAGGGTATATACAGAATTATACATAATCATTATTTTCTCTTTTCATAGTGAGATGGATCAATATAAATTAACATGATACGAAAATATAGATAGTGGAAGAGGCATACCGATATGCCTTAAGGAAAAAGAAAATTTGATGCACATAAATAACATGTAAATAAACAAAGGAAATATCAGCGATAGTAGAGAACCATCATTGTAAAAATAAGTGGGAGATGTAAGAACTAATACGACTCAAGAATGCTCAAATATAAGGATTAATTTTTCAAGAGGTAGAGGTTATGGCACAAGATTTATTAGTACATGTTTTAGGCGCAAATAAATACAACATCATGATTTCGAATATCCACATGTGCACAAAGTTTATGGGAAGGGTAAGGATGTGAATGTGCATATCACACAATTTTAAGAATAGAGTGTGATATCAAATGATCATATGCATGAAATTGAGTAGGTTGAAACATTACTTGAAATGAGGATAGTCTTGAAGACCGTGGGAGATAGAGAATAACTATAGAAAGAGAAGCAATATATATTCCTTGCAAGATGCAAGACCAAAGGAAAGTTTTGCATAGTATTTGAAAGAATAAGTGAATCCCAGGAATCTCCTTAGTTTGGAGTCACTTTATAATTAATAGAAGTTGTTATAAATAATAATCAATAATGGAAACACGCTACTTCCAATAAATTAAATGAATGATATTGATATCAACAAGATTCATAACAATCTTCTCTACAACTTACAAATAGAAGTGGTCTATATATAGAAAAAGAAAGAGTTGTAGTCCAACTTTGATTTTGACTATATGATAGACATGTGTGCAACAACCCCCACATGAATAGGAAGACATGAGTGCTACTTATCCTAATATAATCTTGAGAGGTGTACAAAATACACTAAGTCAACAAATCTTAAATAAAGCTATTTGAACTAAGTAGACTCAAAACCAACACCCTCCCTTAATTTATAGTAAAAAAAATAAAAAATGGGTCCAAACAACTAGGACCAATAAGCTACCCATGTAAAATAATTACAATATGGAAAATATGAGGTACAAAACAAATTCCCTTAAAAATATAGACTAAGTACTATGAAGATTGCATTGGATGGGATGAAATAAATCACTAAAAAGAATTGGATGGGATGAAATCCATCACTAAAGGATATCAAGAGTTTTAAGTGAAAATAATGGCAAAGAAATCAAATTTACACAAGTGGTTTGACTCCACCACTTGATCACTAAAGAAGACAAGCTGACACTATCAATATGTCAAATGATGTGATGAAAGTATAAAAGAGTACAACAAGAATGACATAAACTACCTGATGTAGATGATGTGATGTGACAAGGGTAAGCAAGATAAAAATACCCAAATAAGAAGTATGACTACACACCCCTATGATGTTAAATGGGTAGAGTGGAAAAATAATAAATATACATAAGTGGTCTAAATCCTCTACTCAAACTCCAAACAATTACAAAATCTAGGTATGCCAAAAAAAATGCTCACTAAAAGGAGACAGTCTAAATGTCAAGGTGTCAAATAGAAAAGGGTCTCTCATAAATATCTTGGTACTAATAGTTGTAGACACCTATAATTACACCCAAGCAATTTAAATACTTAAATTGCGCTAATTATCCCCTTTCTCGCAAATCAATGACATATCGTCAAAAGCACTCATTTTCCCTCATATCATCATTAATTAATTACACTAAGCTAATTAATTAAGTTTCCTATCCAACAAATACCCTAATTAATGACCTTCCGTTAATAAATCACCTCTTCTATCTAGATTAATTAATTATTATTAATTAATTAGTCTTCCCCTTCATTTAACTAGTAAATCAATATTTAATTGATTTAATCCCTTTCTAATAGCCTAAATCATACTAATATTCCTCTAATTAGCTTCTATAAGCTTACATCTACCTATTAATTAATCACCTTTGATTAATTAAAATACCCCCACTCCCATGACTTGCTAAACATGTATTAAACCCTTCTAAAGTAAGGTTACCTTTAATAAAGCAACCTTATCCATTCCTAATCATGTTTTACCTTTATCCCACATTCATGAGAATGTGTTGAATCCTTTATCCTTTAGGCTATATAAAGAGCCCTCCACCTCCCTTTTATTTACACCTAAACTTTCTAAGAGAGCAAATGCAAAGCATATAGCAAAGAGACTAAGAGCTTGCACGTTGCCCTTTTGAGAGTTCATCATCTTGAAGAGTTAAGCCTCTTTCTTAAAGTGCTTGGGTCATATGGGAGGTGTCAAAAGGGTCTTGTAGCCCAACTTTGATTAGCCCCCATTCTTAGGTTCTTGGAACATTAAGGACAACTATTTTGATAGCCATGGAGCTTACTTAGGTCCATTCATTTATTTGTTGTTAGAGAATAGAGGAGTTTAGATATTTAGCATTGTTAGTTTCAAAGTTTGTATTTATGAATGCTAGCATCTAACCCTTGTTTAATTCTTATCATGATGGTGTTTATGCTTTGTTTTAGCTAAATTGTAGAACTATTTTAGGTGGTAGTTCTTGCTTCATTTGATTTAGCATTAAGCAAAGTATACATGCACACATTTGGCACACCCGATGGGACTTACTCCATTGTCCTTTGCACTTAATTTCAAGTTTTTGTAGTTAAGTTTTATTTTTGGTTACTAACCCTCTTTTACACATGTTGATCTAACTTGTTTTTCTTAACTTGTTTTATTGAGTTTGCATGTGTTGAGTATTCCTTGTAGGTATAAAGGAGGTGAAGTGCTGTCAAAATTAGAATTGATGGGAAAATTTTAAGATTTCTCCATGTTTTCATTTTTAGAGCTTACTTTTTCAACATTTTACATGCTAGTTTTGTCAATTTCTTGAAAAATTTCAATTCTTGAGCATGTAGGTTAGTGTTTGATAGTGCTGAGTCTTATATTTACATATTAATGTAGTGGGTTGCTGTCAAAATTTAATCTTGGTGAGAAAATTTCAAGATTTCATCATGTTTTCATTTTTAGAGCTTACTTTTTCATCATTCTACATGCTAGTTTTGTCAATTTCTTGAAAATCTTAAATTCTTGAGCATGTATGTTAATGTTTGATAGCGTTGAGTATTCTATTCATATATTAATGTGATGGGTTGTTGTCAAAATTGAATCTTGGTTGGAAATTTTTTCCCATTTTGTAGATTAAGGGACGTTTTTTTGACATTTTTTTAGTGCATGTCAAGTGCATACCCATGAGCATAAGAGCATATGCGTAACCCATCTTCCGAAGGCCATAACTTTTGCTCCCAAACTCAAAATGACTCCATTTTTTTGCGTTGGAAAGGTATTGAAGTTAAATATGCAATGAAAATATAAATTTGAGATTTATACTTATAGAAATTACAAGTTTTTCTGTTATTTTAAAACTGGTCATTTTCTAACATGTCTAATGTTTTGATGAATGTTGTATTTCCATGCTTACTCGATTTAGACCAAAGCATGTGTATGATCTTCTCTTGCACCTTTTGGTGATCTTGAGAATCAAAAACAACTTTGTTCTCTATCTTATTAACATTGGGATTAAAATTGAAAACTTTTTTATTCATTTTGCTTAAGGGAATGAACCTTTTACAAAGCATTTTTAAATGGTCCTTTGATTTGAAGTTTTCCATTTCTATATAATTAGGATAAAGTTTTTGTATGCTCTTCTCTTGCACCTTAGGGTGATCTTGAGAATCAAAAGTAACTTTAGTCTTCATTTTATAATATTTGGTAAATTGGAAACTTCATCTTTCACTTTTGGTTTAAGGGAATGAACCTTTTACAAAGTATTTTTCAATGGTCCTTTGATTTGAAGTTTTCCATTTCTATATAGTTGGGATAAAGTTTGTGTATGATATTCTCTTGCACCTTAGGGTGATCTTGAGAATCAAAAGCAACTTTAGTCTTCATTTTATAACATTTGGTAAATTGGAAACTTCATCTTTCACTTTTGGTTTAAGGGAATGAACATTTATCAAGAATTTTGTATGGTTCATTGATTGAAAAGATTTTCTTTACTTTTTAGTTGGATTATTTGTTTTGTATGCTCTTATCTTACATCCTTGGATGATCTTGAGAATCAAAAGAAACTCTTAATCCTCTTTTAAATAATGTGATTTTCTTGGAGAACTACTAACGCTTGAGTGCAGGACCTAAAAACACTTGTCAAAGAAAGGAGGAACCAAAACAAAATAAAAAACTACTAATACAGTTGTTATACAGGTTGCCAAAAGGTGTTCAAGCAAACCACACCTAATTAAACAAGATAAAAAGAACAACATATTCAAAACACTGTATTGCAGGTTTCGGAAAAGGGTATGTCCCTCTCTCGCTCAACTGGAACATAACCCCTTTGGCATAACGCCTTAAGCTACAATAATGGGGGTGGTTCCAGGAACCCCAAAGTAGTCCACGCAAGAGGGAACCTTGTGGACAAAACGGGAAGTGTTCCGCACTATCTACTTGACTAGTGATTCCTTTGTGAGATAACGTTACATGTTGTCTATTGTGGCGACCCCAATGATAGTACATGTAGATGCACTAGTTTCCTACTGTTCTTGAAGGGGGTAAATTAAAGCTGAGATACTCCTAAACTAGTCAGTGCAACTTTTTGGGTAAATCGCACTCGCTCGTGGTAACTTTGTAACACCTAGGGCGAGAGAACCACTTAGGAGAATATACTTTGGCCAGGAGCCCACTTTGACCATTTTAAAACAGTGTTGAGTTGTGAACCTTCTTTTTGAGAAACATGTGATGTATTACTTTCACCTAGTTTTTACTTGCCTTAGGGTGAGGTGAAACTCTGCTGAAGTGAGGCTAGCATTTTTTGTCATTTTTCTTGATTTATTTCCTTCATATTCTTTTGACACTTTGTTGATCAAAAGGGGTGTGATTACCTTTGTGTTTCCATTCAATTGTTTCTCTCACTTTTATGTATGTTTACACCCATCCATGTTTGCGGCTGGGTTAGTTAAACGTCTAAAGTGAGCGGAGGTGTTTTCACGTCATTTGGTAGCCATTGTGATCTTGATACCCACGTCAAGATCATCATTGTAGTTAGGCGTGGTTCATCACCGTAGACTTCCATAGAGGAGTTAGCTTGTTTATCTCGTATCATTACAATTTCGATATTTACGTCTTGTTTCTTGTAAACTCGACATAAATACCTATATTATACGGTTACGCTGCACACATTCTTAACTATTCCTAGCTATACTTTGAGCTTTTTAGTTTGGTTCTATTATTACCTCGATTTCAAAGAGTGCTAGGTGTTACCATTTGTGCGTGTTATATCAATAACACCTCGATATCAATACTTCACTTTCTAGTAAAGTGGGTTAACATATCTTGGTGATATTGTTGTGTCATTCACGAATTGTAATTGGCACTTTTTGAGATATAGGTCTTAATTGAGTTTGAGCTCGCTCATCGTATATCTTGATTGGGAGATCACATTGACTTCTTGTTTTTACTTACGTTTTGTTCATTTCCTTGAACTTGGCATAAGTGAAAACATCTTGTTGATCATCTTTGCATCGCATTTTCATATGGTGTATTTCCTTGTTGATTGGCTTTGTGTTTCACACTCGCATGATTGTTCCTTGTGATTATTCATTCAGAAAACTTATTTTCTAGGACAATCCCTTTTTATCTCATCGATATTACGTCATCATGATGTCTATTTTCCTTAGACCTTCTTCAAAAATCACACACACATATCAATACTTATGAAATGTCTAGTTAGTTGTCCTTATGCTACCCAAATCGACATGTCACTTCCTTCCCTTTGAAGGAGTTTCATCACACTATCTAGATCTAGACATTTGTGCTTAAAACAATGCCAAAAATGACTAACTATCATGTGGTTCCCCATACTTACAAAAATACAAAACCTAGGTTCAGCAATTCAAATCATAGGATTCCCATCACAACTAAACCTCATTTGGTTCTTCGTGCTAGAGAGCCCATACGAGTAACTCGTTCCCCACCTTCATCTCATAGTCGGTGGTATGATTTGGACACGTCTGATCCAAATTATTATTCGAGTTCCCCCCACTCTTCTTCTAATTCTAATCCAAACATTTCCTCTTCTTCTGAGGATTCCAATCCAAATATTTCCTCTGACTCTTCTAAGGATTCAGATCCAAACTACTATTCGATTCATCTAATTTGACTCCTAAGTCATCTAATTCGACTCCTAAGTCATCTAATGCGACTCCTAAGTCATGGTCCTCCCTTTCTTTGTAGGATCCTCTTCATCAATCATCTAATGCAACTCTTATGTCACGGTCCTCCCTTTCTTCGCAGGACCCCTTTTATCAGTCACCCCAATGACGTCTTCTTCCTTTGAAGATACACGTGACTCTGAATCCCTCCAATCAGAAGTATAATACAATTCTTGAATCACGGTCCTCTCTTTCTTCACAGGACCCTTGTCATCATTCATCTAATGCGATGCTTGAATCACAGTCCTCCCTTTCTTCACAGGACCCTTGTCATCATTCATCTAATGCGATGCTTGAATCACAGTCCTCCCCTTCTTTGCAGGACCTTCTTCATAAATCACCCCCACGGAATCTTCCTTCTGTGAAGATTCATGTGACTCAAAGTCCTTTGAGACAAACATCTAAATCGACCCATGTGTCGCAATCTACAAACTTTGGACTTAATCCTACTATTTTACATATGACATACCATTGTATAGGTAGGTCCACACCACCTTCTTCTACTCCTGAGACATCTAGCTACACATATTCTTCGTCCCCCACACCATCTTCTTCTATCAATAATCATCAAACATATTCTCAGCCTTCCACACCAAGTGAACCTATTTCTTCCAATAAACCCCTAGGGATCGATCAACAACTCATACCGATTGATCTCTTTCAAAATGAAGAAATAATTAGGGCATTTATAGGGGCATATGAAGATATTCCTTTAGTAGATTACAAAAAGGATTCTCTTTAGACTTTGATGCATCTGCATATTGTGAGGAAAAGGTTGATTCCTTTGATCAAGAAATGGAGGAAGAGCCTCATATCATGCAACTTGATCCTCCTCTTATTCTTCCATCTTCACATTCTTCATTATGTGATGAAACTCCTTGGTCTTACATAGATCCATGGCCTATCTTCTCATCACCCAATAACTCTTCGTCTATCATAATTCCTCAATCACAATCTCTTGTGGGGTCAGCGCCAAGTAGCCCTTCATCTTCATCTAGGTGTGGGTCACCTTCTAGTAGCCCTCCCTCTTCTATTTGTGGGACATTTTTGAGTAGCCCACTATCTTTGATTATTGGGGCACATCTAACTAGCTCCTTATCTTCTATGTATGAATCACCCCGGGTAGTCCATCATCTTCTATTCTTGGGCCACATCCCGGTAGTCCATCATCTTACATCTATGGGTCACGTCCTAGTAGCCCTTCTTCTTCTATTCTTGGGCCACATCCTAGTAGCCCTTCGTCTTCTATTTATGGGTCACGTCCTAGTAGCCCTTCTTCTTCTATTCTTGGGCCACATCCTAGTAGCCTTTCACCTTCTATTCATGGCTCACCTCCTGGTAGCCCATCCTCTTCAATTCTTGGACCATATCCTTTTCATCTATCACATATTTCTTCTATCAATGGTTGTGGCAAGCCCACTACCATTCCTATCGTTCCTATCATCAATCATAAATTTTCACATTCTTCTCCTTCTCGAGGTCAGAAAATTCAAGCGTCAGCCTATAAGAAACCCAAACAGGTTCATTATCAAGCTCAGGTCAAAACTTCTAAGAGCTCAAAATCCCCCAACAACTGGAACAATCTCAAAGTTGTAAATCAAGCGCGATTCAAGAATGCACATCAACATAACCATCAAGTATGGCGCAAAGTGCATAAACCTCTAGATAGGGAACTCAAGATTCTGCATACAAAATCCATGTTTCAGGATAAATCACAGTCCTTTGTTGAGTGTGAACTCACCACGATTATCGAGATTGGGGAAAACATGACTCTTGATAAACAAACACGCTTAGTCTCCCTTATCAAGGAAGTCACAAACATCGTTGTTGGATCCTATCACACAGAGTGACTTTGTTAGTAACAACGGTTCAATATATATATATATATATATATATATATATATATATATATATCAAAAAAAATCTAAAAAATTTAAAAAAAAACAACAAAAATCAAAGGTACAAAGATCAAACATTGCAATCAGGTGTTGCGTACACATGGATATTTCTTTCTTCCCTTCCTTGCTATTCTTTTGCAAGTCTTCCTACCATTTTCATCCCTTCGGTGATATTTTGGTTAGCTTATTTGCATGCATTTTGTGACATTTATCTCTATGGTATCTGTTTGCCCTTGGTCTTTTATCACCTTGGTAAATTAAAGAATGACCTCATGGAGATCCTATCACATTCAAACATCTAATAAACTTGTTGCGAAGAAATTTTGGACATATTTGTTGACACTAGCCAATGTCATCATCACAATCACTTCCACCTCCTTCCATCAAGCCATCAGTGGTTCTTAACCCCTTGTCAAACAAGAGAGATGAAATAAGTTTTCAGAAAGCAAAAGAATCAAACAAAACTCAAAAGCTAAAAGCTACAAATCAAAAGAAAATTAATATATAACTCTCTCTTGGGGTATTTCCAATAATCTCTATCGGGGCTATGGACGCCTGACTGCAATAGAGCAATGTTGTGATTAGAATCAAATACATCTCCGTCGGGGCTATGGACGCTTGGCTGGCAGCGGAGCAATGTACGACTATCCTTTCACCCTCCATTCACAAAATCACTTATCAAAATAAATCATTCCTACACATTGGCTAGGGTCTCTTCACTTGTTGTCTATTAAATCTTCACTTCAAGAGGTAATAAAATCCACGTGCACACACTGGATCTCTATGAGTAAACAGATTAGTATGTTACCAAGTGTCTTTTTTGGACCTTGTTCAGACTCTTACTCTAGTCCATATCTCGTCTCACGATTTATGCCTTTGGCTAATCACTTCTTCATCACAAGGCTTCTAAGCTACATTCATATCATTCACATCATTCTTCTACTTCATTTAGAACATCCATGTGTATAAGATTACTTATTTTCCATGTTTGTGGAAACCTTTGTCCCCTTTCAAAAAAAAAACAATCTTCTCCTTCCTTTTTATCATGTGCTTGTAGGCCAACTTACGCTGGGGGCATCCTTGCTTCTTCCTAGCACTTCATTAGTTTACGTTCACCATCATGTTGAACCTATCCATAATGGCCTTGGATCCCACTTCTACCTGTGAAGAGTTTACCTTTGAATACTCCCACCTAATCGTTGGGGAATTTTTTTACATCTTCACCTTTTTAGTACGCACGTGGCCTTATGCCCTTGTACATCCCATCTATCACTGGGGGCATCCACGCTTTCTCGTTTTCCTATACATAGTTTCATAAAAATTTAAAATCAACCAAAACATTCAAATATGTTAAAAAAAAAAACAATCCTAAAAAAATTCAAATATGTTTAAGAAAACTTCTAAAAATTGAAAATCATCCTACAAAACGTCACTCTTTGGTTCTCACTTGTTCATGTGTGTGACTTGCGGATCATCTTGATCTACCTCCATCAAAAAAGGTAGGCTGCTTACTTCGTCTGTACTCTGGGGCACAACAAGTTGCCTGGTATTGTTTCGTAGTGCACATTATTTTTCCATCGGACCCAAGTGTCCTCCATTATTCCCCTCGTATGTATCCTTGCTTGGGGCACCATCATTAACCCTTGTCGTTAATTTGCATAGGTCATAATCAAGCTTGATACCAAAAACATTATATTATGTTTCTCTGTTAGTTTAGCTTGTTTACTTTCTCGTATTTCATTACATTTTGTATGTTGCATGGAGTTAGGCATATTTCACTTTCTTGTATTGCATTACATTTTGTATGTTGCATGGAGTTAGGCATCTTTTACTTTCTCGTATTGCATTACATTTTGTATGTTGCATGGAGTTAGGCATCTTTCACTTTCTCGTATTGCATTGCATTTTGTATGTTGCATGGAGTTGGTGTTTTCAGCAATGGACAATCATTCGTAGTATGGCTTTTCATGTCATTCTACCTTTTCATATGCTTATATTTTCATAAGGACCGATGATGTAGCTCTATGGCAATATGATGACATCAAATTTATTCCAAAAAATAAGCAACTAGAGGTTAAGCTCTTCTCTCCCCTCATCCATATTTCTTCTACACCACTTCCCTTTCACCCCTAATTCTCCCTCTCCTTGGGGCATCCTGCCTCGTCCCCATTCTTCTGCCTACTTCTCATCTTTTTCGATCGTCGATCGACTTCCTTCATCACCCCATCGACACTCGAGGGGGCATCTCTCCCTCCTACTAATTTTTCTTCTATCTCTTCAAAATCTCTTTTGTCTACTATCTTTGAAGTGGCATCACTTACGCCACCCCAAAGAGGGGCAAATGTAGACACCTATAATCACGCCCAAGCAATTTAAATACTTAAATTGCGCTAATTATCCCCTTTCTCACAAATCAATGACATATCGTCAAAAGCACTCATTTTCCCTCATATCATCATTAATTAATTACACTAAGCTAATTAATTAAGTTTCCTATCCAACAAATACCCTAATTAATGACCTTTCGTTAATAAATCACCTCTTCTATCTAGATTAATTAATTATTATTAATTAATTAGTCTTCCCCTTCATTTAACTAGTAAATCAATATTTAATTGATTTAATCCCCTTCTAATAGCCTAAATCATACTAATATTCCTCTAATTAGATTCTATAAGCTTACATCTACCTATTAATTAATCACCTTTGATTAATTAAAATACCCCCAACTCCCGTGACTTGCTAAACATGTATTAAACCCTTCTAAAGTAAGGTTACCTTTAATAAAGCAACCTTATCCATTCCTAATCATGTTTTACCTTTATCCCACATTCATGAGAATGTGTTGAATCCTTTATCCTTTGGGCTATATAAAGAGCCCTCCACCTACCTTTTTACTTACACCTAAACTTTCTAAGAGAGAAAATGCAAAGCATATAGCAAAGAGACTAAGAGCTTGCACCTTGCCCTTTTGAGAGTTCATCATCTTGAAGAGTTAAGCCTCTTTCTTAAAGTGCTTGGGTCATATGGGAGGTGTCAAAAGGGTCTTGTAGCCCAACTTTGATTAGCCCCCATTCCTAGGTTCTTGGAACATTAAGGACAACTATTTTGATAGCCATGGAGCTTACTTAGGTCCATTCATTTATTTGTTGTTAGAGAATAGAGGAGTTTAGATATTTAGCATTGTTAGTTTCAAAGTTTGTATTTATGAATGCTAGCATCTAACCCTTGTTTAATTCTTATCATGATGGTGTTTATGCTTTGTTTTAGCTAAATTGTAGAACTATTTTAGGTGGTAGTTCTTGCTTCATTTGATTTAGCATTAAGCAAAGTATACATGCACACAATAGTAATAAGAACACATAACAACTAAGAAAAGGGTATGTAAAACAAGGCACACGTGCATTAAGGTAGGCTAGGATATGAAAATCAAATCTACCATGATGCTTAATAACTTAGTGCAAGTATACATGAAAAATAACCAAATAAGATAGTAAGACAATGTAGACACCAGAATATCTCAAAATAATGAGTTGTCTAACTATCAAAGAAAGGATAAATCAATGGGAGAGTTACCCCAAAACAAAGGGAATGATGCTAGGAATAAAGAGTAGTGTGTGCTTAATGTATATGAATGGTAGAGAATACATGCCTGTAGAGCCCATACAAATAATGCTAATGATGCCACCATGACAAATTTGAAATCCATCATACGTGAATACGAGATGGTAGAAAAAGATGCTTGTTTGCGGTCTAGTGTCATGTGCACAAATGGTACATGTAAGGAATCATATCTAAAAGTTTCATAACTATCATATATGATTGAATTAGTCTCATATCTCTCATTTCTAAGAATATGTACATAAGGATTCATGTGTCACTCAATATCCTCATGAAGAGTGGAGTGAACAAAAACATGTGAGTGTGCACGAAGTGACCCAATGAAAATCATCTACTCTATATATAATTTACTAGAAAATAATATAATGAATGCATTGGATAGGGGAAGTGATGACCAATAAATTTTTACATATGCATTGAATCCTTTCTCTAACATTGTGTGGGACTTGAAAAATGAGAAAGAATTCTCCAGAGAAGGCTGGTTCCTATTCCTCTGTTCAGATGCACACGAAATATGCAGAGGGTTTTCTCAAAACCTAATCTAATCTGCCAAGGAGACAGGGTAAGAAGATGCATAAAAATAAATCTAAACTAATAGAGGTGATGCACTAAGGAATGAAGAACACCTATTTTGCCAGTGAACACAGACCATTCAAATGTGATATAAGATCATGCACAGATAACAAAACTTGTAGTGAAAGACCAGGAGGATGCAAGATGAACACAGAGAGGGTTGAGAATCATCCACAGACATGTATTACTTGCTCCAAAGATTGATACAATACACTGCAGAATGCCAAGAGGCAGAGTCGTATTACAATTTCAAATTAGAGGTTCGAACTCCACAAATTCACACGATAGGAGAAGAAGGGAGGAGCAAAAGCAGAAAATGTTCGACCTTGAAAAGAAGCTCCTCTTTACAATATATAGAAAGAATGAGAGAGGAAGAGAGAGAGAGAAAGCCAAATCTACTCCAACCACCTCCGAGTTGCATTCCATTCATCTCATTATGGCGAAGCGGCGGATCTGGCAAAACGGCGGTGGGGCTGTCCAACGAAGCGGCGTGACTATCTGCTGCATTAAAGTTGTTTGTTGAAGCATTACTTCTGCTTGTTATTTCGTGCCAGAGGCGTTTCTTGATTTTCTCTCTCCAAACTGAACCAAAATGCAAGATTGACCCCGAATCATGTAGAGAATCTCACAAGCTTTCCGTTGATATAAAGAACGTGCAAATCCGAGCTCTGGATCGAAAGATATGTCGATCTGAAGATTTAGGGCACAAAACAGTGAAAACAGATTTTTAAATTTCTTCCCGCTCTGCCACCTGGATGACACGTGGCAGGTTCTGATTCACTGAGCAACTCTCTCTCCTCCACCTCTCGGTGGGCTCTCTTTTGAAATTTCCTTGTGGGCCCTAGCTGGGACACGTGGCACTATCCCATTGGTTCGGGCTGACCCTTCAAAACTCGCCCTTTGACTTTTTGACCATTTCCTTTGTGACACGTGTCATGATTTGGTTGGTTCTCGGCCCTTTCGGCTCCTTCGCGTCCACCGCGTCCATTTGTCCCGGATGTCCCAGTGCTGCTTGGGACAAAAACCTCCGATCCGCCCGAAATGGGCTTCCTCGTCCCTCATTTGCCGATGACACGTGGCGCAATCCCGATTGGCTCTCGGCTTTTTTGGCTCCCGCGTCCCTCGCGTCCCTGCGGCCCAGATGTCCCAGTACGAACTTTCTCTGTTTTGGCCGAACCGGCCGGTTCATCCATTTGTCCCAAATGTCCCAGTGCTTCGTGGGACAAATTCTTCCGGTTCGCCCGATCCGGCCGATTCGCGTCCTCGGCCCAGATGTCCCATTTGCCTCCGGACTGTTTGTTCTCATTTCGGCCGATCCGGCCGGTTCGCGTACTTCACGTACTTGTGTCCCGTTTGTCCCGGATGAAGACTTGGGCAAATTTTTCCTTCTTTCGGCCGATTCGGGCATTTCGCGTCCCGCGCGTACCTATGGCCCAGATGTCCCTTTGCTTCACGGGCCGCCTGGAGGCTTTTCGGCCGATCCGCCTAGATGTCCCAAATGTCCCATTGCTCCTAGGACTAGGACTTAGCCATTTTCGTGATTTTCTGTTTGATCTACTTGCACAGGCTGCAAAACTCGATGCATGTTATCGAAATTTACCACAGGGGTGAAATTTTGACAACGGTTTTGACGACTCAGTGGGGTCACCTGCCTGCTAGGTAGAAGATCAGTGGCCTTTTAGCGATCCATTGGGCATGGAGTTATAAGCAATAACCTGAAACGAGCCTGATACTGCAACTTCTTCTCCAGCAACACTCTGAACTGTAGAAAACAACCTGAGAGCAGCAAAACCTATGCCGAAGCACTTAGGAAAACTGAAACCTAACTACAACAGGACAATGTGCACAAGCACTTGGAGGAATGAAAATCTAAACTAATATTTACAAGGGCAAACCTTTTCTTTTTTAGTAGCAATGTTTAAGATAGATTCCGTTAACCGGAATCGGAAGTTCCTCTCCATCCAATGCAGACAATTGGAAGGCATTACTATTTTTGCATCCCGTGACCATGTAGGGACCACTCCAGATGGCATCAAACTTGGAATGCCTTCCTGGTTTTGCCCGATCTGCATCCCATTTCAGAACTAGGTCCCCTTCCTGGAAGGTCCTTGCTCTTGCTCTCTTATCAAACCATCTTTTTACTAAGGCCTGATCCTTTTCAATCAATCAAACTGCATGTTCTCTGATTTCTTCTAATTCCATCAATTACTGCATACCTGACCTCCATTGGTTCGAACTCAGATAACTCAAACTGCTTCATGAGCTCCAAGGCTGGCAATTCTAATGATATAGGCAATACTGCCTCCTTCCCATAGACCAACTTGTAGGGAGAATTACCTGTAGACCTCTTTGGTGTTATCCTGTCAGCCCATAACGCTGATTTTAGCCTTGTATGCCATGTTCTTTGATTTTCATCCAGAGTCCTTCTGATGATTTTTAGCAAATTCTTGTTTGTGGACTCTGCCTGTCCATTACCCTGCGGGTAATAATTTGAAGAGGTGCTCAAATAGATTCCATTCTTGACAGCCCATTCAGTAATTTTGAACCTATGAATGCTAATGCATTATCGATATGATGGTGGCGGCACAGAACACAGTTGCTATTTCTTCATAAAAGTCTAGTATGTTAGACTCACTTGCCTCTTTGAGCGCTCTCTTGCTTGGTCCACTTGGTGAAATAGTTTGTCCATTGTAAGAATCCACTTGTGGCCTTGACTCGGGTGGGATTGATGACTCCATGAAGTCCAATCCCCATTGCATGAATGGATGATCTACTGAAATTGGACGAAAGGGGTAGTCTTTGCTAACCTTCCTTTCCACATGAAGAATGCACATTTCTTGCATTTCTTAACCCATGAGTAGCAATCATTGAATACGGTAGGCCAATAGTAACCAACTTTCATGATTTTGAGAGTACATTGTACTCATGGGGTGAAATGGCCTCCTGCCTCCCCGTCATGGAACTCGTGTAAGATCCTCTCAACCTGGACTGTCCCAATGCATCTTAATAGAACACCGTTGATGTCTTTTTTAAACAAAACACCATCAACAAGCACATATGGAACTGCTTGTAATCTGAAGTACCTTCTTTTTGCTTTGCTCATTTCTGGAGGGCACATGCCCGTCTGTAGGAAATGTATCATATTCTGAGTCCAACAGGGAGTGGACACATCATCATTTTCCTATTTTTGATCATCTTGTAATAGCAGGACAACGTCTTCTTCATCTTCTGGGTTGTCTGGTTGTTTGGAAGCGAGCTGCTCACACAAACCTTTGCCTCTTACCAGCTTGGTGATCTTGATCTCAATGTCATACTCCATGACACGGGTGATCCATCCTGCCCTTTTCTCATTCAAATCCTTGTTGAGGAGGAAGTCCTTAACCCCAGCATGTGAGACTAGCAACTGGACCTTGTTGTTTGAGACTAAATGCTTGAATTTCTTCAAGCTTCTGATTACTGCAAGCACATGCTTTTCAATAAAAGAGTACCTCACTTCGCAGTCATCTAGGCTCTGGCTGAAGAAGGCAATCGGTTATTCATCATTATCTTTGTTTTGCTGTACCAGAATGGCAGAAATAGTGTCATCACCTCCAAATGCATAGAGGATGAAATCCTTGGAAAAGTCTGGGTTGATGAGAGTGGGTGCTTGGGAGATGGCTTCTTTGATTGCTTCAAAACTCTCCTTGCCTTCTGCCGTCCACTTGAAAGCCATGCTTTTCCTTAACATTTTGGTGATGGGCTTGACAAGGGCTGCAAAATCTGGGACAAACCTCTCGAACAAAGTTTATCCTTCCCAGGAAACTCTGAAGGGCTTTCTTGTGGCTTGGCAATGGTAGTGCTCTTATGGCTTCAACCCTCTCTGGATCAATTGCTAATCCTTCCTTGGAGACAATATGGCCAAGGAGCTTCCCTTCATGTGCAAGAAAGATGCACTTCTTAGGATTCAAAGACACTCAACTTTCTACACCTCTGAAACACTTGCCTGAGGTGAAAGAAATGGTTTGCTGCATTCTTTGAGAAGACAGTAATATCATCTAGGTATATCAGCACTATCTTGTTGATCAAGCCTTTGAATGCCATATCCATAGCTCACTGGAATGTTGCTCCGGTGTTCGACAGTCCAAATGGCATCTTCTTGTAAGCATATGTGCCCCATTTGGTTGTGAAGGCTGTCTTGAACTGGTCTTCCTCCTTCACCATAATCTGATTGAAGCCTGAGTAACCATCAAGTAGTGAAAACCTTTCTGAACCAGCTACGACCTGCAATATTTGCTCCATGGAAGGGAGTGGATAATGGTCCTTGAGAGAGGCTCTATTCAAATCTCTGAAGTCAACACACAGCCTGATCTCTCCACTCTTCTTCTGACTGGAACTAAGTTGGCAACCCAACTAGAATGCTTGATTGGGAATATGATTCTTGACTCAATCAGCTTGTCCAATTCTTTCCTCATGAGAGGCTCCATGTGTGGATTGACTGTGGTCTGTTTACGCTTTGTGAGGCTTAGTATTTGGATCCATTCGATGGTATCTTTGAGCTAAGTTGGGATTGAAACCTTTCAAGTCTTCATAGCTCCAAGCAAACACGTCAGGGAATTCTTGACATAGCTGTATGAACTCACACCTTTCTTGCTCAGTTGTCATCTTTCCAATTTGCAATGGCTTGTTTTCTTCTACCAATATGGATACCGAATCTTCTCTCTTAACCTGAATGTTTGCTTTCTCCTTTCTAAACTGATCATTGGGGTTAAAAATGGACTCCAAAGTGATAAGTCCCTTGGGCAGCTTGTCAGTTCTCAGCTGTATCACTTGGTCACCATATTGCTGTTCCAACTTTTCTTGATTCTTAGCTGAGAACTCAGCTTCTTCTTGCAAGAAATGGATGATTTGCTGGTCATTCTCAAATACTTGCCAACTGACATCGTTATCCGGCACCGAAGGCCTCACAATCACGTGGATGTTTGGCTGTACCTTGTCTTGTTGAATGTTTTCTACAATGTCAAAGGCTGCCCCTACTTTGCTGCCAGACTTTGTCGGCCCGACTTGATTCTCTTTCCTAGGAATGGCTTTAATGCGAAACCCTCAAAATCTTCCATGAGGTCCCACACCTGTTCTTAGCACACCGAGTAGATCATTTTTGGCCGCATGCTGTCCCTTGACCTGATTTACAATCAATTCACTGTCCCCAAAGACTTGCAAGTTCTTTATTTTTTCTTGATTGCCCAATGCATCCCTTGCACCAAGGCTTCATATTCAGCAGTGTTATTGGAGCATGCAAATTGAAATCTAAAAGCTGAATAGTACTTTACTCCTTGAGGTGAAACAAGCACGGCTCCACCTCCTGCACCTTGTCTACTCCTTGATCCATCAAAAAACAGCTGCCATACCTCATTGTCATCCTTGTGGTTTGGCTTGGTGATGCTAGGAATAGGTTGACTTTCTTCGTGTATACAATAGACTCCTAGCTCAGATTCTTCTATTCCTTGATAAGGATCAAAAGCATGCACCTTGTTTGCCCATTCATCAAGAGTCAAATCCGGGATGTTTCCAACTTTAGTGTCAGTTTCATCAGTGCTTGGGTGATCTTCTTGATCAAATGCTGAGCAATTGACATTAATCTGACTTGGAGTGTAGGGCTCAATATGGAAGTTTGCAATAGGTTCAGATCTGATTGTGGCCTTAGTTCCATATCTCGTTCTGAATAGCATGTGTGACCAATCAGCGGACAAATATCCCCCAATCTTGGCAGTGAAGTCCCTTGACAAACATAGGGCAAAGAGTGGTGGAAGGTCTATGACTGACACATCTTGTAAGACAACAACATTTGGACATGCATGCAAGGTAAGACTCAAATTTCTAATCACTCCAACTGTTGCTATTGCTGTCCCATCCAGCTGCACTACTCCCTTAGATGTTATTTCATACTGAAGCCCTAGCTGATCAGCTATTTGTTTGGGCATGACAGAGCTACTTGCTCCAGAATCAATCATGCAATTATGCACTAGCTGATTTCCAATGATTAATGAAACATAGAAAGGAGGGGGTTTCAACATCTTACCTTGTTGTCCTCCATGATTTCCCTCGGTTGGGCAGCATTTGTAAGCACTTTGTCTTGCATCTGCTGATTCGAAGTTGGCTAGTCCTTCATGGCGGCTTACGTGATCTCTTTGGCACAGGATGGATAGGGATTCCCACATAGATATATTGACGTTTGTCTTCTTCATCTGATCAATGATACTGAATGGTGATGAAGGATCTCTCTGCTGTCCCTTGGTTTGCACATTTACTCCTTGTATGTGGGCAGCAACAGCTGGCATTTGAGTTGGCCTAGGGGCTGTTCTTGGCTGTCCTTGTGCATTTGAAGCGGGACTTTGCTTGCCAATCATTTGTGGAGCCATGGAAGGTTGTGGATTGGCTGGGGCTAATGGCTGTTCTTCACCCAAATTTCTCCTTTTTGACCTTGTGTTTGCTGCAACACCTTGAGAAACTACCTGGTTCATGCCACAAAAATCCTCTGCTTGCCAATTTACCAATGTGGTGTCATTTGGGGCTGATTGCTGTTGGAATGTTTCTTGTTGTTGGTTGTTTTCTTGACTGTTCTCACCCTCCACACCAGTAGTTGTTACCATTAAAGCTTGAGTCAAAGCACCATTGAAGCACATGGATTGATTATGAGGCTCATTACATGGAAAACACCAATCATACTCCTGGGCAATGTTGTTTTGTGCTGGTACTAATGCCCTAGAGGCAGATATGGCATTTGGATTATAGGGCTGGAATGGTCTATTGACAGGAGGCCTTGTTTGATTCATATTTGCAGCTGGATTAGGTGGCCTTTGAGGCTGATATGGCTGCCTATTAGGTTGAGCTTGAGGCTGATATGAAGGTCTAAAACCTTGAGCTTGCTGTCTTTTGAGAGTGACCAGCTCATTGCCTAGATTTTGCAATTGCTTCATGACCTCTTGAAGCTCATTTGGGGCACTTGGAGATGAAGTGGAAGCTTCATTTGAACTCTGATTTCTAGGAGTGGGAATAGGAGCTAAGACAGGTGCTTGACTAGCACTTGGGCTCTCTAAACTTGGATATAATGGCATTGGAGGCCTAGGAGCCAATTTACCAGCTTGGATAAGACAGTTTTCGGCTCTAATGGCAATGCTATAAGCAGCAGGTAAGGTTGTGCCTCCCATAGATTGAATTAACATAGAAATATCAGAATTCAAAGCTTTAAGATAGTATAGAAAAGCACCTTCTGCTGTTGGCTTGACTGCCATTGGAATCCTATCCCAAGACCTTTGAAATCTGAAGTTGAAATCAGTCAGCTGCTCGTTGGGGGCTCTCTTGATAGTTGTTAATTGTTCTAGTAGAGACAAATTGTCTCCCTTTTCTCCAAACTACTCATGAAGTGCAATACACAGCTGATTCCAGTTTGTGATAGAACCAGCTGTAAGGCTCCTAAACCATTGCAATGCTTTCCCCTTGAATGAAGATGCCGATGAATTTGTGACTACATCCATTTCATTTATCTCATGGATTGCACAGACGTTAGCAATGTCTTTTACATGATCACCAAGAGTGGTATGATTTTCTCCAGTGAAAAATGGAATGTTCTTCAATGCTGCAATTGGAACTGGATTCTGTGCATTGAGGGCGAGTGGGCTGCTGCCAGTGAAATTGACAAAGGGATTTAGTGGTTGCGCCATTCTGATTGGTCGAAGGACTCTTGAATACTGAATGAAAGGCCGAGCAGGTGGAGGAGTTGAGAGAGTTCTATTTGGTGGAGATGGAGACCTTTGAATCCTTCTTCCTCTTTGCCTTCTTCTTGGAGATAATTGCAGGTATTCAAACAACACTTCTTCTTCTCCAACTCTTGACCTTGTGATTCTTCTCATAAGCTTTTAGGCCTGTACTGCTGAAACCAGTTGATCTTCCTCTTGGAGTCGCCAGATATGCGAATAATAGCTCTTTTCAAGCAAGAAAATTGCAGCAGATGCATATCAACTTTGCTGCAATAAAAATGAGACCTCTAGGTCCCACCGGGCGTGCCAAAACTGTTGATGCAAAATCACAGCACCCCTGGATGCAGATCAGGTTTCTAGGTTGATCACTTTGGCATCCAGTGTGATTGCATAACATTGAATCCTTTCTCTAAGTGTGGGACTTGAAAAATGAGAAAGAATTCTCCAGAGAAGGCTGGTTCCTATTCCTCTGTTCAGATGCACACGAAATATGCAGAGGGTTTTCTCAAAACCTAATCTAATCTGCCAAGGAGACAAGGTAAGAAGATGCATAAAATAAATCTAAGCTAATAGAGGTGATGCACCAAGGAATGAAGAACACCTATTTTGCCAGTGAACACAGACCATTCAAATGTGATATAAGATCATGCACAGATAACAAAACTTGTAGTGAAAGACCAGGAGGATGCAAGATGAACACAGAGAGGGTTGAGAATCATCCACAGACATGTATTACTTGCTCCAAAGATTGATACAATACAACTTTGCGAGAATGCCAAGAGGCGAGTCGTATTACGGTTTCAAATGAGAGGTTCGAACTCCACAAATTCACTGATAGGAGAAGAAGGGAGGAGCAAAACAGAAAATGTTCGACCTCTGAAAAGAAGCTCCTCTTTACAATATATAGAAAGAATGAGAGAGGGAAGAGAGAGAGGAAAGCCAAATCTACTCCAACCACCTCCAGGTTGCATTCCATTCATCTCATTATGGCGAGAGCGGCGGATCTGGCAAAAGCGGCGGGTTTGTCTAACGAAGCGGCGAACTGTCTGCTGCATTAAAGTTGTTTGTTGAAGCATTACTTCTGCTTGTTATTTCGTGCCAGAGGCATTTCTTGATTTTCTCTCTCCAAACTGAACCAAAATGCAAGATTGACCTTGGAATCGTGTAGAGAATCTCACAAGCTTTCCGTTGATATAAAGAACGTGCAAATCCGAGCTCTGGATCGAAAGATATGTCGATCTGAAGATTTAGGGCACAAAACAGGTGAAAACAGATTTTTAAATTTCTTCCCGCGCTCTGCCACCTGGATGACACGTGGCGAGTTACGCTTGATTCAGCGAGCAACTCTCTCTCTCCTCCACCTCTCGGCGGGCTCTCCTTTTGAAATTTCCTTGTGGGCCCTAGCTGGGACACGTGGCACTATCCCATTGGTTGGTGACCCTTCAAAACTCGCCCTTTGACTTTTTGACCATTTCCTTTGTGACACGTGTCATGATTTGGTTGGTTCTCGGCCCTTTCGGCTCCTTCGCGTCCACCGCGTCCATTTGTCCCGGATGTCCCAGTGCTGCTTGGGACAAAAACCTCCGATCCGCCCGAAATGGGCTTCCTCGTCCCTCATTTGCCGATGACACGTGGCGCAATCTGATTGGCTCTCGGCTTTTTCAGCTATCCGCGTCCCTCGCGTCCCTGCGGCCCAGATGTCCCAGTACGAACTTTCTCTGTTTCGGCTGAACCGGCCGGTTCGCGTCCATTTGTCCCAAATGTCCCAGTGCTTCATGGGCCAAATTCTTCCGGTTCGCCCGATCCGGCCGATTCGCGTACCTCTGGCCCAGATGTCCCTTTTGCCTCCGGACTGTTTGTTCTCATTTCGGCCGATCCGGCCGGTTCGCGTACTTCACGTACTTGTGTCCCATTTGTCCCGGATGAAGACTTGGGCAAATTTTTCCTTCTTTCGGCCGATTCGGGCATTTCGCGTCCCGCGCGTACCTGTGGCCCAGATGTCCCTTTGCTTCACGGGCCGCCTGGAGGCTTTTCGGCCGATCCGCGCCTAGATGTCCCAAATGTCCCGACTGCTCCTAGGACTAGGACTTAGCCATTTTTGTGATTTTCTTGTGATTTTCTGTTTGCATGTCTACTTTTTGACAACAATTCCTAGATAGGCTACAAATAGATATAACAATAATGCATGTTATCGAAATTTACCAAAAATAATCAGGGTGAAGGTGGAACCCAATGTAGTTATATGTGTGTGTGGAATTGTGCCCTAGGAGGCTCTTATGCATGTCACACTTGATAGCGAGCAAGTAGCTAGATGTAAAATATGTAAATAGATGTGTGCATGGAAAAATGAACTTCCCCTCCTATGAAGTGTATTCGAATAACCAACCCTTGTCCCTTGGATGAAGCTAGATGGATGCAATGATGCTCTTTAGATGCCTTTGGATGCAACCTTAGGTGGTGATAGTGGATGCTTAAAGATTGGTCCTTTACTTTGATCCCATAACATTGTATTTATGTCTCCCTTACTTTAATTTCATAATTGACCACTAAAAGGATGAACCCTAAGAGATAAGGATGCCTAACATCTAGAAAGGACCCAAAAAGAAGCGAGTAAGATATAAAGAGTTCTAGGGCACCTAGAGGGGATGAGGGAACCTAGGCATTGGTGTCCAGGAGAAAAGAAAGTGAAGTATCAAGGGTCAGACTGGGAAGTAGGGTCTGTGAGGCCAAGAGGGAGAATAAAAAGGAACCTAAGAGGCCAAATATAGTGATCAATTAGTAATTTTCTCCCTTAAGAAACATATGAATGCAATGCATGTGATTAGGACCTAGAAATATACCCAAGTGTGTGATTTAGTGTCTACATTTTCCCTCACTTTATGTTGGTGAGTGAAATCTTGGTAACATAAAGTAGATAGAGATGCATACATGATAACCATGTAGATTGATGTAGAAGAGTGTTCCGAGACAAGAATAAGTGCAGAGTAATAAAAAGTGAAGTGTGGAAGCTATAAAAGAGAAATCAAAAAGTGATGATGAACCCTAGGGAGAAAGTGTATGTGTAGATGTGAGGTCATACCTATTATTGATGACGTGATTGAAGTTTGATTGTTGTGTGTTGATGATGACTACTGCTTCCCATAAGGGTGGACTTGTAAAATAGAAAAACAAACAAGTAGTCAAATATGTGTATAGAAAAATTTGGTCCAAATGTATGAAATACATGTAAAAAGTGTGATTTCTTTTTTTTTTAAAGTAGAAAGAGGAACATGTTCACCTGATCCGTGATGAGTGAAATAGATAGAAAGGATCCTGAAGATGTTGATGAAGAATGATTTTTTTGGGCGATCTCACGCCAATTGCGTTGAATGTCAATTTTTGGGTAATCTTATGCCATGATAGAAGTAGTGTAGGGAGAAAGGTCTAGTGTTATTCTATAACCTTTACCCGCTTCAAGTAAAAATCCACTATAGATGGTGTGTATAAATATGATCCAATGAAAATGCCAAGTGTTGAAGGAGTGTAAAGAGCCTTTGTGAAAATGTTAAAAATTGTACTAAACTAAAAATGTTGTGTATCTACCCCTAGTCTCAGGCACCCAAGAAGGGACAGAAGTGCCTAGGAGCCCAAGTTTGATTCTGGGTGCTAGTGTCTATTTTGAAGTAAGGACCCAAGTTTGATTTTGATCCCTATCTGAGACTATAGATTGTGTTGACTCTGCACCGAACTATGTTGAACTATGTTTGTGGACTGTTGAATGGGGTATCTAATTCACCCAATAGATTCCCTCCTCATTTGGGGTGTATGTGACATAGCTAGGAGGATGTGGCCCAAAAGAGGACCCCATGCTGAATTGATACTAGAATGTAAGATGTAATGTGCTTGGTAGAAACAGGTACATCCAAATAATGGCTAGGAGACAAGTGTTAGTGCAAACAAGCATACATATAGAAAACAATGTAAGCTAACAAGTAAGAAAAAAATGTAGGCCGCAAAAAGTGGGGTGTAAAAATGGGACATCACTCACAATGTCGCAAGACAATTAAGGCCACGGTGGCCAAAAGCATAAAGTTTTCACATGAGATAAAGCACAGGGAAAATACCACAAACAATGACATATAATGAATAACAATGGAAAACAAGAGTAAGAAAACATCATATAACTATTAGTGTGAAATCACAACACCCCCAAATGAGTTATGGATCTTCTTTTCTAAGGCATGGTCATTTGGTGTGATTTACATAACATTGGATCATTCCCCAAGCTATAGGACTTGCAAATGGGAATGATCCTCCAGAGAAGGTTGGTTCCTCTTCCTAATCCTAATCCTAGCACTAAAATACTTCTAAGGAAGGAAATGCGACTATCTACTCCCAATCTAACAATTCCAAGGGACCAAGGAGAGAGAGAGCATGAAAATAAAGAAATCCTACACTACATAGGTGACAAAGACCGAGAAAAGGGCTGCGATCACAAACCCAACTGCCTGAAATGGAGAGAGGTGAGCAATGGAGAGGATGGATAGATGCATCACAGACCAAGGATAAAGTTCACATAGAACACCATTTCAAACCCCTTAAACACAGCTCCCAAAACCTGTAATGGACATCAGAGATATGCACAATATACCCTGCAATGGTGAGAGGCGAGAAGAGACAACAAAATGAGCAAAGGATGGAAAAAACACATCACGAAACAGATTTTATTGCTCCAGGAGTTCACACAATACACCATTAACAGGAAAGAGGCAAGAAAATGCCATTACAAAGCCAAGGGAGGAGGCTTAAACTCCACATTTGACCCTGGAGAAGAAAGAGAGGGGGCAGGGAAGAAGAATGAACAACCCTTTACAATGAATCCTGCCCCTGTATTTATAGATTTGACCAAAGAGAAGAAAGAGAGAGGGAAGTGGGAAAAGGGGGTTAAATTTCAACCACTGATGTTAATGATTCTGATTAAATATGCCCCAAATCCATCTTTACTGCATGATTCCTTAATTCAACACCTTGAAAGAAGAGGAAACTACAAAAATAGATCGAATCTGATCTGGTTATTGAGACAGATGGATCATACATTAAAGGCCCAAATATGTTTCCTCCATTTCCTTCACCTAACCTCCTCAAAAATAAAGTCTCAGACCTCCATGGCGTGGGTGAGGTTGAGATCTTTCCAATGGTGTCAGATCTGTAATATTTTGAGCCCTGAGTCGAAAGATATGCCCCTTTGAAGTTTGTATCGGGTCCATACGAATGGACAGGGAAAATAGTTTGAAAAATGGGCCCCCCTTTTGGTTTAGGACATTGTTGTATATATATCCCCCCTTGGGAGGATATAGACAAGTAGAAGAATATGAAGATAGTTGTGCCTTGGCGCACAGAAATGGCGCATGACACAGAGTGTCGACACAGGAAAAGTTGCGCCTTGGCGCACAGAAATGGCGCATGACACGGAGTGTCAACATAGAAAAAGTTACACCTTGGCACACAGAAATGGCGCATGACACGGAGTGTCACACAAGAAAATTGCGCCTTGGTGCATAGAAATGGCGCATGACACGGAGTGTCGACACAGAAAAAGTTGCGCCTTGGTGCACAGAAATGGCACATGACATGGAGTGTCGACACAGAAAAGTTGCACCTTGGCGCACAGAAATGGCGCATGACATGGAGTGTCGATATAGGAAAATTTGTGCCTTGGTGCATGTAAGAGGATGTCAACACGCACATGAATGCACCAAGGCGCACCTTCAGGAGGCGCAACATTCTCCGAGTCTTTGGCGGGCAGACCACAAGCGCAGATATTCAGATGGCCATAACTTTTGACTGGGAGCTCGATTCATGCAAGGTTGGACTTTCTAGAAAGCTTACGAGGTCCTCTGTCCAACTATGACTGGATATATTTAATTAGGTGAGAAAAAAATTTTAAAAATGAAAAATACAGTTAGCCACTTTTGGGGGTCGCTAGGGTTCTCACCTACCACCATAATGAGATGAATTAAATACAACCTGCGGTGGTTGGGGTAGATTTGGAATTTCTCTCTCTTCCCTCTCTCATTATTCCTATAAATTGTAAGGAGGGTCTTCTTTATAAAGGTTGGACATTTTGTTTTGCCTCCCTTCTTCTCTTTGGCAAGTGAATCTATGGAGTTCAAACCTCCTATCTAAAACTATAATGCAACCTTGTCTCTTGGCATTTTGTGGTGTATTGTATCAATCTTTGGAGAAAATAATGCATGTCTCTGTGGATGATTATCAACCCTCTCTGTGTTTATTTTCATCTTCCCGATCTTTCACCGCAAATCATTCTCAGGCATGATCTTGCATCGCATTTTAATAGTTTGTGTTTATTGGCAAGACAGCGGTTGTTCTTCATTCCTCGGTGCATCACCTTTGTTAGTTTAGGTTTATTTTTATGCATCTTCTTACCCCGTCTCCTTGGAAAATTAGATTAGGTTTTGAGTAGACCCTCTGCATTTTTATGTGTGCATCTCGAACAGAGGAATAGGAACCGCCTTCATCCGAGAGCTTTTCTGATTTTGCAAGGTCCCACACTTGGGAAAAGCTCCATGTTATGCAATCACACCGAGAGTCTCACCCATCAAGTTGCAGGACATTCGGGGTGCTATGATTCGCCATCAACGAGACATGTGGTAGCTTGATTAGAACAAAAAATTAGTCTTGTGGGTCCGCAATTTATCTTTTTTCATTTGAACGAAAGGAAAATTTTCAATTTTCCCCCGACTCCCGCCTTTTGACTCGGGTTGAACGCTGAATTTTTCCACGACAGAGTTTTGGTCCATTTTGTAACTTGTACTCTTTTGTGATAACAAGGGGAAAAGAATCAACTTTTCCCCCGCCACCTCGCTTTCCTCTAGGACAAGCGTTAGTCCGTGCTCGTTTTGTCTTACCCTTTTTTTTTGGTTCCTCTGCGGCACTTCCCCTTCTTCTCTGACCCTACAATTCCATTGTTGAGTCCTCCTTGACCCTTTAAATAGATTTAAGATATGGAAACATTTAGAAGAACCGTTTCTTCTATTTCTTCTTATGCAGGGTCGAATTTGACTTTCTCATGCCTCTGTTTTCACTTGGCCTAGTTTTAGAACTCAAGATCGTGGGTCTGAGTCATTTCCTTCATGTTTTCTTTATGTGTAAGGCTTTTTCTGACCAAAATTTCTAGGGGGAAATTTGGGATAACAATAACCATGGTGGCAAAAAGGTTTCGCAAGACAAATTCTACACATGAAGCACCCATTATCATGTTATAGAGAGAGAAAGTATGTCAAACTGTGTGTAATCCAATATAGTAATGTGCTAGTATGAAATGAAACAATAGAACTTATAGTATGTAAGAAAGTGGAATCCCCAGGAGTTGTTGTGGGGACCAGGTATGAGGTACTTTGTGCCAAACATCCATGCTACGTGTATCGATCTATGTAGATTATACGATCACAACTAGAAAACAAGTGAACGTGCATGCGTATATAGAAATATAATGAAATACAAGATATTTGAATAGCATGATAAGAAAATTGTACATGTGAGTATAAGCAAGTAAGAACTATGTGCAACCAAGATATGCAACATGTTGTGGATGAGATGGAATGTAATGCAATTGTGAGTGTGATAGAGCAAAGCAGTGCCCCTCAGTATGGATGTAAGCATGAGTGAAATGGGGCTCATTTATACAATACCCTTATCAGTCAAGAATGAACCATAGAACAAGAGTGTGTCATCGGAAATGGTTCAAACGATGTGTTGTATGCGAGAAATAGTCAAATGTTGGAGCGTGGAGCATAAATTGTAGAATGATGTGATGTGTAAGATTGAATGTGGAATTAGAAGAATTGATCGTGAAGCTAGAATGATTGATGATGTAGCATAGAGCGTAGATCATAAATGTGTGAATAAGATGCTAGAAAGTATTACTTGTGAAGCAAAGAGTGTGAATTATAGAGTAGTGTCACATGATGTGAAAGCTAAAGAGAGATGAATTGATTGATGTAGGAGGTGTAGAAAAATATGATAGAAATATTGATTATGAAGTACAAGAGCATAGGTGTATAAAATAATATCATTATGTGCTATAAATATTACATAAGTCACTTGAGGATTGGTCATGAATGTGAAGTGTATGATGTAGGATGTTGTGATTGAGGTGAGGTTCAATTCAAATTTAGACCCTCAATAGTCGAGTATGAACCATGGAACTAGAGTGTGTCGTTAGGTAGTGAGATGTGCGCTAGAAAGGTTCCATTAGAAAGCATAGAATGTAGAATAGTATAGTGTGATGCGCAAGAAGAATGTGCTAGAATGATGTAGATTGAAAGTGTATAGTGTGTTGTTTGAGAATGTGACACTAAAAAGATGTATGTTGAATGTTCCGAGTGTGAAGATGTGTAGTGTGCAATGCAAGATGTGTAGAATGTGTAATAGTAGGAGATGCGAAAGAGTGTAGATTATGTAATTGTAGAAAGCACAAAGTGTGTATGATGTATAACACATATAAGAAGATGTCGTAGATGTGCATAGTGTATGAAATGTACAAGTGTGTGATGTTCATGTATAAAGTATTCCATCAATAGTAAAGTGTTAACCATATCATAAGAGTGCATCATAGGGTAATGAAAATATAAGTAGTGTATCAAATTTTGTAAGATGAATGTATAGAATTATGAAGTATGAGATATAGAGATGTGACGATAGAAATGATATAAACCTAACGATGTAAGGAGGGGGATAAGTATGATTCCCCCAAAGTATCTGAGGATGTGTAAACTATTTGATAAAAGTGAAGGGTGAGGGTCCTCCACCTCATGCATGAGGAAATGAATATGTGTGAACATGCTCTAAATGTAGCGTTGAATGAGACAAATGATGTAATGGAAGCCAAGGCGGTGAATTCTTATATAAGTGAGACTGGGAAGGTGATGTGCATTCAGAAGTAGGAGACCATGTTGGTGTACACTAAGACTAAGGAGACCTAGGAGGTGATGAACATGTAGATGGAGGAGGCCTATGAGGTGATGTGCACCTAGATGGAGGAGGCCTATGAGGTGATGTACACCTAGATGGAGGCCTATGAGGTGATGTGCACCTAAATGAAGGAACTATGAGAAATGGACCTAGACTAATGAGATGGGCTAACATACCTATGAGGATGAGTGTGTCACACATGAGTAGGAAAGTTAAGATCAGATTGTGCTTTATATTTATGAGGTCTAGGGACATAGATACTCTAGCAAGTGTGAGGCCAAGGTGTGCATATAGGAACACCTCAATGAACTTGGGACACAAATGAGGCATGAAAACAATTACTTGAGTGACCATGACCCATGGAAAGCCTAAGATCATGTCACAATTTTTGACGCTAGGTGCCACAAGGAAATGCACAAGCATGGTGAGAGGACCAACAGTGACTAGAATCTTGACATAGCCATAAGATATAGGCACTGGATATGAGATCTGTGAAGAGTGGATAACCAATAACAAGAAGTCGTGGAATAGAGCATGCATTTTCACAAAATGAGGGATCAATCGTAGTATTATTGATAATAGTGGATTCAATAGAAGAAGTGATGTGTAAGTAATCAGTGGAGAATGTATCATGGTGATCATAATCAGAAAATACAATGATATGTGGAGATGAATCAGTGTGAGAAACTAGAAAATCAAGAGGTCTCGATGAAGGAGGAGGGACAACATGATATACAAGATTTGTTGAAGATTCAAAAAATTTATTGTCATGATTTGGAAGAGGATTATTGAAGATTTTAAGTTTTTATTTTCATTGATTGGTGGAGAATTTGATGGCTCGGAAGCTCAATTTGATTATTGTTGATAAGATCTTGAATAATGTTTCACAATTTGAAACAATGATCAGTGGAATGACCAATGCATTGGTGATAGTCACATTGAAATTTTTGTTATAGTTTTGGCCCTTAGGGTGAGATGGATCCATAATGAGTGGAGGAGGAAGCGTAACAAGATTTATCTCAATGAGTTGTGGTAATAGAATATGTGGAGCACATGTTATTTTAGTGAATGTACACTTAGGTGGTTTCCATTGAAGCTTCTCAGAGTAGATACAATGTTAACAATGAATTTTGCTTCATTTTCCTTAGTAGATGGTTTGAAAGGAGCTTTTCTTGGAAACTTATTAGAAGATGAAGTATCCTGATCTTGATATTTAAGTTTTCCCATAGTAAGAAGATTTTTTTCATGTAGTTTAAGAGTGTGGCAAAGATGATCAAATGAAGGAGAGGTCTCGAAGATGACACTCTCTTGTAGTGGTGGTAAGAGACTCTGAATGAATAGATCTTGTAATTTTGAGTCCACAAACACATTAGTCATCCTAACTAGGTTGTTCTTGTAACACAAGACATAATCCACTAGGTGCTCATTAGATCATTTCTTTACTTGTGCTAGTTGTGCATATGAGATATTTTAACCAATGTTGATTGAGAAGTGAGCAAGGAAATCATCAACTAAATGCGTGAAGGATGTTACCGAATGAACAAGTAGATCATAAAACTAATGCATACCATAATATTGGAGACTACAAGAAAAATATTTGCTAATAGGGTGTGATTATCTACATAGTCTAGACATGCTACATGAAATGCATGAAGATGCTATTGAGGGTCATCATGGCCTTTGAAAATTAGAAGCTTAGGAGGTATGAAATTTGGAGGGAGTGCATATGTGGAAATAGTGGGTGCGAAAAGGAGTATGAAGAAGCAAAGTGGAATCAAGAGATGGAGCTATGCAAGAAGTACAAATTTGAAGCTAGGGAATTTGAGTCTACAGATATTGATATAAAGAAATCAAATTAGGGGTGTTAGAAGAGGAGCTAGGCTATGTCGTGTTGTTAGTAATAGGTTAAGTGACAAGAGCATTGGGTAGTAGGAATAGAAGTGGGAATTTGTAAGGGTGGAGTGGAGGCCATGAAAGCCAAAGAAGAAGCTATATGGGGTGCCAAAGCGACATCCTAAGAGTTTGAGGAAACATCACAAGTATTTTTAGTTTTGATAAGAGCATGAATAATATGTGGAAGATGATCGGGATTGTCATGCAAAGCTTGGAATTTTTTAACTATTTTCTAATTGTTCTTTATCAACATTATTTTCCTCATCATATGAGTGCTCATTATTAGATGCTTCAATATCATGAAGAGGAACCTTTTAAGCATTGGCAAAATGGTTTTCAAGTTCAGCCATTAATGTAGGAATTTCAGCCATGGATTTTGAAACCCTACAAGTAGAAGGAGGAATCTCTAGATTCTCAAAAGACCCAAACCAACCACTACGGGTAATGGGCATAAGAAAGGGATTCAAAATATGGGTTCACCAAATGATTTAACAAAAATAAACTATTTGAGTCTTCTTTGTTAAATTCCTATATAGGCTATAACAGTATATATAATAGTTATTTTGTAATGAAGTACAGATATGACCTAAGAAATGAGTAAAGTAAGTAAATCCCTAAGTGCAATGAAGAGTTAGAACACTTAGCTGATTTCACAAATAATCCTTGTAGTGTGTAAAGGTGGAAGACTAAAAATAGAAGTGCAGGATACCACGGCCGAGCCCAAAAAATGCAAGAGTGCAGGAGAAACAAGGACTAGGGCACCTAGACTGGTAATGTGGTCCTTGGGCATTAGGATCCCTCTCTGGGCATTAGGTTCTACACATATGCTTAGAAATTGAATTTTACAGGGTCGTGAACTTATTTGAAGCCATCATTTTCTTTCACTATAATATTGCACTATGATTGTCAATGTCACCAATAACCTATGATAAATAAGACCACCTACAAAACCCTCAAAAGAAATTCAAATCCTAAAAATGAAATATGAAAAATGAGGGTTCGGATTGTTCTCGGCTATCAAACAAGTGATATTACGATTGAGAATTTCACTACATCTCATACCCAATGTAGTTCTATGTGTGTGTGTGTAAAATTATGCCCTAGGAGGCTCTTGTGCATGTCACACTTGATAACAAGCAAGTAGCTAGATGTAAAAGATGTAAATAGATGTGTGCATGGAAAAATGAACTTCCCTCCTATGAAGTGTATGCAAAATAACTAGCCCTTGTCCCTTGGATGAAGCTAGATGGATGCAATGATGCTCTTTAGATGCCTTTAGATGTAACCTTAGGTGGTGATAGTAGATGTTTAGAGCTTGGTCCTTTAATTTTATCCCATAACATTATATTTATATTCTTCCCTTGCTTGAATTTCATAATTGATCACTAAAAGGCCAACCCCTAAGAGATAAGGATGCCCAACAACTAGAAAGGACCTAAAAGGAGTGATTAAGATACAAATAGGTCTAGGGAACCCGGAGAGGATGAGGGCTTTGGTGGCTAGAGCCAAAGAAAGTGAAGTATCGAGGGTCGACTAGGTAGTAGGGTTTACAAGGCCAACATGGAGAATAGAAAGGAACCTAAAAGGTAAAAATAGTGATCAATTAGTACTTTTCTCCCTTATGAAACATATGAATGCAATGCATGTGATTATGACCTAGAAATGTACCCAAGTGCGTGATTTAGTGTCTACACATGGTGTTTTCGAAAATCAGTTGATTATTTATCTACATGAGAGTGTGGAAGTCATAAATGGAAGGAATTTACAATATCAAGGTAAAAATACCTTGGAATAACTTCAAAAATAAACACACTCAATAAATACCTCTAAAAATGCTTATAATAATGTAAATGTTAAAAATTTCCTCACTTTAATAGTTAGCATACAAGCCAAGAATAAAACAATCCCAACTTGGAAACTATTTTAATGTACACAAAAATGAACCCCTAGCTGAAAATAGGTGGCACTTTATAAAATAGTGCATTTACAAATCAAATAAAGTCAATAAATTACAAGCTCATGCTAAAAGTATGCATTTGTTACCTTATGAACCCACCATTTTAAAGTACGTGAAAAAATATACTTTCAAAAATAAGACATCTTGATCCAACACACAGATCAAAAGATATGGCCAATGGAAAGTATAAAAACAAAGACACAAAAACAATTGTTGAACAAATTTTATCATTCCTACTCAAATTAATGAACTAGTACTAAAGAAAATAAGTAACTCTAAATATGTGAGGGTTTAAGGTACCTTGAGATGGGATGACGATGGATGCAGATGCAAAAGAGCAAGATCCTTCTCCACAATGAGTCCAATGACCTACAAATCAAGTGAACTCAACAAAAAAATATTGATTAGTAGATAGATGGGAGGGTTTCCTGAAAATGTCAGTCCCAGAAGTGAAAACTTCCTAGGATGGATGTCAACCCTTGTTTTGATAAATATAAGATAAAATAAATTAAAGTTAGATATAATATTATGCGAATCTGAAATAAAATAGAAAATGAAATTCTAGATGTAAGATAGAAATGCAAATATTATCTAAATGCATACAAGATAAATCAAACATGGGTGGATTGACAAAAAACCCAGATCAGTAGAGGTTAGTCGACGGAAGATGAAGGCAAATCAATTATGTAAAATGTAAATCGATGGCCTTAGAAGTAGATTTGGAGTTAGCGATGAACCGAGATGAAATTCTAAGAACTCGCAAGAGATCTAAAACTGGATCTAACAAAAATGATGCAAGAAAATTGATAGATGTGATGGCTATAAGCATTCGACAACAACCTGGCATGGGATCGGGACGGTGACTTGGGAAAGTGAGTCGATAATATGCGACTGAGATAGATTTATGATTTTATAATGTAAGAATAGACAAAAATGAAGGATGAAGAAGGATGAGTAAAGGATGGGGTAATGGCAAGGATCCAAGATGACTGCAGAACCTACAAGGATGAAGCACAAGATGAAGGAAAGAAAAATGGGCTCCACATAAGCTCAAAATGTCTTCAAATCTCCAAAATGATGAAAGAGGTCTTCAAAAGGAAGATCCAAGTTGATAGTAGTTGGTGAGAAGAGGAGAGAAGAACAAAATCGAAGAAAATTCCTCCTTTGCAAGGAGGGGGTAAAGGCATATTTATAGGGGATAAATGGTAGGTGAGAGGTAGGAAAATATTAAATAAATGCATTTAGGGAGGATAAGTGATAGAAAAATATTAATGAGGGTAGGTGGGAACCTAGGGATGGATAAAAAGTGGTTGAAATAAAATAAAATATTAAATAAAGGCAAAGGGGGAGATAAAAATTATTTTATTAGGACCTAGGGATAACAAATGGAGATATTGAGGAGGATAAAATGTGGTTGGAGGAAAATCATTAAATGAGGGTCTAGGAATAATAAATAAATGTGATTAGGGATTAATTAAATGGGATTAAGGGTGAATTAGGGAAATAAAATAAATTATGGGGTAATAGAGGAAAGTGGGAAATTTGAAAATGGGATTTAGGAGGGAAAGGGAATTTGAATAGAAGAGAGATATGCATGTAATAAAGAAATAAAAGGAGAGCGAACACGGGGTGAGGGAGCGATACCAAAAATTGGTGTCTACATTTTCCCCTTTTTGTTGATTGGTTTGCTTTAGGAAAGCCATGAGACAAAAATGAGAAGTGATGAAGGATGATGATGACGATGGTACTCCCCCTCAAACTAGGGATCGATGATGCAAGAAGAATCGATCACGAGTTTGAAAGAGATAGATGGAGAAATTAAAAAAGGATGAGAGAAAGGAAAAAATATGAGACAAGAAGAAAAAGGATGCCCCAAGCATAGGGGAAGGACCATTGATAAAGATAAAACAAAAAAAAAAATATGGTGGTGATCCTAGAATCACATTGGTAGGGACATAACACAACCTATGATGGAGGCAATGTTAATGGCCTACGGACCCTATGAGTTAGAAAAGATCACTGCAATATGGAGGGAATCCAATGGGAATCCACTCTCTTGTGCACAATTCATGGGACCAATAGTTTGAAGGAAGACATCAAAATATGTGCAAATAAATGTGAGGATGGTCAAAACAATGGTCCTGAAAAATTTGGGGGCAATGTGTTCTCCTTCAAAAAAGAATAAATCAAATATGCATCCTAGTGGGAAACAAGGAAAGATGAAAATAAGTTTTAAGATGAAAAGATGGGTGTCGAGGAGGGATAAAAATGGTCATAAGTGGGCTTAGATTAAGATGAAAATATGGTGCCTCAAGAGGGATCAAAAATATGGATTATAGGTTGGGTATAAAAAGATGGGGTTGTGAGATGATGAGATAAGACAAGATCGATAAGGATGAGATAAAAAGATTGGATGAGATAGAAAAATTGATAAGATGGGATGAGAGAAAAGATTAATAAGATGCATAAAATATGACATATTGGATGAGATATAAGATTGATAAGATGAGATAAATTTGGATTGGATGTGAAAGATAAAATGATACCTTATAGGGATGACCTAAAGTGTAGGATCACACGTAGGATTGATGCTTTGAACTAGATTGGAGGTAAACAAGAAAAGGAAATAACACAAGGCAATGCACTTGCAGCCAATAGTAGTGTTAACACATAACCAATGATAGTTAGTTATTCCAAGGATCATGAGGGAAATATGGAAGGTGAGCTTATGAACCTAATGTCGACAAAAAAAGGGGTTTAGATGTAACTCATACGTGGGAAAATAGGTTCTCCTTAGGTGGTTGTCCTAGGTCTATGCCCTAACTTTGAGAAATATGACAAACTGATCAATGCGGGAAGTTTTTATGGATGAGAAAGATGATCGATGCGGGAAGATTTCTTAGGATGCTTGTTTTTGATATTTTTGCTTTTTCTTTTGAATATATAGAAGGATGATCAATGCGGGAAGCCTTCATTGCCATGATATGAGATGGTAGCCATCCTTCAGGGAGTGGTCTACATTTATTTTTTTATGCTTTTTGGATTTTTTTTTATTTTTTTGATTTTATAGATGGAAAGATAAGATATGCATGATAGTTTTCCTTCGAGGGATCAATCTATACTTTTGATATTTTTTCTTTATATGAACAATTGTCCTTCGAGGGAGTAGTCTGTTTTGGATAAGATAGCTTTTGATGAGCATCCATGATTTTGAATTTAGGATAGAGTTGGGATATAGGTAATTAGACCACTTGGGGAGGGGATGAGAATGATGTACAAGTGACACCCATGGACCCTTAGCATGGTTCTAGTAGGTAGATAAGAGGGTGATGGATGTAATGATTGTGGGTTCCCACCTAGAAGGAGGAACTTGTCCATAAGGAATATGCTATGGGAAAAGTGGGTGCCCATATTCAAGGTCATAGATAGGAAAGTGATGGTAGACCACATAATTCCAAATCATTATGATGAGAGATGGAAGAGGCTAATGATGGATGGATGATCATTGAGATGACTAAGTTCATGTTGGTAGGTATGTTAACAATAGAAAGGTCACAAGTGTAATGTGTTAAGAGGTTATTTTCTGGTTTACCATCAAGAGACACTAAACGATAGGTTCCAGATCCATACTTATGTGTGATAATGTATGGTCCAATCTAGTTGGGAGAAAAATTTCCACATTGGCTCCTTTCTAGAGTAATGAATTTTGATTAAAATAAGGTAGGGGAAGGGACATGATGTCATCCATGTCCATGGGATGGCTGGATGAAGAAGAAGATGGATCAATGTGCATGGGAGATGTGGATGAAGAAGAAGACATGAAAGAGGATTAAGAGTGAGGAGTGGATACTCCCCAGTGAGAGATGTTGCATCACATTAGGAAACTTGGATGCAATATGGATGAGCTAGTAGATGTCGAGGGAGATGGGGTAGGATTTTTAGAAGGAGTAGTGATGATGACTTTGGGTTTTGATTGGATAGATGATTAGGATCATGAGGGTGAGAGGATTGGTAAATATGAGTAGTATTGATAAAAGGGGGATCCTCCTTAAGAGAAGTAGATCTGAGGAGGATTATGATGAATGATTTGATGGAGAGATTTTTGATTCCTTAGGAGGTGAGGATTCGATTAGAGGATTGGATTTGAATGTGGATGAGATAGAAGGAAGAGGGTGATCTTTCATGAGAAGGTCATCTTCTTCATGAGATTATGGATGAGAGTTTGGAGGGCCTTACAATGTTTGGTATCATGTCCTGGGTATGATGATAAGTACAAATGTTAGAATCAAACCATGATGGTTTTTTCCATGTGGATCAAAATATTTGATAGGAGGAAGAGTGATTGTAGATGCTTGAAGGAGTTGTTGAAATATTTTAGTATACGATCCATGGGGGTTTTTTGAAGAAGAGGTTATAGATGAAGTGGATTTGAGAATGGTGGATGAAGGTAAGAGGGATGGTTTGCTTTGATGAGGCTTCATGGGAACCTTGGATTCTGTCTTAGAGTTAGAAGAAGGTGATTGTGACTTGGTTTCAAGTTTGGTGATTGGGGACTTAGATGATTTGGATTTTAATTTAAAAATTTTGGATGGTGATTTGAAGGGGGTCAAATTTGGAAGGAGGATTATATTGTTTTGATTTAGATTGTTAGATGGGGGTATTAGATGAAGGGCTTGGCCCTAAGATGGAAGGAGATGCTCCTAAGAGTGATGATGTGACATTAGATTTCTTAGGAGGGTTAGTCTTGGGAGGAGGGAGCTCCAAATTTTTGTGTGGGTGTGTAAGGATTTTTGATGGGTATGCCAAGGTTCTTAGACTTTGGTTGTGAGGATTTTCCTTTGGCAGAATGATGACGATTTCAACTGGGGGTCTATAGAAGTAGAACTAGATAATGTGGATTTGTGTTGTGGATGTGGATATTGAAGATGGAAGGGGTTTTTGGATGATGTGATTGATGAGATCAAAAGGGGTTGTATATTTTGTAGGTTTAGGATTGATTGTTGTGTAGGGGTGATTGGTTTTATAGATGGGGCATGAATATCATTTGTGGTTATCTTAAGTGGGGGTGTTTGTAGTATATATTTCAAGAGGTGGTGGATGTAGTGTATAAATTGAGATGATGTGGGTATGTTATGATAGTAGATGTGATTGATGTGGAATGGGTATAGGATGTAGGAATATGTTAGGTGATGTGGGATGAAGATGATAGGTGTAGATGGTGGAGATGTTGGTGATAGGAATGGGGTATGTGGTAGATATAGAGATGGGGTAGATGTAGTAGATGGATGTGGGTGTAATATGTAGATGTAATTAGTGTAGATATGATGAAGTAGATGTAGATGTGGTGTAGAAGTAGGTGTAGATGTTGATGTAGGTTATGAATGAAGGGGTAGAATTGATTGTGGAGATAGATTGTAATTGATGAAGGAATGATGGGTGTAGGAGAAAGGTCTAAAATAGTTGTGGGTGTAATAGATGAAGAGGTGATGGGAGTAGTGATAGTGTTGGCTCTTGATTTATGGTATTGATTGTGTGAGCATTAGGTGCTTAAGATGTGGGGGGTGGAATTTGATTTGTTGGTGGATGATTGGGGAAATGGTTGTTTAAAGACCTCAAGGGCTGATTAGGTGGTGCATTAGGATTATCTACTTGATGTCACCACGATCTATGAGTTTTTGGATGAGATCTTTGAAGGAACGACACTTCTCAATGTTGTGACCTTGGAACTTGATGGTACTTACAATAATGTCCTCATGATACCATGTTGGTTTGGGTCATGAATCATCAAAGGGTCGGATGGGAGGAAGTTGAATAAGATGGACCACCATTAACTTGTTAAATATTGAACTATATGATTCCCAAGAGGGGGTATAGTTAGGAGGTGGTCTAGGAGATCTTTTTGTGGAGGCTCCATGTGAGAAGTGGATGTGGAGGAAGATTTGACCAATGGTGTTAGTGATGTTCTTAGATTTATCACCATGCATGGAGGACTTGGTAGTAAATTCAGTTTGGGTTTATTTGATCAAAGTTTGAGATGGCCTTTCTCAAGGGCACGAAGTTCAAGTTTACGAGCCATGGTAAATGCCTCTTCAAAGGTTTGAAATGATTGTATTTGAAGAGTAGAGGATATATGCTTCACACAAGAACATGAGAAGAGTTCAATAATTTAGTTTGTGGAAGGGAAATGATAGTTGGTTAATGATGCCATGCCATCATGTGATGAAAATATGAATAGAATTGTCATCATCATATGTGGAATGGCATAAAGGTCAATGATAGTGATCTTACACACAATATTGATTGAGAAGTGTTCTAGGAATAATTGCACAAGTTGGGTGAAGGAGAATAATGAATGTTGGGGGATCCATTATACCAATCCAATGCGGGACCAACTAATGACATGGGGAATGTGTGAAGCATAAGGTCTTGATCATGGGAAATGAGGTAGCATGCAATGTATAAAAGCACAAAGGTGTTGTTGAGGATCCTCCTTACTATTGAATTTAGAAACTTTGGATCCCAATATGGAGGATAAGGCTTAATAGGAACCGAGGGGTTGATGGGTTCATTACAAATTTGATCATATGAGAATGTGGTTTTGGATCCCAAGGTAGCGGCTTCAAGATTATCCATTCTACTTAATAAAGCATGCATGGGATCATTGGTTGTGTGGGGATGAGAAGTTGGAGGATGTGGTTGAGGAACATATGAGGTAGATGGATTAGGTTGTTGATAAGTTTGTTTGAGGATGAGTAGGTGTTTGTGGAAGTGTTTGATAAGGGGAATGTAATTAAATGGTTGTGATTGAATGGGTTGTGATAAAGGTTGTTGTTGGGAAATGGGGATGTGATAAGATTGGTGAGATTGGGTTGGATGTTGAGAGATGGGGACATTTAATTGGTTTGATATAGGATGAGTTGGGATGTAAGTGATGGGTGGTTGAGATACTTGAGTTGATTGATTGGGAAGTATGTAGTGATAAGCACCTCGAGGAGGAGGTTGATGGATTTGAGTTGATTCAGATGGATGGGGTGAAGTGATCACATTGGCATGAACATGGGAAGTGGAGATAAGAGGTAAAGTTGAATTGTGTTGTTTAGGTGGAGGAGGAAGAAAGTGAGACTCTTGTGATAATTGGATGGGAGTATTAATAACCATAGTGGATGAAGAGGTGATGGGGATAGAGGGAGTGATCATGGTGTTAATATGAGGTAGATTATGGGGAATGGGCATCACCAATTGAGTGGTTTGATGATCATGAGAGGTTGTGGTAGATTTATGGACTAGATAGTCATAAAGGGTGATAGGATTAGCATCAAGGAGTTCTTGAAACTCCAAGCATCCATGAGGGATGGTAGGAGGTCCAAGAGTCTCTAAAGGAGTAAAGATGGAGGCATAGTTAGTCTAGAGGAAATGGACTAATGAGAGATAGAAGGATTGGTTTCAAGATGGGATCATTTTGGATGACATGGGTCTCATGAAGAGAGACCATAGAAATAAGGGTTGGGAGACCAAAGGTGTGATCATAGGTGTAGAAGAAGGAGTGACAAGTGTGGAAGTTTTTTGGGAAAGATCATCAAAAGTGGAGATATTGTTGGATGAGGTAGATGGTTGTGTTTTCTTGGCTTGAGAATGGGTGATAACAGGCATAAAATATAAAAAAAAAGAACTTATACAGTTTATTAATAAAAAATCAAGCAACAAAATTTTGATCATCTTGATTATTTAGAATGATGTGAAAAAGAAGAAAAAATGGGCTCAAAGGGAACCTAGGAAATGGAAATCTATGGATGGTTTCAAGAAATTTTGGATGGAGTCCTCGATATACCCAAGGTATGTGAGGCATGAATATGTGATGAATACTAGTACGGGGTTTAGTATTGGGGCCTACCCCTCACTTCATGGTCCCACAATGATAAGGGAGTCAGGTGCTTAGCCAATATACCTATAGTTGAAAAAATTATAACGTGGCTAGAACACCATGAAGGATTTCTATTATTGGGTGATGAAATCCAAATAGTTCCACCTAGGAGGAGATGTTTAAGATGTGTAAATTGATGTGTGCATTTTGGATGTGTGTGATAAAGTGTATGCAATGAGTTAAACCCCTAGTTAAATATATTTCCAAGAAAGTATGAGGGTTTATTTTTAGATCCAAATGAAATGTGTAGATTCAATGAAAAAAAAATATAAGAGATGTAATGAAATGAAAAAAGAGATGAGGAATAAAAATAAGGAATACTTGGATAATGCTTTTCCTTTTTATTTGGATTTTTAATTTTAAGCAAGCAAACAAAATCCAATTCAGGCAACACAATCCAATGCAAGAAATAAAATCATTGCTCCTACCTACGAGGTTAGTAGACAATGGATAAAATAAAATGGAAATAAAAGACTCGCCAAAGAAGGGTGTGTCCCACCAGGCATGCCAGAATTTTGAGTTGATTTTATCATTCCTATTCAAATTAGTGAACTAGTACTAAAGAAAATAAGTAACTCTAAATATGCAAGGGTTTAAGGTACCTCGAGATGGGATAATGATGGATACGGGCACAAAGAGAGATCCTTCTCCACAAATGAGGCAATGAACTAAAATTAAGTGAACTCAACAAAAAAAAGATGGATTAGTAGATAGATGGGAGGGTTTCTAACAATGTCAATCCCGAAGTGAAAACTTCCTAGGATGGATGTCAACCCTTGTTTTGATAAAGATAAGATAAAATAAATGAAATTTGGATATGATATTATGCATAATTTGAAATAAAACAAAAACAGAAATGTTATATGCAAGATAGAAATGTAGATATGATCTAAATGCATACAAGATAAATCAAACCTAAGTTGGGTCGACAATGACCTAGACTGTAGAGGTTCAAGGATGGTGATTGAGGAAGATCAACTGAACAATGATGTAAAATAAAGATCTAATGGCCTTGGAAGCATATTCTGAGTTGATGATGAATTGAGATGAAAAGGTAGGAACCTCAAGAGAACTAAAACTTTATCCAATAGAAAGGATTCAAGATAATTATAGATGTGATGGTTGCGGAGTAGGGTCAACGGTGATTGGTATGGGTCGACGATTCGATGCAAGTCACCAGAGACCGCGATATTATGATTTGATAAGGTAAAAATAGACAAAAAGAAGGATGAATAAGATAAATAAAGGATGGGGTAGTACAGGATTCCAAATGACTACAAACCTGCAAGGATGAAGCACAAGATGAAGGAAAGACAAAGGGGCTCCACACAAGCTCAAAATGTCTTCAAATCTCCACAATGATGAAAGAGGTCTTCAAAAGGAAGATCCAAGTTGATAGTAGTTGTTGGTGAGAAGAACACTTAAAAATTCCTCCTTTGCAAGGAGGGGGTAAAGGCATATTTATAGGGGATAAATGGTAGGTGAGAGGTAGAAAATATTAAATAAAGGCATTTAGGAGGATAAATGATAGGAAAATATTAAATGAGGGTAGGTGGGAACCTAGGGATGGATAAAAAGTGGTTGAGAGGAAGGAAAATATTAAATAAAGGAAAAGGGGAGATAAAATTATTAAATGAGGACCTAGGGATAGCAAAATGGAGATATTTAGGGAGGATAAAAGGTGGTTGGAGGAAAATCATTAAATGAGGGTCTAGGGATAATAAATAAATATGATTAGGGATTAATTAAATGGGATTAAGGGTGAATTAGGGGAAATAAAATAAATTATGGGGTAATATAGGAAAGTGGGAAATTTGAATAAATGGTATTTAGGAGGGAAAGGTTAATTTGAATATGATGAGAGATATGCATGTAGAAAAGATGACGGAGAGTGAACACGAGGTGAGGGGGAGTTATACAAAAATTGGTGTCCACAACAAAACCTACAAAAACTAAAAAAATTCAAAGTTTGGGCCACCAAAAGTTACAAAAACTAATCCAATATGTAAAGCATAAAAAAATACACAATCTAGAAAAATCTCTGTAGGCCTTCGAGCTGAAAATACGGCCTCTGGAAAAAAATTTGTCAAAAAATGATGCTCAATGGTGCAGAATATGTGAATTTTTTTGCACACCGACTAAAAATGATATCTCGTATGTCATATGATGGCTAAAATAAGCAACGAGAGGATAATTATGGTGTAAGGGGATAATTTAGAGAATTAGGAGGGTCATATAGCAGACCAAGAGCTTTAAAAAGATCATAAGGCTAAACATGTAGCCTAAGGGATTTTAACTTCATAAATATTGGTACAAAATGCCTTGAAAAATAATACTTTTCATCACACCATCTATCATGATCAATACAAAATTTCCAAAATTTATCTTTATCAAAGATAAAGTGTAGACATGTGCATTTGAAGGGTTTCCCAAACAACTACAAACTTAAAACGATGCTCCAAGAGCACCATAAGCCCAAATTACAAAAAGTGGATTTTCTGGAAATCTCATGAGATGAAGAATCTAAAATTTAGTGATTGGATTGTCCATCCTACAAAAATTCATAAAAATATTGTCATGCACCCTACATGTTTTGGTTTCTCCCATGGAAGTGAAACTTGAAAAATTCACATAAAATAATACTTGCATACAAAAATACCATTTTTTAAAATGTGTATTTTTAAAATTAGAATCCATTATAAATATCAGAACAAAATTTAAAATCTAGTTTTATCCTGAAATTAAAGAAATTCCTTAAACAAGGTAGGAAAAGGATTTTTTGGTAAGAATAAAAAGATCATGTGGATTTTTAATACTAGCACATTGATATGCCTAAAATATTACAAATAACTTGGATAAGTATATAGATCAAAAGAAGAATAAAAAAGGCTTGATGAAATAGTTTTCATGTGGCAAATTATTGGGTTTTCACCAATAGTACGGGCTAAGCCCCTCCTTCTTGTGTATGGGGAGGCTCTCATTATTGAATGCAAACTAATTTAATCTATCTAGAAGTTGTGGGGTGGCCAATAGGCTAGGGATCACACAGGAACACTCCACTGAACTTGTGGCAAAGTGTTTGTACAAGGTACAAGGGAGGAATTTGTAGTGAAGAAAGGTAAAGGGGAGTTGGGTAAATAAGGAGAGAGAGGGTTACTATTATGAGTAGGCACTAGTAGAGTTCACACACAATAACTAAAGTAAGTCCACATATAATTATAAGAACACAACAATGCAAACCATGATAAGAAAATACAAACCATATACATATACTTCCATTGATTCATTCATCAAAGGTGCAGACACCTCTCTTCGTATTACAATATTATCATATATGAAAAGTTTGAAATAGAGGGTAGACGAATATGAAACAAGAAATAGAAGAACTGCAGATTTTATTGCTTGATGTAGAATTGAAACTCTCAACAACATACATTCAATCAACAATTTTCAACCCTTTGGAATGGAGAATCCATTCCAATTCATACGATACAATCTCTCCTTTCATCCACCCCCACATGACTCTTCACCTATCCTCACCACTTGTGACCAATCATATTCCTAAAAAGTGAGTCTTTCTTATTATTGGAAAAAGGACTGTTAAAATGTTTAAGTAATGGTCACTTGAGTGAATAGGAAAAATAACAAAAAATTACATTCTCAATTGAAAATTAGAATATGGAGAGAGAGAGAGGATAGAAAGCGAAGGAGTTGACTGATCTATTGTTGATGAAGAGCAATCTGATTTGAGGCATGGTGACCACAAAATCCACCTTCTGTAAGATGCACAGAAACTTTAGATTGCAGAATGACTGTTTAGAAACAATTTTGTGATATCCACCAATGTGAGCTTGAGATAACCATGATAATAACTCATGATGGTTCCTTCTTGATCTCATAATGAGAGTGAGGATCACTTTCTTGCTTTATAGGATTTCACAATTGGTCCTTGGTCATGAGAGACAACTCACGATGCTTAAATTTCTTGAGGTTTCTCCTTCACTTATGGAAATATGCCTTCATCATGTGGGGAAAGGGATGGTCCCTGAATTATAATTCTTGAGAAGTGGCCACCGGTTGGAATGATACGAGGAGATGGCAATGACTAGACAACAAAGTTTGAGTTGAGTGTTTAGGAACACCAATAAGTGAATTGTATAGGGCTAGTTGATCATTCTTATGACTATGGTGTTCTAAAAAAAGATCACATCTTCTTTCTTCATTAGCTCTAGAATACTCTGAATGAGATAAATTCATACAATTCTTGTGCACATGTTTCTTATGGAAGTAGGTGACCTTTTATTGATAGCAAGAAGACGATCCTGATGAAACTTGAAGGAATGAATGGGAATGAGGTGATTCCTTGATTCCTTGAGCACAACGATCTTGAGTGCCTTTCCAACTCAACTAGCTTGGTTCAACATTCTTTTGAGAGATAATTTCCTCGTTTTTCTCCATGAATTTCTCATCTCATTTTGATCATGATGACATTCTTTCCTAGTTCGCAACTCACTTTCTCAAGAGATATTTTGTTTGGTTAGAAGCATGATTAGACATTCCTCAATTTCCCCTCATGAAGAAACAATACATGAATGGAAAATGAGCTCCATGTTCTTATCCTACATAATGCATTGGAACACTGCAAACTTCACAATTGCAAGATGTGAGATTCTTTTCAAGAACATGCCAAGTGTTTAGAAACACTTCACAAGGAATGCATTGCTTGAGATGACAACTTTCCCTATGCACATATAATCCTTCCCATCATGATCATGATTCCCATACTCTCGATGAATTTAATTTTAATGAAGTTATTTATCCTCTTCAATCTCTTTTCTTGCCTCATAATGTTCTTGGCTTTCACTTATTGCACCTCAATGTGCTCGCCTTGTTCCTTGACACAATTGTGGTCAAAATGGTGCTCCAAGATCCTTGTGGAAGGTTAATTTCCTTGTTTGACCTAAAAACCCACCTTGAAACCCTATGAGGATTTCAAAAATCAACACTATAAGAAAATTGGATTTTCCACAACTTTCTGAACTAAAATTGGAAACTTTCTATTTTTAGCAAGTCCTAGCTAGGACTATTATTTTCAGAAATTTTACCATGTTTTCACTCCCTAATATTTCTTACATGTCTAGAGGACCATGGATTTCAATATTTCACCTTATTTGACCACTTACTATTTATATTCATTCCCTGAGACACATGTTATTTTTTTAGTAAGTGTGTTGCAGTGTGTTGATCGATTAACTGAAAGCGGTCTTGAAATTATGGATTTTATTATGAGATTCCCTGCTCCAAATTTTGGATGATTCCTTCATCTGAATGAGTAGGAATTTTTTTATTCAAAAGGTAAATAATACTGAGAAAAATTCAGTCCTCCATATCTCAAAAAATCAACAACTTCATCATGCGAAAAGTGGTTCAAATAAAACTAGATTTTTCGAAGATCCTTCGCTCCAAGTTTTAGATGATTTCACATTTTGTATCTTTAGGGAATTAAAAAAGTTTTGAGGCAATAATTCTGATGAAAAATACATTCTTCAATATCCCTAAAAATAGGACTTCATGGCACAAAAACTAGCTCACATGAAACTAGATTTTTCAAGGATTGTTCTCTCCAATTTTCAAGTGATTTCACCTGTCGGATCCTCGGGAAGTGAAGAAGAGCCTTACCATCCTTTTGCTACTGCATCATGGAAAAAATTAATGGAGGATTGAATATTTGACAGAAAATTTTTACCCAAGTTACCAACTATGAAAAAAAAATTCAGCTCATCTTGTGTTACGCTTCACATAGGGATCTCATGCTTCATTTCCGAATGGAGAACTATGTGCAACACTCAGTATTCATGGTCATGTTTGTTCTAGAATATTATGGGAAGAATGGAGGTTGTGTTCATATGTTTTTTTATATCTAATGGCTTTAAAAATGGATGGAATGTCAAATTGGGTGAGGAAATAGGCTTAAAACCAAGTTACTTTGTGTTTTTGTATTGCCCTATGATTATTTTTGTTCACTTTGAAGTGCAAGAGTTTCTCGGACACAAAATAGGGTTTACAATCTTGATTGAGGGTGAATTTTGTTTCCCTTATTTCCCATTAAGAATGGGGACAAGAGGGATACAAAATTGCACCTCAAGAAGATGCTTGACAAGTGTCACTCCAAGGTTGAATGCAAGGAGAGTGGGAAAACAAGCTGAACTCCCAAGAGCTAAAGTTTGATCACATGTAGAACTGAAGAGGGGATAAGGTGGGGAGAATTTTTTTTCCTCTATTTCCCCTTGGGAAATGGAAAATAGGGACACAAAATTACACCCTCACCAGAGGGTGACATTTGTCACTTAGAAAAATGACTAAGTACAAGCAACACACCTCCACAAGAGAGAACTTGACAAAATGATTCCTGGAGCTCCAGAAGGTATTTTCACATGAAACTTTATATTATTTTGAATCCCAAGAACATTTAAAGAACAATGGGATAGGTTTCAGACCTCAATTGTTCTTTCATATTAAAAAATTGGCCCCTTTTTCTTAAGGATGACAAGGTGTGTCTGCCAAGAATGAGATGCCTTGAGAAACCATCATGTATTGTGAAATATGTGACAATTCCAAAATTAAGATAATTAATCAAATTTTATAATTCCTGTTTTTTTCTTTCACATTCCTTACAGAGCTCCAAAATCCTCTGCGAGAAGTTTAGGTACCAATTTTGAGTGTATACTCCTTACCCCTGAAGAACCCGCTTTCACATCAATTGTTCCCAAACCTCCAAAACTTCCCTATTCCCAAATCAATTCCAAGACCTTCATTACTATCCAATACCATGTACGGATAAGTGTGGGATTTTATATCCTTACCAGATGGTGCACACTTGCCTTAAAAGGCCAAAATTAGCCTTTCGGAGCCTATTGCAGAGCTAGTCTTGATTGCTCTTCACCGAATGAAATTGTTGTCTTTGAAACATTACTTTGAACACGAGATGACCTTCAAGTCTGGGATGGGTATTAAATAGAACAAAAATTTATCGGGACATGGATTTGGGAAGATTCAAAAGCAAATTTTCACATTTGGACTTAAATGTCATGCTTGAAGTTTGAATTTTGGTCTAGCAAAAATGCATGACAACAACTGGCTCTAGCTCACAAAAATTAGAATATAAAGGGAAAAATATAACCTCATCACTCTTGGGTGAGTAGACTAGTCCTTGTTCAAATCAGGTAATAGAGTCAACTCCTTACAATGTAAAACAAGAAAAGGTACGAAATGACAGGAGGGAAACACACCAAAAACAAGAAAAAAACCTAAATTACCTATGAACATGTGGGGAAAACCCACTTTCATTGAACCACGAATATAAACAATGTTCTTACTCATATATGAGTATCACCAAAAAAATTCTTCTACAAATCCATTGACAAGATCGCTGAAATATGAACCTTTCCTCAACTTCTTGAGAAATCTAGCATGATTGTTATTGTAATTGATGACCCGCTTATTCAGATTCATTACTTACATTTCTTCAACACATCCATTCCATATTCTCATTGACTCCCAGGTTTGTTTTTATTGTTAATTATCCTTCACTATTGTGAAGATGAGTTTTAGTCATACTAGGCTTATCAAACCGAGGCTGTGACATTTTATAGGCATTTTTTTTTACTATCATCGATTCATGACCATTATATTTACAAGTTGATTCTAGAAAGATGTTTTGGAAGATTCAACATTATCACTAGCCTCTTGATGTTCCATGTTTCTCAATTGGCCCAAAATCTTCTTCCATGTACTCGGCTCTTTCTCAACATGTTGTCCTATACCATGTGAAATGTATATTGCTTCATCGTCTTATAAAGAGAATGATCTCGAGTTTGGGAATGTAACATGGAAATTACCATCTTCTCCATCTTGTTCATTTTGAGCTTCGAAATCCATCTTCATGGTGAAATATCCTTTTCCTTGAGTAGAGTGAACATTAAAATATTCAAGCACATTCTTCTTCATACATCCCATGTCAAGAAGGTTATCGTATCGAACAAAATCAGCATTGAGACCATACACCATCCCATCTCTCCATTTTTTTTTGATAATGCCTCTATCCTCATGAAAGGGGAATGAGCACAAAATTGAAGCTGAAAAATTTATGTTGTCATTTTCCCAATCGTGAATACTAAGAACTAAGGAATCCATTTCCGGAAACATATTTTCATTCTTGCATCCTTTATTGTCCTCTTCCAATGAAAAGGTGAATCCATCATATTCTAAATATACTCTTTGGATGGAACCTCATACTAAACATCAAGAACATGGTTTGAAACATTGAACTCGCATGATAAGAAGTTGTCGGGATCCACATCACTCATCACTCCAAGATTGCTCTATTGTAAGTCAAGAGTCACCTAACCATCATCAACATCCAATGGGAAATACATGCTTTCAAATTCTGATTCCATCAAGTCACCATGATGTTTTTTGATCAATTCCCTAATGCTTGGATGCTCTTCAACCAACATGGGAAGTTCACCATCTTCCTCCAAAGTCATGAAAATTTTGTAAGACCTTGAGTCTTGAAATATGATATCCTCCTTTGGTCATTGTGGCCTTTGAATGATGTACTTCATTTTTTTAATGGGAAGAAGTTTCTTCATTTTACCATTGACAAGAATGATGGCATGTGACCAATCCATTTGTATATCTCCACCAACATCTCGATGAAGCTTCAACTCAACAATATGTCATATGCGATAGGTATATCCACTACAAGAATTCTCATTGTGATCTTCTTGTCATGAAAATATACAATTTCCACATGAGCATTCTTGATGGCCAACCGGAGGTACTTATTTCATTTCCATAGAGTAAAAATGGCCACTACAGGAGAAAGAGAGAGATCGATAGATTTATTAACTTTTACGGGCATGATGTTGTCGGAAGCACCAAATTCAATGATGCAATTATTAAGTTTATACCCATTAACAACATGGATATATAAAAAGGTTATATCTTCCCAAATTGGAGGGTGTGGAAGAAAGATAGTTCGGAGAAGGAGTGTAATGAAATGCATGAGCTATTTATTTTGCGATGATATTTTTGGAACATGAGGCATAACTAATTCCTTTGATATATTGAATGAGCCTATAAAATTGCTTGGGATGGGTGTTCAAGTATTCACTCACAAATTTGAACTTTGGATTTCTTGTAATTGTCAATGAAATTAAAGGATGAGGAAGTGTTAGGCACATCAGGGATTAAGGAAGTCTTCACATGATTATTCCTAGAATCTAAATAAATTTATTTTTCAAGGGAAGTTAAATGAGACTTTCCCAAAGAGGCAGAAGGATTCTGGGTTGAAGTAGTCTCATGCTTCTTCTCATCTGACCCTATGGAAGCAAACTTCAATGACCCTCCTTTCATTTTTGTTTTTGTAGATTCACCATTTGAGGATTTGAATTCTTAGCTTGGGCAACAGAAGAAGATCCCTCTTTCTCCATTTGTGATCAAGTGAATACCGTGTAGGAGTATTTTTCATGGATTCTTCAAAGTATTCATTGGGTAAAAACACATAGTACCTAATCCTGGCACATTCTTCTTCTCCTTCATCTTCAATTTATGATTCAATAACATCTTCTCCCTCATCTTCATCAACCTTGAATATTGCATTGACCAGTGGAGATTCCAAGGAAATCCTTTGAGGTGATCCTACAATTTGATTTCTATTTTGGTTCTTGTATGATGCATGTTGGGAAACTTCCTTCTTCAACATTATCAAATCATTGGCCAACTTTTGCAATAATGGATCAACTCTCTCATCTTTAGAATTTTGGGCCTTATCCTTCGTTGAATGATTCTTGATCTTTCCTAACAAGACAAGGTCATCTTTCAATTCAATGGAAATTTATTGAGTGTTGTTCAAATCTCTTGGTTGAACTCTGTGTAAAATGAAACTAACTTCAGGCAACTGGGCATTCACAAAGAACCTTTTCATATTATCTGCACAATAGGACGAGGTAATAGTGGGAATATTTTTATCAACTAGTTTGAACTTTTCCATGAAGTCTCTCATGGACTCTTGCAGCGATTATTTCTTCATTTGAATTAATTTAGAAATGAGGGCATGAGCATATTTTGTAGTATTGAATATCACTTCAAAATTACTTTTCATATTTCCCCAATTGTAAATTGAACATGATGGAAAGTAGTAGAACCAATCCATAACAACATCTTTTAATGTTTCCACAAATAACCGCACTACAACATCTTCATGTTGTAATCCAAGGATGCCACAAGCTGTGATGAAGGATGTGATATGATCATCAAGACATTGGTTTCCATATCCATAGAATTTAATTTATTTCTTGATCCTTTTGGAAGTTCATGAAGTGGTGGATCCAAAGCCAATAGACCAGTGTTTTATCCTTATGGAACAGGTGTTTGGTTCTTCTTCTCATCTAGGAATTTAAAATTCAATGGTGGGTGAAAGATAGGAGAATCAAGAGGATTTTTAGGGGAGTATCAGTAGGAGTTTGGATAGGATTTCTAGGGTACCACTTGATGAATTAGATGGAGATGAAGCTTGAGAGAAGTAATATGGATTATCTCTTACTTGCTCTTGTTGATTTTGTAAAGCTTCAAAATCAGGGTCAATGATTCCTCTCAATCTATTCAATTTGGTATATCTTCTTTCATCCGGTTTTCTCAAGTACTTAGGAAGGAAAGAAACTTGAAAAGTGCAGGTTTCTCAATAGGATTGCAAAAGGCATTTTGATCATTCAAATAGTTTTTTTGGTATTTTCAATTTTTGATTTTTATATTTTCAGAGATATTTATGGGTGCAAGAGGGTAGATCTCTCCCAAGCGGAGTCGCTTAAAACTATTGGCGAAATAATTTATCATGTGGAAAATTATTTGGTTTTCACTGTGAGATGGGGCTAAGCCCCACCTTCTTTTATTTGGGGAGGCTCCCATTATTGAATGCAAAATAATTTAATCTATCTAGAAGTTGTGGGATGGCCAATAGGTCGGGATCACATAGGAACACTCCAATGAACCAATGGCAAAGTACTTATACGAGAGTACAATAGGGAATTTACAGCGAAGAAAGGTATAGGAGAGTTGGGGAAATAAGGAGAGAGATGGAAGCTGTTTTGATTATGCACTAGCAAAAATCACACATAATAACCAAAGTAAGTCCAAATCCAATTAGAAGAACCAAAAAAATGCAAACCATGATGATACAAAATAAGCCCTAGACACGAATTCCATTGATTCATTCATCAAAGGTGTAAACACCTTTCTTGGTTTTACAAGATTATCATATATGCAAAGTTGGAAAGAGAGAGTAGAGGAACATGAAACAAGAAATATAAGAATTAAAGATTTTATTGCTTGATGTAGAAGTGGAACTCTCAACAACATACATTCAATCAAAAATTTCCAACCCTTTGGAATGGAGAATCCATTCCAATTTATAGCATTCAATATGTCCTTTCATCTACCCCCACATGAATCTTCACCTATCCTCATCACTTGTGACCATTCATATTCCTAGGAAGTGATTCTTTTTCTTATTATTGGAAAAAGGACTATTACAATGTTTAACTAATGGTCACTTAATTGAATAGGATGAAATAGCAAAAATTACATTCTCAATTGAAAATTAGAATATGGAGAGAGAGAGAGAGAGAGAGAGAAAAAGGTGAGGGATTGACTGATTTGTTGTTGATGAAGAGATTTCTAATTTGAGGCATGGTAATCATAATATCCAGCTTCTAAAAGATGCATGGACACTTCGGACTACCAAATGAGTGTTTAGAAACACTGTTGTGAGACCTTCGATGTGATCTTGAGATAACCATGGGCATCACTCATGATGGTTCCTTCTTGATCTCACAATGAGAGTGAGGATCACTTTCTTGTTCTTTAGGCTTTCACAATTGGCCCTTGATCATGATAGACAACTCACGGTGCTCAAGTTTCTTGATGTTTCTCCTTCACTTATTGAAATAGGCCTTCTTCATGCGAGGGAAAGGTATGATCCCTAAATTTAAATTCTTGAGAAGTGGCCACCGTATGAATGATATGAGGAGATGGCAATGACCACACCATATAGTTAGAGGTGAGTGTTTAGGAGCACTACTAAGTGAATTGAATATGGTTAATTTCTCATTATTATGACTATGGTACTATGAAAGAAGATCACAAATTCTTTAATTGACTCTAGAACACCCCTAAATGAGCTCAATTCACACACTTCTTGTGTACATGTCTCTCATGGAATTAGGTGACCTTCTCTTGATAGTAATATTAATCCCTGATGAAACTTTAAGGAATGAGGTGATTCTTAGATTCCTTGACCCCGATGATCTTGAGTTCCTTGCCAACTCAATTATCTCAGTTCAAAATTATTTTAAGAGATATTTTCCTTGGTTTGCTCCATGAATTTATCATTTAATTTTGATTGTGATGACATTCTTTCCTACTTCACAAATTACTTTCTCAAGTGAGATGTTGCTTGGGTGGAAGCATGCTTAGACATTGCTCAATTGCTCCTAATGAAGATCTGATCTATGAATGGAAAATGAGCTCCATGTTATTGTCATACATAATGCACTTTGGAACACTGCAAACTTTTCCTCCTTTGACTTGCAAGATGTGAGATTCTTCTAAAGCACAAGCCAAGTGTTTAGAAACACTTCACGAGGAATGCATTTCCTAAGGCGTGAATAATCCTTCCCATCATGTTCATGATTCCCATTCTTCTGATTAATTTAATTTTAATGAATCTATTGATCCTCTTCAACCTCTTTGCTAGCCTCACAATGTTCCTGAATTTCACATGTTGCGCCTCATGTGCTCTGCCTTGTTCCTTGACATAATTGTGATCAAAATGGTGCTCCGGCTCCTTGTAGAAGGTTGATTTAATTTTTACCTATGTAAACACCTTAAAACCTTGTGAGGATATCAAAAATAAATAATATAATTGGAGTTACCACAAATTTCTAAACCGAAATTGGAAACTTTCTATTTTTAGTAGGTCCTAGTCAGGGCTATTATTATTGGCAATTTTGCCATGTTTTCACTCCCTGATGTTTCTTTCATGTCTAGAGGACCATGAATTTTGAGAATTAAGTTTATTTTAACACTTATTATTAGTCATTCCCCACCATGGACACATGCTATTTTTAGTAAGTGCACTTGTAGGTGTCGGATTACAACGAAAGCAGTCTTAAAATTATAGGTTTTATTCTGAGATTCCCGCTCCAAATTTTGGATGATTCCTTCATTAAAATGAGTGGTAAAATGATTTTTTCATCATAGGGCTCAAAATACTGAGAAAAACCTAGTCCTACATATCTCAAAAAATCAACAACTTCATCGTGCGAAAAGTGGTTCAAATGAAACTAGATTTTTAAAGATCCTTCGCTCTGAGTTTCAGATGATTTGACTCACGGATCTTCGGGAATTGAAAAATTATTTGAGGAGGGATGAATGATAATTAAAAATTCATTCCTTAATATCCCTAAAAATATGTACTTCATGGCACTAAAACTATCTCAAATGAAACTAGATTTTTCTTGGATTGTTTTCTCCAATTTTCAATTGATTTTGCCTCTGTAAGATCCTCGGGAAGTGAAGAAGGGCATCATTCTACTTTTGTTATTATGTCATGAAATAAATTAATGGAGGATTGAATATTTGATAGTAAAATTTTACCCAAGTGACCAATTGTGAAAAAAATTCAGTTCATCTTGTGTGTTGCTTCAAATTGGGATCTTGTGCTTCAATTCCGGATGGAGAACTATATGCAACACTCAATCTTCATGGTCATGGTTCTTCTGGAACATTCTAGGAAAAATTGAGGTTGTGTTCATATATTTTCAGGTTTCATGGTATAAATAGTGGATTTAATGTCGAAATGGGTGAGGAAATAGGCTTAAAACCAAGTTACTTTGTGTTTTTACATTGCTCTTATAGTAATTTTTGTTCATAGAAGTGTAAGAGCTACTTAGGGGGAAAACTATTGAGTGAGTGGTGAATTTTTGTCCCCTATTTACCTTTATGAATGGGGACAAGAGGGACATAAAATTTAGCCTCATGGAGATGCCGACACAAGTGTCGCCGCAAGGTTGAATGAGAGGGATATATGGGAAAAACAAGCCAAAACACCCGGGAGCTGAAGTTTGGTCACATGCGGAACCTAAAGAGGGGCTGAGGTGGGATGTATTTTTGTGTCCCCTCTTCACCCTTGGTAAAGGTACAATAGGGATAAAAAAATCTCCCTCACCGCAGGGGTGACATGTGTCACTCAAAAATGACTAAGTACGAGCAATACACCTCTACAAGAGAGAACTTGACAAAACGATTCCCAGAACTCTAGAAGGTATTTTCACATAAAATTCTATATGATTTTGACTCCCAAGAACATTTTAAGAACAATGGTATAGGTTTAATAACTCAATTATTCTTTCATATTCATTCAATTATTCTTTTAACTTCAAAAATTGGCCCCTTTTTCTTCGGGACAATAAGGTGTGTCTACTAAGATTGAGATGCCTTCGAAAACCATTAGGTCTTGTGAAAGATATGATGATTCAAAAATTTATATAATTCCTCTAAATTTACAATTCCTATTTTTTTACTTCCAATTCCTTACAGAGCTCTCTCGAATTCTCTGCATAAGTTCAGTACCGATTTCAACCGCATACTCCTTACCCCGTAAAACCTCTTTCACATCAACTATTCCCAAACCTCAAAAAATTCCCTAAATCTTCCTAAATCAGTTACAAAACATTCATTCCTATCTAATACCACTTATGGATGAGTGTGGCATTTCAGATCCTTACCGGAGGGTGCACACCTACCTTGAAAAGGCCAAAATTAGCCTTTCTAAGCCTGGCTGAGAGCTAGTCTTCGATTGTTCTTCATTGAATGTAATTGTTGTCTTTGAAACATTACTTTGAACACTTAAAAAGATTATTCATCATGTTGGGAAGACCTATAAGGCCAGGATGGGTATGACATGGAATAAAAACTGACCGGGGAGAGGGGTTTGGGAAGACTCGGAAGAAAATTTTCAAATTTGGGCTTAGTTGTCATGCTTGGAAGTTTGAATTTTGGGTCTAGAAAAATGCATGACAAAAATTACCAAATGAAGGAGTATCACTTTGATACCATGAAATAATGGGTGAAACTCATGAACCTCCTCAATTTGGACTCACTCTAGAAATGTTAGAATTTGCTACAAATAATAAGAAATAATAGAAATAATTTACTGCGCCAATAAATAAAATGAATGAGATTGATATCAACAAGTTTCTCTATAGTTTAAAAATATAAGTGGTCTATATATAGAAAAATCAAGAGTTATAGTCCAAATTTTCTTTTGACTATATGATAGACATGTGTGCAATAACCTCCACATGAATAGGCATACATGAGACAAGTGGTCAAGCTATGAGTGCCACTTATCCTAATCTAATCCTAAGAGGTGTGCAAAGTATACTAAGTCAACAAAGCTTAAATAAAGCTAAGTGAACTAAGTAAACTTAAAATAAAATGTGCATGTATATAAATATTGCAAGAAAAGTATTAGTTGATAGTGGAAGTAAAAACAATTTGGTATTTGTTGAGATGATGCACGAGATCATAACCCATATCCAAATCCTAAAAATTTGACATGGTTGATGGAAGGACAATTAGGCATTTTGGGAGAACAATGTGAAGTGAAGATGAAGATTTACAATGATGCAAACAAGGTTTTGTGTTAGTGAGGCCTTGGAAATTCGATGAAGAGATGTTGTGTGATGAGAAACAAAAAATAGGGTGTGGAAGGTTGGATAAATTCATACTATAAACTCACTAATAGGTGAAAAAAAATTATCTCGCTAAGATCATATGGTTAGGTGCAAGAAAGAACATGCCATGTGGGATGGAGAAGGAAAATAATGATGTGGAAAATTGTTGCACAAAGAAGATATGGAGTACGTGAAAAACTAAAAATAATATGGCTGAAAGGTGAGGATGAAATGACATGGGAAATATGCAAACCAATATGGTAATATGTTTACCCCGCATAAGTGTGCAAGAGGATGAGAATTGGACATTTTCTCTACAAGTTGTGTGCATAATCATTACATAGAGGAAAGAGAAGCTGATAAGAAAATAAACACCCCATGTAGATGGATGAAGTCAACCTGTAAAGGATAGGGATGGGGTGTATAATACAAAGATGCTATTTGGTGGAGGAGGTCAGCCTCTTACCCAACTAACGCTAATAGTTGTGTAAGAAACCAAAAAAATATGTTAAGAAAATAAGCTAATTCTAGCATTATGAAAGGTTATGTTTGTGCTTAATATTTGTTAATATGTTCTTGCAAAAGTTGTAATTCAAGAAAAGTCTTTTTGTAATGTTTTATTGCACCTACATATGTACAAAATTCTACAATGTATTTTGTACCTACTTTTTATAGTGTAAGTGTCTATAGTGTTTTGTGTTATCATTTAATGCACACAAGTACTTTTAGGGTCATTGATCAAGAATGGTTGTGGCATTCCCATAATATTCCATCTTATTCATGATGTCTTCCTAAGATAAAAGCACCATTCAAAAGGTAACAAAGAGCTTTGATTGATATCACAAGAGTTAAATAATTTTAGGATAGTGTACTTAAAAAAATAATTTGTATGTGCAACATTTTCTAAGGATCATGCTAATAATATGTGTTCTACTTTATAGTGTACACCTTCCCTTAAGTTGTGAGGTCACAGAACCTAAATTGCATAATCTCATAAGGGTTCGATGATAAATAATATGCAATCTTATGCACCGTTTTGCATCGGTGGCATGCAACTTTTGAGCTTCTAGTTTGAATATGACGACATGTATCTCATCTAATTTCATAGTTGTAACCATTGAAACAAATCAATTGCTTCATGTTACGATCACTTGGGCCCTATCTTTCTTAGAGGAATGGGATACATTCAATATCAAAATGGTAGTTTGTTACTTCAAAGTAATCATACAACTATATAATCAATTCTACCCTTTACTGAAGGCATTATATTCCAGAAAAGAAGATGTAGTTTGACCATATGGTGTAAGGAGTATTGAATTAGCTATTTATGTGCATGTTTGAGGGAATGGTATTAGAATTGAGTCATTGTGGACACACTACACTATTTAAAGGTTGTAATATTGTGAAAATTTTATGTGGTATGAGTGAATATTGGCAATCGGTTAGATTGCTGTCATTAATTTTCTATGTAATTTTTAAGCATCTCGGTTAAAGGCATCCTTTTATTAGGACCCCTAACTATTGTTGAATGACTTGATTTGATTGGAACACATGTTTACTTTATGTCATTACTATATACATGGTGATTTATGTATCCTATTTATGTACATGTTTTTCATGGTAGAAATGAGATGGATGCATGACACATGCCATTTATGAAATATGAGCATACATATTTGTGGAATTTCTCGCCCCCGTGGGCAACCTTTCTACCCTAGGAGCATGTCCAACTAGGCATCTTGGCACACATATTAGGTGATATATTTACATGCTCGTATATTGATCATATTGAGCTGCGTAGAATGATGATACATTAATTTATCTTATTCATACCTTAGAGTGATATGGATATGATATATTGTTAAACTAGATAATAAAATTCATTGATTATGTAAACTAAAATTGCTTTCATTGTGCCTAATTTTTACCGATGATTGTGACATTGATTATTAATGATATCTATACTAAATTTTATATGTGTGTGTGCTTGTTACATTGATTGTGTTTTTGGGTATTAGATTGATTGTGCCTTGTGTGTGTGTGTGTGTGTGTGTGTGTACAATGTTGTGTTGTGTGTCAATTATGTCAAAAGGTCCTTCACCTTGGTCAATGTGTCATGTAAATTTTATGTTATGTGTTCTATGTGTGTGCTCCTTGATCATGATATGTGTGTATGAATTATTCACTATAAGGTTGATAATATGTGAATATATATTTAGTCTTGTGTACAAAATTACTCAACTATCATTATATGTTTACTATCATGATTTTTATCATGTATAACTCTATTGTGTGTTTTCTATTGAATTTGTCATGAAATATATCATGCATTTATCGCAACATTACCAAGTGACTCATTGGTATATCTAGCTAACATCGATACCTATCTCTAGTGTATTTACATCATTATATATTATGTGCTACTAAAAAAATCCATTTCCTTGGATGACATGTTTAATGCGTGTTTAAGTCGTCAAATATTTGTATGATGATATATTATATCATGATTATATTTACATGATTATGTTTTTGTATACAACACATGGTGTGTTTAGCTCTTTCTTTTGAGATTATAAATTCGTGGGTTTCATCCCTCATATCAAAAGGGGGACATATAATATGCTTGTTCAAAAGATTTAGGCCATGTCATATAAAGTGTTCAACAATCTAAGATAGATTATATATGGTTCAAATAGGTCAAATGGCGCATATTGAGACTTGTTCGCATGAATTTGAGAAATAATTGAGATGTTTTTTGAAATTCTGAATATAAAATAATGATATTCTATATGATTTTGAGGAACAATTGGGGTGTTTTATATTACTTTGAGGAACACGTGGATCATTTGGGGCATGGATTTTATCTATGCACACATTTTGTTTTTACATTTGAGGATCAATGAAGAGCAATTTATACTATGTTACACTTTTGGGTCATATCCGTCAGTAGTGGATGATCCAATTTTCATTGATCTTATATGAGGTCCCATGTTGAGGAGTGCCCTTGTTCACATCTTTTTCCAAGAGGAGGACAAGGATGGATCAATTTTCACCATATTAATTTGGTCATTTGAGTCCTATGGCATTTCCACTCTAAACCAACAGGAGCGCATTACAACGTCGCTTGGGTTTGCATACCATTGGATGTATTTTTTCCTTGGATCTTTCAAATTTCAATCTTATAGTGTTTTATATTATTTTAAAATTTTCATGATGAGAAGACATTAATGCACACATGTTTTTTGCAAATTTCACAAGGAATAAATGGCACATTCTAGAGAACATTGTGGTGGTTATGTTAGTCCTTTTAATTTAATATTTTTAATTATATATTAAAAGAGGGGCAATTTTTGACACCTAAATATTATCTTTCTCATTTTTAAATCAACTTTGGCATAGTTTGACATACTTTTACTCACTTGGAAAAATCATGTATATGTGAATCTTGAGTACATGTCTCCCTATTAATCTTCACATCCACTATCTATCCACATATATCTATCAACCATATCTATTCAATATCATCTCAATCTATACAAGAACACCTCATGATCCTAAATAGGCATTCTCCATGCCTTGGATCCACTTTCTGCACTCCCGATATATTATTGGTAAATTTGAACAACTCCCATTTATCATAATTGTGTCTTACTGGAATGTATAGAAGCCTTCAACGAATAATTTTTAAATCAAGAAATCTCCATTATGTCACCTAGACACATTTCATGGGTTGGTTATGGTGGAAAACTAACAAACAAATCACCTATATAAAAAATATCCATGAGGTCATTTACTCACCTCGGACGTGTATAACACCCCTCACATTCTCTTAGAGAACTCTCACTACATTGATCACTATCAAATTTGTAGAAATTCTAAAAATTCTCAAGGATTAGCCCTAAGCTAGCCCTAGAAACCATCTGAATTCAAAGTGGTCAAAGTTGCATGATGCCAAAGATCAAATTATGAATAAAGATAAATTATTTTAACATATGATTTTACACTCACTCACCTAGGATGGAGAACTACATGTGGCTTGATCCCTCTTTGAAATATTGGTATTTAAGAACTGCTCAATCATGAATGTGAATGAAGATGTCTAGGAAAAAAAGTTGACATCTTTTTAGGGTCTCTTGTGGCCTTCTAAAAGAAAATAGGGTTTCAAAAATAAGATCAAAAACATGTACCCTCGCACCGGATCAAAGAACTCATTATATCTATAAGTGGGTTATAGATAGAGGCAAAGTACGCCCGAGAGTTACATACCCTCAAACATGTAGACATTTTCGGTAAAGTCTAAAAGTGTGAGATATTCATAGGGGTTTGAGTTTCCGATAGTGTGCAAATAGTCTCTCAACCCCTATTTCTAGTTTGAGCAATTGAGAAAGCATTTATAACGATGAAGACGCCTTGTATGAGTGGAAGAAAATTGGAATAGGTTCAAGTGACTCATTCTTCTTCTTTTTGTCAATTCCAAATCAAGTAATTGCACCATATACTTGCTCAAACAAATTTGAATTATTATACTTGAATGACTTAATTAGATAGTCCGAATTGATTCCATGTTTCAATTGCATTATATGTAAAATAGTTGAAAGAAATACCTAATTGGCATGTATGGCCAAAATGCCTACAACCCTTTTCACCAATTTTTGGCATGATTATGATCACATTGTTTGTTTGTTATTCCTCATTTTAATGTTTTGGTTATTGTTATCCCAAATTCTCACCCCGAAAAATTTGGTCAAGACAACCCCGCACATAGAGAAAATATGAAGGGAAAACATTTCGAACCTACGAGCTCGCATTCCAGAATGAGGCAAAGGAAGAGTCAAAGTTTGGACCCGAGTCAAATCAAAGCGGGGAGTCGGAGAAAAAAGGTGAAGTGCATTCCCGAGCCAATAAAAGGGTGCCACGTGTCCAAGCGGAGCAGCGAGGCCTCGAGATTTTTCTAGATTTTGTGATTCTCGTGGAAAGGGCAAAAGATAAACTGCGGACCCATAGGCCCGATTTATGCTCCAATGCAGTTGCCACGTGTCCCATATAAAAAAGGGAAGCCCAAACGAGTGCCAGGCTGCCGCGTGGCCCTGGTAGGTGAAAATGGAGAAAAGTCTTCCAGCCATTAACGCAGAATCCAATCTCTTCAACTACCAAATTTGATTCGATTCAATGTTGGGGAACCAAAAGCGACATATTGTGGGCGGATTTGTAGAAGGCATTGATATTCAGTGGTTGAAATTTCAAAGCAAGATTCAATGCGTATCTCATGGTGGTTGGAGCAGGATTTGAATTTTCCCTCTTCTCTCTCTTTTCTTTCTATATATACTGTAACACTTCTCATTTGAGAAGGAGAGACATTCTGGGCATAGAGAAACTCTGTCAAATTTGTTTCTCGACGCCATTTTTGAGCAACGAACCTTCTTGCATGTCCTGAAAATGTATTTGTGCCTCTATTCTAGAAATGTAATGGTTTATGCACCTTCTAGAGCAATAAAAAACATGTTTTTGTGGTGTTCTTCAACCCTTTGCATCGTTTTGTTGTTTCTTTGTGCCTCTCCCTTTTAGTCTTGGTTTTCTGTGCATGTATTTCACATTTGCAGGTGCAGGATGTTGTGTTTCATGGAGTTTAATGGATGATTTGCAGATCTGGGCCATGTCACTTATGTCTGACCTCCCTCATCTCCATTTTTTTGTTTCTTTCTCCCTCAACAGAATATCTTGCTCCCTTTTCTTGGTGTTATCACCTCGTTAGTGTAGGATTTCCCTCTTTATGCACTCTCTCTCTCCCTTGTCCCTTGGAATTGTTAGATTAGGAGTAGATAGTCGCATTTCCTTCCTTAGAAGTAGTTTAGTCCTAGGATTAGGAAGAAGAAGTTGAATTTCTCTGGAGGGCCATCTCAAGTCCGCAAGTCCCACAACTTGAGAGATGGTCCCATGTTATGCAATCACACTAGATGAGTCTACCTTAGAAAAGCATATCCATAACTCATTTGGGGGTGTTGTGATTTCACATTAACAGTTTTGGCATGCCCGGTGGGATAGGTCTGAAGCACCTTACCACTTCACTTCATCAAGTTTGATGTGCTCTTGGTGAAGATTTCAGCCTTTGGAGGCACTTTTAAGCACATATGGCGACTCCATCTGGTCAAAACCCATTCTCTGAGTTGCAGACCTTTTCCATCCATTTCCACTCATTTTCATCCATTTTCTTCTTCCATCTCTTCCATTTTCTCCCATTCCATGAGGTTGTGCAATCATGACTTCATTCCCACCATGGAATTCACATCTACAACAACAAAAATACAGTCCACCTCCAATGTATTTCCCAACTCCTCCAGATCAGCATTATAATCAGATCCAGGACCATTATGCTTACCCATATGAACAATGCCAAAACTAGTTTGGCTATGGAGCTTATCAAGAGCAGGGGTACACATATAATGACAACAGTCAAATGGAAGATGTTGATCTGTTGGAGAAGATCAAAAAAATGGAGGCAAACATGGTTCAATTAAGGGCAATAGTTCAAACGAGGGCTTTCAGCATTGGTTGCAGGGCACCTTGTCCATGGGAAGGCCCTTTTCCAAGACACTACAACCCTCGGAGAAGCTAGACTTCATGATTAGAATGCTGCCCCAACTTGCACAATGGGCGAGAAGAGATGAGGCCTATAAACTTGGTGACAGAAACCTTGTCAATAGGTAAATCCTACACCATTATCCGTAATTTTCTCTCTACTCCTTAAGAAACACCATCTCAATTTGGGCTTCAATTTCCAAGCTTCCCATTAAATGGTGCCCCAAGTGTGAAATCCATTTCTCCATCCCCTAGTCTTCCACCTCATCTCAATTCTTTTGTCCTTTTCCCTTCCAAACAGTCATCCCCTCCAAACAAACAAGAAGTTCCACCTCTCTCCCCACCAAAAACAATTGCAAATCTAGTTGAACCCCAACCTACCACTCCTCTTGCTTTCCCAAGCCCATGTTGGGAAGAGACTCAAGAATCCAATCAAGGAGAATAACAAGAAGAGGAGCCCAACAGAAAAGAAATGATAGACAATCTGAAGAGTTGGGCTGCCAAATTTGGGTTTACAAAGGTCCCCTTAATGGTCAAGCCAATAGAGGAGGTCAAGGTTGAAGAACCAATGGTGGTTGATGTTGAGTTTGTAGCAGAAGAAGAGCAAGAACAAGAGGAGGAACAATCAGTCCCAAGCCCCATTGAAGAGGAGTAGTGGGAGAGATCAAATCAGTGTTGAGGCCACTCAATGAAGAAGGCATCATTGAAGATTTTTGCTTTCATTTCAAGGGCCTGATTTGATTGATGAACCCATGATGGAGGAGGACCATATAGTTTTAGAGGCTCTAAGTGTGGAGCAGCAGCTACAGAAGAACCTTCAGTTCTTCCTCCCACTTCATCCCCTTCAAGCTCTGATGTTGAAGAAGAGTTTGATCTTTCAAACTTCATGTTTGAGAGTGAAGGAAACCATGGTGAGCAAGTTGCAGATCAAGAGGACACCATGAAGGAGGTAGAGCACTTACAGTAGAACAAGGAGGCGGTCATGTCTGCATCGACTTGAAATATTTCTTTGATGAAGAGGAGCCCGTGGATATTACATCATCCGCTCCTCCATCCATCTTCCAAGCACATGAGCCTACTGCCATGGAGGAGAAAATTCATTTGGAGAAGCTTTCACACTTCATAACAACCCTCTATAACCAAGGTTGGAAGATCTTGATCTTCCATGTTCTTCAAAAGAGGAGGAAGAGAAAAGGCAGGAGGATGTCATCATCTCTCCCACACCATCCACTCAAGAAGGTCCATGAGAAGACTCCATATTTGGAGTTAAATTTCAGAGCAAAGGGCACATTCAAAGGATCAGACCGTGCCCAATCAGGTACTTGGCTTCATTGGAGCCAAAGGAGAAGCCACAACCAGTCATGCTTGCCTCTAAGCATGAGGATGATATGCAAAGTGCCAAGGATCAGCTGCCATACCTCTTCAATCCAAATGCAGAGCAACTAAAAGAGGTATTGGATTTGTCTCCAGCTGATACTTTGATGATTTGGGTGGAGGACCGGCTTATGGTCAGTTTTTCACTCATCCAACCAGCCATGTTCAGTGCCAAATTAGTTGCATGGCTGCCATTTTTGAGGAAGGGAAGCTATTTCTCCCTGCCAGTTGCAAGCTTTGTTTGAGTTCCCTTTGCTCTTGGTTAGAGTAGTGTAGGTAGGTTTGTTTTCAGCATAAGAAGTGCTTTTGCACACTCTGCATATTCCACTTGGGGTATGTATGATTTTTTAGTTTGTACATAGTTTTTGGTGTTGTTGTTTTGCTCTTGCACAGTGCATTGTAATGGTTTTTGGCGAAGATCAGCTCTAAGTTTCAGCGGGTTTCCAAGTGGCTCGTAGGGTCGAGTTTCAAAGCTCAAATCAGTTTCATGTTTATCAAGCAGACTCCATACCCAATGGATGCTTCAAGGCCACTGGTCTCTTCATCTAGCAGCAGATGTCCCCGTGAGTCGCCAAATTGTTATCCCAAATTCACACCTCAAAGAAATTTGGTCAAGACAACCCCGCACATAGAGAAAATATGAAGGGAAAACATTTCGGACCTATGAGCTCGCATTCCAGAATGAGGCAAAGGAAAAAGTCAAAGTTTGGACCCGAGTCAAATCAAAGCAAGGAGTCGGAGACAAAAGGTGAAGCGCATTCCCGGGCCAACAAAAGGGTGCCACGTGTCCAAGCGGAGCAGCGGGGCCGCGAGAGTTTTCTAGATTTTGTGATTCTCGTGGAAAGGGCAAAAGATAAACTGCGGACCCGTAGGCCCAATTTTTGTTCCAATCTGGTTGCCACGTGTCCCATATAAAAAGGGAAGCCCAAACAAGCGCCAGGCTGCCACGTGGCCCTGGTAGGTGAAAATGGAGAAAAGTCTTCCAGGCCATTAACGCAGAACCCAATCTCTTCAACTACCAGATTTGATTCGATTCAATCCGGTGGGGAACCAGAAGCGACATATTGTGGGCGATTTGCATAAGGCATTGATATTCAGTGGTTGAACTTTCAAAGCGGGATTCATGCATATCTCATGGTGGTTGGAGCAGGATTTGACTTTTCCCTCTTCTCTCTCTTTTCTTTCTATATATATTGTAACACTTCTCGTTTGAGAAGGAGAGACATTATGGGCATAGAGAAACTCTGTCAAATTTGTTTCTCGACGCCATTTTTGAGCAAATGAACCTTCTCCCACGCCTAGAAAATGTATTTGTGCCTCTATTCCATAAATGTAATGGTCATGCACCTTCTAGAGCAATAAAAAATGTGTTTTTGTGGTGTTCTTCAACCCTTTGCATCGTTTTGTTGTTTCTTCGTGCCTCTCCCTTTCAGTCTTGGTTTTCTGTGCATGTATTTCACATTTGCAGGTGCAGGATGTTGTGTTTCATGGAGTTTAATGGATGATTTGCAGATCTGGGCCGTGTCACTTCTGTCTGACCTCCCTCATCTCCATTTTTTCTATTTCTTTCTCCCTCAACAGAATATCTCGCTCCCTTTTCTTGGTGTTATCACCTCGTTAGTGTAGGATTTCCCTCTTTATGCACTCTCTCTCTCCCTAGTCCCTTGGAATTGTTAGATTAGGAGTAGATAGTCACATTTCCTTCCTTAGAAGTAGTTTAGTGCTAGGATTAGGAAGAAGAAGCCGGATTTCTCTGGAGGGCCATCTCAAGTCCGCAAGTCCCACAGCTTGAGAGATGGTCCCATGTTATGCAATCACGCTGATGAGTCTCGCCTTAGAAAAGCGAGATCCATAACTCATTTGGGGGTGTTGTGATTTCGCATTAACAATTACCTACTAGATGTTGACTATTGTGCATGCATTGTCCACCCACGAACTTTTTCCAACACCTACATAGATGTGCAACCTGTCATTGGTATGCCTACATCATTGGACAACCGCATAGTACTTGTGCATCCACCTACCATCATCATGTGTCCAAAAATATTGCATCCTATTGTGGACATTCTCCACTTGCTACACCCAATAGTCACATACATGGTACCTATTGACTTCCAATTGTAAAACTCCATTACACACATAACACTTGTTGAAAGGTCTCCCCAACACAATACATTCTCTATGGTATTGTCACTCTTTCGACAAGCCTTACAACCAAAAATGATCATAAGCGAAGGTTGTCCTAAGCACCATACCCCTATGCCCATAAACCATGTATCACACATACATGTCAATTGTATCTACTTGGCAGGAAAAATGTTTAGCTTAAATAAATACAACACACAAGTTACAATTAGTTGTGACCCTAAAGGCCATTGGTCAAGGGCCTACAGTGATGAGTGACATGTCACATGTTCAAATCACAATGTAGATTGCAGTGACTAGCAATATTTTTGGTGATAATTTTTTGTGTGTTTTCCACAAAAATCCCAAAAAAACTAAGTAAAAACATAACATATTGATGGTAAGGAAGATGTATGTATGTTTAATATGCCCATAGGTACATTTTGGCGCTAAGATAGTCGTCACCGTGATCATACTATCACCATTCATGTAGTTTGCATGCGGTGAATCCACTATACATTTGCCACACTTGACGACCTCACCCACAACTAACTCTATCACCCACATGGCCACTATCATGCATGTCATGTCGTGTAGGTTGTTACTTTTCTCTTAACTAGAATAGAAACCTTTCTAAGGTTTTTTTTTCTTTGATATTAAAGTTTTTATATAATGCTTGACAAGAATTTAATAATTACTATTGTGATTTTTAAATTGTAATATTTTTTTGATTAAAATAGAAAAGAAAAAAAGAAAAATGAGATTTTTATTACATTATCACGAGCACTTACTAGCTACCTCACCCCAAATTTGAGGATTTTTCCAATTCACGGGATAACCTCTCTTAGTAACTTTATGTTTCGGATTTTGCTTCTTTTACCACATAGTATGTCGATATGTTCATTGATATTATTTTCTAATTGCGTTGTTTCCTTGGATTTTCTCACTCTTTTGGCAAAGACAATTGTGCTTTAGAGTTTCCATTTTCCATTCATCGAACTTGTATCATCATCTTTGTAGAGATTATATTGTCAATGTTGTATAATGAAAACCTCTAACTTGTGATTGTCTTGATATTGTGACTCTTTAGTGATAGACATTATTATTTTGTTGCAGTAATTGATTGAGTTCTCTTCTTCGACATGTTGACTCTTCAACAACATTATTTTTGTTTCTTATTGTTACTACAATAATTTATCTCTTAGTTCTCTCAAGTTTGTTCCTTGTTTGTTTTTCCTTTAGTGTGTTTGATATATATCGACTTGTGTGTATGAGTACTCCATGTTTGATGTGTGTTCATTATTTTATGTGCTTCATACATCACTATCATGCAAATTGTGCTCCATGATTGGTGTTTTTGATATTTTAAAATGTGTTTGATGACATATGTGGCATGTTTCATATTATGCTTAGCTTTATCATATGTTTGATGTGTATCACTATGTTTCCTTTAATTGTTTTGTGTTTGATGTGTATTTACCAGCGCTTTTCTTTCTTTTGTTAGCATGTATTCTTTTATTGGCGTTCTTGCTCGGTAATTAACATTCTAGATATATTTCTTTTGTACCTTTATATGCATGATATATTTCTACTATGCTTAGCTTTATCATGTGTCTCATTTATGTCTTGTGGTGTCATGATCCATATCATGCCCAAATGTGTGCTTACTACTTGCATATGTTATCATGATTAATATCATGCATCAATTATAGGCTATTACCTATGCCTTTTCCTTACATTGTTTATATCTCACCCATATATGGACATCATTTCATGTGGTGTATTACCTATACCATGCCCATAATGTGACATATTACTCTTGTTATTTACATTGATTATATGTGGCCCACATGGGATTAACTTGTTCTTGGTATTACACTTGCCCACTTGGGGCATACGAACTTTGGGATTTTATTGCTTAAACCTTGCCCACATGGGGTATGATAAACCTATGTTTACATCCCACAAGAGGGTGAAAATACCATGCTTCCTTACATAGTTTATATTACATTGCCACATGGAAAATTTTACCACCATGCTTATACCTTGCCCACATGGGGTATGATAATCCTTTGTTTACATCCACAAGAGGGTGAAAATAGCATACTTCTGCTTACATAGATTATATTACATTGCCACATGGAAAATTTTACCATCATGCTTATACTCAAGTCCACATAGGGCAACTTACAAGTTTTAATGACGATGTATTACTATTTTATATATCGGTGCTCTTATTTTCCTATCTTACACATGGTGAGTGTAACCCTTTTCTTTTAAGATATGTCATTCACATGCTCATCACACAACTCAATAAGGACATATATTTCACTTATTCTATCTACAAAACACTCCAATGTTGTCTCTTATGGAAGCAATCACATCATGTTTATTCAAGAACTACACATTATACTCCACTTAGTCTCACTACAAGACACATCTACATACTCATCTTGGTCTCACCACGAGATACATATACATTCGAATTCGGACTAGAGATTTCACATACTCATTTTTACAAATTTTCAGTGCAATTATGTGTATTCGTTTGTGTTCTTTCCTAGATTTTCATAGTTCCTTGATTATGGCTTTCAATAATTCATTTTCACACGTTTCAAGGGCACATTTTTATATCCCAAACATAGGAGTGTGGATGTTATGGCCATAACCTTCCCAACCCTCCACTATAAAGATCAAGGGATCTATCTTTCCTTTCAACTTTAAACTCACTATCATTTCTATACTAGCTTCAAGAACTCTTACCATGTAGTGAAGCAACTATGACATTTTGTCTCCATTTAATTGGTTATAATTTAAGATGTATGCATACACACATCAAAGTGGGACATTACATAGACACTTATTTTTTGTACATTACTTATTTGTTAAGGTGTTAGCGTATTTTTGTGGTAATTGATTACTAATCCAAATTAGGCCTTGGCACATTTTCCTTATATTTGTTCAGATTTCGGTATGCTGCTTTGTTCAAAGTTTGACATGCTTCTTATATTTAATCCCTTTCAGCTCTACCCTCCTCTTATCTATACACTATTCTTCTCCTTATGTCCGTGATCTTGTCTCTTCTTACCCTTTGTTTTCTGTCTCTACTTGTTTCCCTACCATTTTAGACATGCTACCATAACCATGTAGTATAGTTCTAATCTTCTAGAATTGTACTATTACAATTCTTACACCCTTTGGTGTGCAGAGCCTTGATTAGGGTGACTCGAGGTTTGTGGTCCTTTTTTGGCTTATTTGGCCCTTGTGCATCAACACACCAATGGAGTCCTAATTTGAATGCATATGTGCATTGATATATATAGAACAATCACAATCATATAAGAGCCATATAAAAGTCGGAAAAGCTAAGAATTTATTTATTTCAAAAACATCTTGTGCCAAAAAAGAATTCAATAGTTTAGAGATGAACACCTAGCTTTTATTTGTTCTGTTGATTAAAGAATTGAAAGCATACAGAGTAAAACACTTGCATTATAGTGCATTGCCTACTGAACTACATTATCATTGGTTGTGGTTTTGAAAATGAATAACTGGTAAAATCAATTGTGTTTGCTAACATTTAGCCAATATCTTTAAAAAATTAATTAACTTCTCCAATTAGAAAAAAATGATTTCAAATTTTAAGTCAGCCAATTATTATTAACCAAAAAAACATGGATTACAGTCAATAAGACACCTCTCCACGTCACTAACTTCAGAATTTAAAGCATGCAGACTTTGTATATAACATTTGGCTTGGGTGGTTACAAAAATGGTGAAATATTGAACTTTTTTAATTAAGCGACACAATTGTAATGTCTATTCTATTTTCAATGTTATCCATTAATCGTCGTTACTCTGCTTTACTATTATGCCTTTGTCGTAAAAAAATTTATAGACAAGTAGATATTTTGAACATGATTTTTAATAAATTTGATTTTCTTTTCCATTACCGTATGCAATTTAATTTCTTGATCAAAATGACACTAATTACCTACATGATGTTTTTCTTTCTCAAAAATCCATTGGGATCCCTATGCAAAACATTCGACAAAACAAGGAAATAAATGCAGATCCAGCATTCGTTCCATTACATATGGAAGGGCAAATAGAATAGGATAATAGTACTTTCATTGGAATCCTCATGTAAAACATTAAACGAAATAAAGGAATGAAAGCAGATCCGGCACTTGTTCCATTACAAATGGAAGACCAGATGGAATGGGCAAATAGTACTTTCCAATGTTAGTCTTTCTATGTACATTGACTGGCTTAATTCCCATTATAGAATCTAACGCTTTAATAAACCTATAAGAAAGAAAATATTGAGGATCGCTAGATGATATAAATACGATTCTCAAGAATGAGATTCAATAACTATGTTTGCATATTGTTCCAATTAAATCAGCAGCACAAAATGCACTCTGAACTCATGATAAATGGAACCGACAAGTCTCCTATATAGAATGCATCGGCTGCAACAATGATACAAAACAGAATAGCCCTTATCCCTTTATACAAATGCTAATAAGAAAGGTTAGCTTTACATGTCTTTCTTATTTCTGCTAACAAGAGTAGGAATGATGGATATCATGCCAATGAAAAATAATGTACCAATTGTTTTGAAATCATACAAATCGCCAAGGGATTTTAAATCTCCAAGAGCAAGGCCAGCCTGCATCCACACAAGTAAAAACACTGTGAAGTCAGGTTCATAACAATCTTAAATCAAACAGTTGTGTAAACAACTCATATGTTATGTTCATCATAGCATTTATTGAAGAACCAGATACCAAACCCTCACCGCAATACTTCCACAAAGTGGGATACCGCTCCTACTTTTCCATGAAACATTCTAAATAGCCAGAGAAAGAAATGGAATCTTTCTCCTTGAAATTGAAATAGGAGTACCCTATTTTTCCACGAAGGGGCTGCTATTTTTAGAAGGCATTTTTGCCAAATGGCAGCCTCTGTGCAGTCGATACTTTTCTTAAACCAAATTTACTGATAATTTTGGATACAAAGTTCATGCAAGTAGTAACAGGCAGCTGGAAATTTCATATTGCATGGGACCATTTTAATATAAATTCCCCTGAAAATTTCTCAGTGCCACCTTCTGAGAAAATTAAATAATGAATGGCAAAATATTCCTACTAATCTGCATTCATGTATAGGAATGGAACTGTCCACGCAGAAGCATAGTTCTATGTTCAAGCAGAAGCATAGTTCCCTGAAGAATTAGGCCTGAGAAAAAATTACTCCCATTTTGCCTTTTGCAAAAAAAAAAGAACCAATATTCTGAGCAGAGTCTTGTGGACGCGTAGTTACTATCAAGGAGAGCTAGGGTCAAGCTTACGGATGGAGAGCTATGCTCAGATTTGTAGTAACTTTTTCACACTAGAGGAGAGAAACATACACACACACACACACACAGTGATGCTAACAATATATGGGACTGACATTTCATTTCCCAAGATATTACAATAAAACACAGGGTTTGTCAAGAGCAGGTTTATTTTTTCTTTATTTCTCTAAATGCTCCCGAAAATAATGGCAAATTTAGCTACCCTGTATGTCTGAGTTTAGAGGTTGCAATCCACCTGATACTTTCTTTCACCCGGATGTAAGAAATTCTGAATAATTTTGCAATCATTCATAATCCCAATTGACGTCAGATAATTGATACAATAAAGTTCTTTAATTATTGTATTGTTCAACAGTTCAAGAGTAGCATATACCAAATCTATCTAACTATAACGTCAAGTCATAGAGGATGCATGCAAGTATTTAATTGGTAGTTAGCTAGTAAACCAAAGCTGCATATTTAAGTTTGTTGGTTGAAAGCCAAATGGTTGCAGGCTTTGTTTATGTGCAGATATCAGAAACAAATAAAGACAAAATCCATTGATCCAAAAATGTCTTGGCTGGGACAGGTTGATTGGCCTTTCCGACTTAAAATGGCAGTTACGATCAAACAGAATTCCTTTTGTGAGAAAAGCAATAGGGGCTGGATATTGTAAGTTAACTATTATAGATCAGTTGTGCATAAAACTAATAGTTCAGGAATAGTGATAAGATGTATTTAATGGACCTCAAGTTGATAACATTTAATGTTGCATTATGCTGTTAAGAAAAGAGTCCAATATTATCTCTGATTCTGATAGAACAATAACTTTTATGTAGGGCATAGCTCTGCAAATTACAATCAGGAAAAATATTCTGGGAAGAGAAATGAGAAAGAAACCTGTGCCCATGAGCAGGTTCATATTACAGAGTTGCAATACAGATACGCAAAACTGCTGCAGTGTGTCTTCCTAGAATGTATCCTGAGTTGCTGAAAGGACGTGCAAATAGAGACTGCACCTCAAAAAGCGTATGGAATATTCATAAAGGTCAAGGGATAGACGGCTCAGATTGTGCATTATGGGGATAGATATATTGTGAATATGGTGTAGAAAAAGTATCTGATCCTCAAAATTGACCTGTTCTTGGCACACTCGTATAAGATGTTCAAGATATAATATGTAGATGGGTGTGGGGGATTTTGGGGAAATAATCCAAGTGTTTGCTCTGAAAAAGCATTCAATATAGTATAGCAATTTTCAACCTTTCGAATAAATGTTCCCAAGAATTATATTTGCTAGTTTCCATCCTGCAATAATCTGCAGATGTAAGCAAACTATGCAAATTGTTTCACTGCCAACATATAATCATTCTTCCAGCTGCTCTCTTTCACTTGGGTGTTTGATAACCAACAGATAGAAAGCTAATTGTAGTCCAAGCCCATTTATGTTATTCTCTTATTTCCACAGTATGTAAAGAACTCAACATTGACATTGTTTAGTTTGCAAGCTGCTTCACAAAAAGAAACCAAAGTAATAAATATCTTAACAAACAGTGCCATAGATCAGTGGGTAGACTCTGAAACTTACCCTCACTGTAATATAAGCAGCTGGAATAAGCCCAAAAAATGTTGCAAGGAAGAATATATGATAAGGCACGTCCACAATTGGCGATGCAACATTTATAAATGTGTTTGGCAAAGTTGGTGTTATCCTGAGGAAAAGCATGTAATTCAGTAAATTCTCCCTACGTTTGGCCACCTGCAACACATATATCTCAGGATCAAATCTATGTACGAAACTTTGATTCCACAAACTATGGTATACATACAACCACCCAAGTGCCAAAATATCTTACGTAGAAAAAAGACAAACTAACACAATATAATCTAAAATCAAAACTCAAATCAACCAATGCATAGCAATAAATTAGACAAACTTATTAAATATGTACATCATCATTTACCATGTCAAAAATGGAACACATACTAAACTACTCGTGTATTTTGCAAGAGATGGGAGTGTTGATATACCTCAGCTCGAAAGTACCTCAACTTTTCTGGCCACAAAGACGAGGCGATAGGCCTACCAATCAGCTTTGACAGAAAATAACAGGATGATGCACCAGCTGTAGCAGTGAAAAGAACTAGAGCAAGGCCTCTTGCTATTCCAAAAAGAGCTCCAGCCAGTAAGGACATAAATATGGTTCCCGGGATCATAAATGTCTGCATGAAAATGTATGTTGCACAGTAGCCTAGAATAACCTGAGCTGTATAATCTTTAGTATAGCTTGCAAGGTGATTTCTGTGAAGGGAAAAATGTAAAATATCAATTGCCTGCTTTGTCACCTAAAGGTGTCGTCGTATAACAGATATACACTCCTCGACTAATAACTTAATGAGCAAAAATGTAACAGAAACAAGAGGCAGTAAAATTTTATATAGGTGACATAGACAGATATGAGGGAGTGTCAATTTCATATAATCAAGAGGAAGGTAAGGTGGAGGCCCCATTTCTTCCTTTCATTCTCAGTTTATGATAAATATATCAGATCCCATGGCCCACTTCAAACCTTGGGAGAGATAAAACAAATACTTCACGTCCTTTGATCCTTATTACTAAGCCATGTTAACATTCAGATAAAGATATGCACCCAATGCTCCATACAAATTATGGAATATGAAAACTACAAATAGGTAATATATTTAAAAATGAGATGTCAATTTCTTATAATCAAGATACGGGTGAGGCAGAGGCTCCATTTCATTCTTTGATTTGCAGTTTATGAAAAAGATACCAGATTCCATGGCACATCTTCCAGCCTTAGGCAAGATAAACCAAACGCTTCACACCCTTTGATCCTCGTTACCAAGACATTTTAACACTAGTGTAAAGATACCCAACCAATGCTCCATACAAGTTATGGTATATGGAAACCACAAAAATAAACTAGTTTTTAAAATATCCTAAGGGGATGGTGGCATGTTACCGGATGAAAACAACTACACAATGAATTTAGAAGATATTGTTGATACAAAATTTGAATATTCAAAGCATGTAGCAAAGTAAAAGTAAAACACCTAGCTTTATTCCGACAAAAAATATCATTTTGGAGTCTCAAATGACATGCATTTCGTCATCTTAGTGGTGACTCCCATAAAAGCACAATGATGAAATATAAACAACACTTGATCCTCGGCAGGAAGCTTCACAGATTGTCTTTATAACTGAAATATGCCATAAGCCATGCCTTCTAAAGATATCATAAAATTCTCGCAATACACTTAGTTCAGTACAAAAATGGATCACTACACATCCAAGGTAGATACTTTGGTGGAAAAGCCGCAAGCTGCATACTTATTATTATTATATCGTCACAATTGAGGTATTTATGCCTTGTTGACCAAAACAAACACGCAGTAAGTCACCACGTGGCCATTTTTAGGTACATGACAACCAAAAATTAAAGGCACCAAAGGGAATACTTTCTATAACTTGACACAAGGTCAAAGGCAACAGAAAATTGAAAAGGTGCACAAGACAAACATTGACCAAAAGCTGACAATGACATTAAAAGCCAAGGTTGTTACGTATCCCTTCAACACATTCGAAAGTATGAGAAAGAAGGCGATTGAAGATGAGAGTTCAAAGAAAGACTGAAGATGGTTTGGTTGTGGTGTTGGTGTTGTTTTCTGTAACGTTATAACAATAAGTCTGTACATAGTTCCAACAGATTACAGATCAATAAGAGTTGTCCTAAAGGGACTGCCGACAGAACCAAGAATGATTGTTTCATGTGATTGCATGCTATAGCACTCACCTATATGCAGTAATGAATATCCCTGTCCCTTATAAAAGTCTGTGAGTACAGAAGGAAGATGACACTTCAAGGAAGATGGAAAATGGTGGTGGAGGTGGGTTACTCTGTAGTTAGATGAAACTTGATAACATTAAGACTGAGCCCAAGTCTAATAAATTAGATATTAATAACGGTTAGACTGAAGGGAGTACCAACAAAACCAAGAGGCCCCATTGTCAGTTATTGTTTCTATGTGCTCCCATGCTATAGCACTCACCAATATGCAATAATGAATGTCTGTGTCCCTTATAAATATCTTGTCATATCCTCAAATTGCAGTCCCCTGACTAATTGACTTTATAAGTGCTTGAACACTTGAAATAGGTTCAGAACCTATAATTATTATGGATACATTCAGATGGTTTGCAAGGGATTGATTATGTAATGGTTCACTATGTCATGTTCCTTGGTTCCTTGCTGTTCGTATGTTTTGTTGTGATTCTGATGTCGGAATTACTTGACTATCTTATTTTGATCTTGTGGACTCACATTTTCTGTATGGGCAGATTATTGATGTGGTTACTTGATGACATTTGGTCATTTCCTCACTGGCAGTATATTTTGGTATTCATTTGATCACTTAAATTATTGGCAGTCTTACTATAATTGGGTGTTATTGGGTATTATTCCAATTGCTTGACTATGCATTTGATTTCTACAGCAGGGTGATGGCATTTATTTGACATTATGATAAGAATTTATTGCAATTGAGGGCATTATTCATTATTGACGTGGCTTACGCAGAGAGTATGATCAATTGAAATTTTTAGTTGCTTCAGATATGTTGACTGGCTTCCTTTTCATATCAGCTTGTTCAGACTTGCATATTGTATGTTTCAGTGCAGTTTTGATATATCGTTATATTATCAATTATGGCAGTGAGTTTATAGTTTAGTTGTGTTATATCATGATCCAGATGTTATGTCCAGTTATTTAAAATTTTAATGTTGTTATTCTGGTTCATATCACCACTTCTGGTACTGCTGATGTCATTTGTGACTGCAAGTACGGCAGCTGGAGGACCGAGGAATGGTCAAGCACCAGCTAGGTTCGCCACCATAGGAGCATCCGAGCACTATGCGAAGAGTAAGTATTCAAGAAAAGTAATAAAAAATGAGAGAGAGAGAGAGAGAGAGAAATTTCCGGACTGTGTCTGGGTCATGTGATGTCTTATTACTTTATCAGATGCTTGACTTTCCTTGTTATCTTGTTTAGTGATTACCTTGATCTGGTATTGGTTTTATGGTTTATTGTTTACTTCAGACTTTTCATGTTTGGATGCATTGAATCATTGTCAAAGTACAACCTTGCTCCATCAAAATATAATAAGTTAATGTTATGTTGGAATTTTTAATGATAAAGGTCCTATATTGGATGTTACCTAAAGCTAAATCAACACCACCAAGGACTATGAGGTTGAAATCTGCCAGTAAAAATTATTAAAAGGTCAAACTTTCACCCACAGGTCTAAATAAAAAGACAGGAAAGGGGCGTTGACTTGGTAGAAGGGCTATCATTAGGGTTTTGTTTCCATGAAATATTGAGCTGCTTACATGAATGGCAGAATTAGGATTAAGTGGCAGTTGCATTGCAGTGGCGGCCATAGAGACAGGATAGGAAGGAAAATTGTAGAATCTGTACCATGAAGGCTTACCTGGTCTCATTTGCAGTTCTGGCAATAGGGCGAAGAGTTTGGGCATGCATTTTCCTTGAGTTGAAGTTGCACAAATACCTTCATAAGCTATAGTGGATAATTCTATTTAATGGCATCATGACTGGAACAGAATACAGTCAGTGCTATCGTGATTGGAAAGTGGCAATAGAGGAAACTGGTTTTTGTAAGCCTGAACTTGTGCATTCTTATAAGATATGGGAAATCTGCGAAAAATAAGAAACACAGATTGAGATTATTGTGGGGTCATTGCATCAGTCTTTAGAATTCCCTTTACCAGGAAAACGATGAGGTAATCTTTTTGTTGCATTATCTCAATGAAAATACATTAGTTTTTAACTGCAACTATGATTGCCATTCGCTGGGTATGGAAAATTAAAGTACTTGGGAAATGGAGGCTGTAACACATTGTATTTGTCACTGAGTTTTTATTGGTCAGATTATTGCAGAAATATGTGTTATTTATTATGGGTAAATGGATGGATCATGGCAGTAAGCGTACAGGTAAAGTATAATAATGGGAAACCCCATATTTTTGTATATGAGAATGGTGGATGGATCGTTTTCTCAATCTAGTATGGTTGATGGAAAAAAATTACATAGGTCTAAATGTATAGCTTTCATGAAAACTTGTGGAATCATTCACCTGAAAACTCAGTCATTTATTATAGGTTGTACATTGGTTTTGTTTCATGGGCAGATGCCCTAGGGAGATGAAGGCCTTGTAAACTCTGGAAGTGAAGTGTGCTCTTCAACAGGGTTGGGATGGCAGTAGGGTTACGACGTAGAGTATTAATAACGGAAAACCCAATTTAGGTTGCATTTGTATATGAGAATGATGGATGAATTGTTTTTGCAATCTTATATGGTTTCTGGAAAAGAATTGCATAGGTTGAATGCATAGTGTTCAAGGGGACTTATCATCATTTGCATGAAAACTCAATCAGTTATTAGAGGCTATACATAGGTTTTTGTTGATGAATTTTTATCATGGACGGATTCCCCAGTGAGGATGAAGGCCTCGTAAACCCTGGAAATGAAGGGTGTTATTGCACAGGATTAGCAAATCCTGTGGAAGAACACACTTCCCAGCGAGGGTCCATGAGACCTTTACCCACACAAACAGCATCTTGTTGCCTTCAGTTGTTGGGAAATTAGAATCTTAATCTTAAGGACTTTATAAACCAAAGCTGGGAAGGTGAACTTCATTGTTATTAGCCCTCAGATGGCATCAAGACCAAGATAAAAATAGTACCTCTTGTAAAGTCCAAAGATGGTTTGTCTTGGGTATAATTTTAGTTACAATGATGGGGGTAATCAGTCCCTGTGGGGTTCCCTTCTTACCTTTGTGATGGCTGTTAAGTCCCTTTTGATTATCAGCTTTTGATCACGTGAATAAACCTGTCAAGTTTAAATGGAAACTTGTATACTTGAGCATTGCTTAGAGCCAAATGAAGCCTGTATGCTTAAGGCTTACTGAAAGTTTTGTTAGGAAAATTAGAGTTCACATGGGTATCGGGTATTTACCGTAGAGTAAATATTACTTACGGTGTGGTAAATAGTTGGTAAGTTAGTTAATAATATATTATTGTTATGTAACAATAATATAGAGTTTGTTATTATATATGTTATATGTGAGTGGAATTTCTCAACCAACTCACATATATAGGAGAGTTGTTGAACAACCTCCTTAATAATAGGAAATAGTCTTCCTATATATATGTACATGATTTGCATAATGTATGGTGCAAAGCTCTGCCAAATCTTTCATTTGGTATCAGAGCTGGTTTGTTTCTCGTTATGGAAGAATAATAGCTTTGTAAGGGCAGTTGTATTGTACTCCTCCCTGTTGATGGATGAATATATATTATTGTGAAGAATTTAGATTAATTGTTTAGAAGAAAAGCGTACTAATATTTTGTTAATGGGACTGCTCTCAAATTCTCCATGATCCATCTTTGATCTATTGGAAATATTGTCATTGATGTCAAAGGAATACTGATAAGTATCTCTTATGTTAAAAATATTGTCATTGATGCTTACAGATGTGTGCCCCTTATGAAAAGATGATTTAGTTTGAATTTTGCATGCCACGCACCAAAGAAAACTATTTCATAGTGTTTCATGGGTTTTTGTAGTGTTTTATGGGTTTTGTTAGTGTTCCACGGGTTCTCAGTAATGTTCCATGGGTGTATACAAGTGATTCGCGGATGTCGTGGTGTATTGCAGGTTGTAGTAGTGTTGCGTAACGAAGAGAAAGGCCGCAGAAGTCAGCAAGTGTTGCAATACTAAGGAGGATAGCAGCACAACGAAGAAAAAACTCCATAATCTCCAGAATTGTCTCGTGATGGTCACGAAATGCCGCAGACCAAAAGAAAATAGAGGAAGTCCGCGGGAGTCATTAAAATCTTCAAATGTTCAAAGATCATTTTACAAAGGCCAACCCGGCAAAATATTAAAAAGGATGTTGACTCATTGAAAAGTCACGTCTGTTTATAAAATGAACATGATATATAATTGAATTCAATTGTGAATTGAATGGTGCTCATAGTACTATGATGTCGATTTGAAAAGGAAGAGAGCGAGAAGAGAGGAGCAATTAATGGAGCTTTATAAAGAAGATTTATGAAGAGAGAGAAAGAGCAAACTCAAGAAAATTAGAATGTTGAATTGTTGAAGAAGAACAAAGAGCCGGCAGAGCATGAAGGAAGCTAAATGTGAAGTGTAATCTAAGTGCCATCATCAAGTTGAAGAAGCAACTACAAAAGGTGGATCTTTGAATTGTTGAGGTCGGTGCCTTATACAATTGGGGGATTGGTGTCTCCAGTAGGTTGGTGCCTACGAATTAGCTGAGTTGGTGCTCAACATTGGTGATTGATATCTCCAGTGTGTTGATGCTCATGAACTAGCTGAGTTGGTGCTCGGCATTAGGGATTGGTGTCTCCAATAGGTTGGTGCCTATGAATGTATATTGAGATATTTTGGGGCTGGATTTGGACAATAGATCCAAGCAGTCTTTTCTCTGTGGTTTTCTCCCGAAAGGGTTTCCACATAAATTATGTGTTTTGCAATTGTTATATGTTATGTGATTGTTGTTGTTATGGATGTTAATGTTTTAAATAAGTAAAAGTTTGTATATATTGATTCACGCCCCACCTCTCAATATACGTGTGTGTTCTACATGATCAGCTATAGAATCTCTGCCTCTAGTATTTTTGTCAAAGTGGTGTAGTGGAGCATTCCATTCTAGAGAAAAGACGTAACACCGGGAAGAAGAAATAAAAAATACGTGGCACTTTATATTTTCTCCAATGAATACAATACGACAGATCTTTATTTCATTAAAAGATTTGAGCGATCTTTTACTTTGACTTGAGAGTGTACAGCCTACTCAAACGTATTGAGTTTGTTAGACTGCTATGAGATTTCTTCTTGAGCCCGACTCGCCAACTGTCGCACTTGGCCTGATCTTTGCATTTGTTAAATCAGATTCAGTGCATCCTCACGTCCTCAGCAGTTGCCACGACCTCCTTGTTGTGTGAATTCTGGACAAATGCATTCACATGACCTTCACATATCAACATTGTGCTATTGGATTTGTATATGCATGCTCATCACAACCAATCGTCGCAGAAATAAGCTCTGTTAACTGATGTAAAAACCATGGAGAGATATTTATTACAGTCCCAGGCACATGTGTATCCCTTAGTCATGTATTCTGCCATATTGACGGATACCTCTCAAGCCTGTCAAAGCTGGAACGAGTCTTTCAAACTGTCAAAGGTTCAATCTGTTCGCAGCGAAGATTTAGATTTTTATTTCGACCTAGTCTCGAATAGAAGCTGTGGCAGTTCCGTGTGTTCATGCATCTCCACATAGCCTCCTCGTTTCTTGCATATGCCATGCATAGTGGTTTACTTAGAGTATGTTATTCTCTAGTTGACTACTTGTCGGTTTGTGTCTAATTAAGCAAGATGGATAAGTATGAATATATGGAGTAAAAGTCTATAGTTCTAGTCAATATTAACTTGCTATGTCTTATTGTTTTTATTTTTATGGTCCATAGTATTATCTATATGTGTCATGACTGTCAAAAGTTTAATTTTGTCATAGAAGTTAATTTGTGGTACGTCTTTTGTCTATATGTGTCATTAAGGTTGCTTTCGTCAAAAGTGTTAAAATAAAGTCTTGTTAGTCATTGAGAGTCAAAAGCCAATATTAAATTTACTTGGAAAATCCAATATTTAATTGGAGTTAGCATTGTTGTGTCTATAACTGTCATCTTATCATTGTCATTGTAGCATTAAGAGTCCTTGTCAAAAGAGTCGTCATCAAAATTTGCAAAATTAAAAAAAAATTGCCTTACGCACACATTTTTGGTAGAATCTGCATCCGATTGAGGTATGTATTTGAGCTACAAATACAAATTTGTTGAGTAACTAAGAAGTGTCATATCAAAGGATGGAAGCAACATAGGAAGGAGGTCAATCAACGACCTCTCGTCATTCACCAACGATGGGACCGCATTTTGCAATGATGACATCACCTTTTCGGTCGTGTGTTGTACAAAATAAGAGTAGAAGTTTGTTCACGTGTAATGTGTGATCATTCCTAATGTTATCTCTTGAACGTGTTGTGATATGGCATGGAAGGTGCAGAACTATAAACATTGCATAGAAGAGTAGTTGCTGCCGCAGGTGATTGTCCTTTGTTGTACTTCTTCATCGATCAACCAAAGTGTAAGAACATTCATTGGAAGTGAAAGCAAGAACTGCCGAGTTCTCGTATCTAGGTGTATCTGGTGATAAGTTCACTATGGTGAAGCAGGTGATCATGTGCAACAAGATCCACATAGCAAGATCCAAACAAAGTGGTATGAAGACCTAAAAGTATCCATTGGCATACGATTCTATTTTCAGTGCTCCTTGCCCCATGTTCACATTGGGGGCGGGGGAATGTTACGAAAATTAGTGTTCACATGGGCATTGGGTATTTACTCGTAGAGTAAATATTACTTACGGTTTGGTAAATTGTTGGTTAGTTAATAATATATTATTGTTATGTAACAATAATATAGAGTTTGTTATTATATATATGTTATACGTGAGTGGAGTTGTTCAAACAACTCACGTATATAGGAGAGTTGTTGAACAACCTCCTTAATAATAGGAAATAGTCTTCCTACATATATGTACATGATTTGCATAATGTATGGTTCGAATATAATAATATATAATATAATATTCATATTGTGCAAAGCTCTGCCAAATCTTTCAAGTTTAAATGGGACTTCAAATGTTACATTTGGAATAAGTCAAAAGGGAACTTGTTGTGCTTGAGTTAAGAAATTTGGATGATTTCCATGTGGAATATACTGCTGTTGTATTCTGCAGTTTTGATCGTGATAAAGACATTTAATTAAGATATGTAGAGGGATGCGACTTGTCCCATGTACTTACAATAAAAAGTGTGCGTGGAAATGTTTATTTGTGACCAGTCTTGTGTGAGGTCAAGAGTCTAGGCACAAGTCCCAAATTATCTCTGGTTTAAACTCTCTCTCTATCTCTCTCTAGCATGCGCTAGGTCAATAGTCTAGGCACAATTCCCAAGATATGTCTGGTTTATACTCTCTCTCTGTCTCCCCCATGCTTGTTAGTCTTCGGAGGAAGTCTCTTTTAGCCTCCAACTGATGAATGGGGTTGGGAGGGCCCCTGATGGAGGGCTCATCTTGTTCATTCCTTCCATGCTTGGAAAGGCTAGGGCAGTGGCACCTTAGAGGTTGATCTTCTTCCTTGAAGTGAAATTCAGCATTCTTGGGCTCCATGTGTGCTGGTCTGTTTGTGAGATTCCATACCTCCTACCATGTGATCTTCATAGCATCTTAGAAGACTTTGTTGTGACCCGTGTTTATGAAACTTGCAAATGAGAGATATTTCCATGTTTACTGTTTTGACAGAGACTGTAATGGTAATTCTATCCTTATTCCATTTGTTGATCTTAGAGATTCAGTGGCAAGTGTCTTGTCAAATCACATACTCATTGAAGATGTTAAAGTTTGGTTACCTAAGTTATCCAACAGGTAGTGGTGTAATGGTTCTTGGGCCTCCTAGTAATTGTGAGGTCCAAGGTTCAAATCTCGGCTCCATGGTAAGACGGCCCACTACCACCGGTTTGGATACCCTGGTAATAGGGCACCACGATAATGTGGTTTAATCCATGGGCTCGCCGAGAGCTTAAACTACCATCCTTGGATGGTTCCACAGCCAGTGTGGGCTGGTGATGCCACAAGGGCTAGGGCCCTCTCCCTAGGTAACTCAAGCAAAAAAATATAGTTTGGTTACCTAAGTTGAGCATTGTAAATTGGTCATTAGCATTTGATTGATCTTGTTTAAAGCATAAAAACTGTTGTTCATTTTTGTTTGCATTAAATAAGGAAAATGAAGTTCTGTACAGCTGAACAGATGGTATTCCGGTGATATGTAAGCTATATTTATATACACTCCTGTAAACTCCTGATAAGGGAACTTCTTCTGTGATTTCTGGGAATTCGACATGACTGCTGACAAAGAATAATTGATCTTAGCTTGATGGTAATTATGTTTAAAAGTTTAGTTGAGGAACTTTTGACTTTCATAAAGGATGCTTACATTATATCATAGTTACCTAAGACTCCGAGCCACAGGACGGGGTTTCCGGAAGGGCAAAAAAATTCAAAATTTTGGGGACAAGGGGACCACAGGGGATGACTAATTAAAATTATATATAAATACTTAAAATATAAAAATAAACTAAAAAAATAACTTAAAGAGACTAGAATAAGCTGACATTTAAAATAATATATTAATAAATGCAAACATTTATACAATATGAATAAATTACTAACTAGAAGTTAACACCACTGTGATTAAGAATCGAGATACATCAACAATATTACAAAGAGAAGAGTACATGATAGTAGAACTAGATACTCATACATCATAATTTTAAAGGTTTTGATTAAATCTCTATGACAAACAGGGAAACCGGCAATGATCCTCAAACACTTTGATATAGAGATTTAGCCCACTTTCTTTAGTCAACGGAAGTGTCTTTTAGTCTAGTACATAGCCCAGTTCTTAAGCCAATCAAATTTCAAACACCTGCTTAATAAGTGCTTTTGGGGGAGGGGTGGGGCGGGAGTACACTTTTAACCCTCAAGAGAGATGACCACTTCCCTAGTCTGACTCTTTTCTAAGATGCGTACAGCCTTTATTTGGATGTGTAAAACACTTACAAGATTTAGCCAACTCTGTCCTCAAGGATATATATTATGTCACCTTTGATTCCAGTCAAACTCAATGCAGGTAACGATCTTCAACTCAAAAGTTCTCAGATATCACTTTTCTGCCAAGAAAATAGCATCATTGTCCATTGCCTTATTACCCCATGGTAATGATCATGTAAAAGCGGAAATAAATTTTTAGTAATAAGTTATTATTTTGTTGTGTTTATGGCCATTTTTCCTTCTTTAATTTAAAATTGTTTTTTCATTATGAATGAAGCAAAATATCGCCTCCATAACACTACTTCATATGCTGATTTTAGATCAGACTGATAACTTTTGGAAATATAGAATGTTCATTTTACAGCCAGTGTTACGCAGGGACGCGTCCCCTGGATTTTGGTGACGTCCCAGACATCCCAAATGTTTCGGGGACTTGGGGACTTGGAGGGGATGTCCCCTATTTTCTTAAAAAAATCTTTCAAAAAAATTATGATGTTTTTACTTTCAAAAAGCTGTTATCTTTACCAAGAAAATTAAATTATACTCTTAAAAGTACCTAAAATACACTAAATTGAGTTTAAATCCCTAAATTTCATTCAATAAAGTTAAAATATTCAAATATTAATTTTTATATATCATTTTACTAGCCATCCCCTTCCGTCCCCAAAATTTGGGAAATTTTTTTGCCGTCCCATAAACCCCATCCCTCCGTCTCCCTATCCCCCCATCCCCGAGACTTAGTAGCCGTCCCCCTTCCATCCCCAAAATTTGAGAAATTTTTGCTGTCCCAGAAACCCCGCCCCGAAACGTAGGTAACTATGGTTTTACCTTATGAAAAGGAAATATAAGTGGAAATTTGCAGGATACCTCTTTACCCGGTCCTTGCATTGTTTTAAATAGAAACAGTACTTGCTGTTCTCTAAGTCTCATACTAGCAAAATGATTCCTTTTGCATGGTAGCTTCACTTTCAGAACTCCTTGTGGGATAGGACCGTGTCAGAATGTTTGAGCTTGATCTGCAGTAACACAGTGCACCATAGGAACTTAATGACTTAGTTATCTAGAGTTTGATCATCTTTAATCTGATTATTGGTTATGATTGAATTATCCCTTTGAAGATACAGGGATCGGCATGTCCTAATAAATAAATGAATTCTACTGAAGAGTTTTAAGGATCATTCCATTTGTTCTCAAAAGTCAAGGAATTAGGTAGATGGTGCTTCAATCAATCTAAGGAAACTTCACCTTAGGAATAATAAAATGGAAAATTACAATGTCTATGATAGGGCCTGGCAACTCTAAGAGAAAAGGGCGTAGATTCATCACAGGAAATAAGACCTCAAATGTATTTTTGAATATTAAAATTGGAAATCAATATTCAATTCAGCAACATATAGGACTCAAAACAAACTAATTAGGATTATAAAAGCAAGGACCTAAGATTATACAATTGATAGGTTTGGTAACTGTGCTGTTACCAACTAAGACAGCGTCATTAAGCTGTTATAAGCCATGTGACATAATTATGTTATAGATTGTCAATGTCTTTAAAGACTAGTTGGTGTAGCAAGATGTATGCCTTGGTCTAAGACTTATATGGATAAAGGGAACTTGTTCAGATCAAACCTTCTACTTAGAATGGTAGCGACATTCATGAAACTTGGTGGTTTTATCTCAAATGGATATCAATGTTAAATTCAACTTCATATATATGGCTTATGTCTTGGACAATTGTTAAGATTATGAATTGAACGATAACCTCCTAGGAAGTAAGTTAATAGACTTGATTCGGCACTCGAATAATAAGCTCATCAACTATGTTACAATCTTCCTAGAGGAGATGGTCATATGCTTATTCACAGGAATAGAGTACAAAGTTCAAAAAAAAATGTGGTTTGGTTTTTTGCAGTTCTAACACATCAATAAATATGAGAAGGAAGAAGATTACACATGAGAGAGCAGGAAAAAGAAAATCAGTAGTGGTGTTGTATTTTGTACTTAGATTCAAACATTATAACATTCAATCTGTACTCAATTGCAATAGAATGCAGAACAATTACATTAACTTGAAGGGGCACCAACTAAGACAAGAGGTCCTAGCGGCAGTTGTTATTTGCTAACATGATATTCCATCCATCATAAACTGACAAGCAAAGCATTATTTGGTTTTAGCTGTTTTACTATACATGCATGGTTCAAGACATGATTAACATCTTATTAGGTTTCAGATCAGCTGATGACCAATCAGATTTAGTTGGTAGCTTCAAGGATTGTTTAACTTGCTGATAAACAGTCAAATCAAGTTGGTAACTTCAAGGATTATTTACCCTGAACAGACAGGCTTCATCAAAGAATGGGTATTTTAGATAGTCAATTACTTCTTGGAAGAGCATTAAATGTGCCAAGGAGAAAAGACAGATGGTAGTCTTCTTGAATATGAAGGGAATTCATACCTAAACATATTGACAGGATAAGCTTTGGGATGTTCTTCACCCAATCAATGGGTGCACTATTTACTGTGTCTACCAATTTAGGTGTAAATGATAAAACTGTGTGGGGGCATTTCCTTAAAAATGTCTATCAGGTAAGTTTTCCTCCCGCTTCATATTTGTCCCTGATAACTACAGAAACCAATTGTGGATGGTGGCTCAAATTCAAGGTAAAACCAGAGACATTTTACTTCGATGAGGCAGCCAAATACTGAACCTCCATCAAAACTCAATGCTAGTCTCTCAAAAGAGGCAATGCAAGGGGTTTCCGCGTCTCAACATATTTCTAGAAACTTCTGGAGCAGTTGTTAGTGGAGAAAAATGGAAAGGCAACAACCTGTAATGAAACAAAACCAGACTGCCCGGAAACGCCAAGTACCCACCCGTACCAGGCCTGATACATACCTGGTACAGGTATGGGTACGCTTTGGGTATGCTGTGGGTACGTACCCACAGGCCCTGGGTACATGCCGGGTACATACCCAGGGCCTGTGGGTACGTACCCACAGAGTACCCACAAGTTTTTTTTTTAAGTGCAGGAAAATAAATAAAACTTGAGGGCTTTGACTGGAATTGAACCTTGGAAAGCTTGTGTGAAATTCAATATTACCAATAGGCTCCTAAGGGTCAAGAGAGATGAAAACCTATTCATTTGGTTGACTTGCTATTTGGGGGCTTTCTTGTTGCTCCTCATGGTTCCTTTATACTTCAGTCAAATTGGAAGGCATGGGAACAAGTGAAGCACTTGGTGGTTGGGCAGCCTATCTTCTCTTCCTTCGACACTAGGTGCCAAGCCTACAAATCGATTTTGTCAAATCTGAAATATAATGACAAGATCCTTGCCTTGACAAGAGGCTGCTCTGCCCTCCTTTGGTTTGAGAAAGGAATTAAAATATTTCATGACTTGTACAGATTTGGGAAGTGGATGGAATGGACAGACCTTAAAGCTTTCTATAAGCTTCCTCAATCTCAGTTCAGAATGTATACAATGCTCAGAAATGCTTTCACAGCTCCCTCTACTGGACTAATTATGGAGGATGAGAATGACTTTTGAGATACTATGAGGTGGCTCAAAGGGCCCCCTCCAAGAGGCTACCTCCAAACAACTCTATGAAAAGATTGTCTTCTCCCCAAACCTTTCCCTGGGCCTTAACAACAAGTGGAATGTTTGTGAGCCCATTAGTAGATGGACTCATAGATTTAATGTTTTGTGGTCTTCTTGTAGAAATATTTCTTTAGATGGCTTCTAATTCATAATAAGCTTGTTGTTGGCTTCTAATATTTTATAGGTTGCTGAGACTAAAAGCTTGTTGTTTTCTTTAAATTTTTATATATATTTATATTTTTAACTTTTTAATAATATATTGTACAAATGTACCCACAGCATACCGTATCCAAGGTTCTTAAAATTTACCGTTTCAGCATACTGTACCCACACCGAAACAGTCTAGAAACAAAAGATTCTTCTGCAAGTAAAATCTGTTCACACAAGTTAATTTCAACCTGCTTAACAACTTAGAACATAGCAGGCTTGAATACCATGTTAGAATTATTTAGATAAAATAGGAATTAACAGGATTATAAGATTCTAAACATTATGACTGACATCAAATGCAGCAATAAAATTACAGAAAGTAAATGAACAGTTCAACACAGATTTACATCGGAAAACAATAAAGGTAAAAGACTCGCAAAGAATAATGCACTATCCAATATTTGGAGAACTTACAAATGTTTGACCATTATAGCATTATAGACCTTGCCTGACAAATACAGGCCAGAACCCAACAAACTATCTCTCTTTACTTCTCTTTTTACACTTTAAGAATTACTCATAATAATGGTAAATTCAATTTTCCAATTTCCCTTATGCAATTTTTACACAGAAAATCACCTTTTAAAAGGTGGGTGATCGATTACAACTTTAGTTTCCCATACGTTTTGGATACAGGTACGGATACAAAGTATCCGATACGCGGATATGGCCAAAAAAATTGGCCCCAGATATGGCGTTGGATACAGCTGTACAAAATATATATAAATATTAAAAATATATAAATTCCAGCCTAATAAATAGGAATTAACCACATATTATGCATATGAAAAACAAGCTAAATAACCACAACAAACTACTCATAATTTCATTGAACCTGGGCACAAGCATCATCCCTACCACATCTAGTTGAGGTGTTTATTACATTTATCTCATACATGCTATTTTTGTCCTTGTTTTTGATGGCTTCTATTTGGTACCTTCCGTAGAATAATGCTGCTGCAAAAACTGTAATTTCTGCTGTAATGATATATTAAATTTAAAGTAGAAAAAAGAAAAAAACTGTTTCAGGCCTGGAAATGCCCTGGAAGTGCAAACAAATGTGAAGTTTTTAGCCCTCAAAAGTCCTCTACCTTCCAAAGACCATAACTTTTGCATACAAACTCGAAATTGGGTGCCATTCTTTTTGAAAGTGTATATATTTTTTCAAGAGGAACCCAAATATGTAATCAAAACATACATATGATGAAGTCCATATTCTGTAAAAGACTTTTAACCGGAAGCTATCTGTTTTTCTCAGGACTTTGGCATGTTGCAAACCCTGTTTGATAGCCAATTGTTTTACCAACTGAATTGGATGATCATCAATATTCAGGTCAGGAAGCACCCCCTTACTTTAAAATGGTCATAATTTTTTGAAGACTGATCAGAAAAGGGATAAATTTTGGCAGACTGTCAAATTTCCTAAAGAATGCAAATTAATATGTATTAATTTTTTGAAGACTGATCAGAAAAGGGGTAAATTTCAGCAGACCGTCAAAATTTCTAAAGAATGGAAAGTAGTATGTATTTGTTTTTTAATTTTTACTTTCTTTATCATGCGTTGCCCTAAAATCTGCAGTGCAATTTCATAAAATAAATTATCTGACTTTTAGGACAGGCCGTCAAATATAACTTATGAAAGGGGGAAGTTTTGGCAAACTAACAAAAATTCTGAAGAATGCAAGGTAATATATTTGTTATTCCATTTTTGCTTTCTTTATCATGCGCAGTGCTAGCATCGTTTTACTTTCTTTACCATGCGCTGTCCTAGCATCTTTGTACTTTATATACCATGCCTGTTCTAGCATCTGAAGTGTAATGTAGGGTTGATAACTTATCTAATGGTTAGAGTGGACAGTCGGATTTATCTATTGACAACCACTCAATCGCAACTAAGCCCGAGAATATGCCAAAAGAGGAATTTCCCTAATCAGCTAAACTAGAGTTGCACAGGAAATTGATGCATCCAGGTTGAACAGTTACAGTGTAAAGTTTGACGGCTGTATGAACATATTTAAACTTTTTAACCGTGCGGTGGAAATTTTTTAAAGATAGTATGGAAAGAACCGGGAAAATTTGGGTGGACCATGAGAAATTCTAAACAATTGCAATAAATGTCTATTGAAGTCTTTGATGTTTAGTTCTTTACAGATGAATTATCCTAACTTTAGACGGGAAATGGTGAATGACCGACCGTCATTCAAAAAAAAAGTACCTGACGGGCAGGATCCACGATGAAATTAAACCCTCCACCAAAAGAACGGCTTTCTATTGGTAAATATTTGTAGTAAAACAAAGAATAAAAAATTATAAATGAACAGAAAAAATTGCAAGCAAGTTTTGAATGAAAAAACTACATTACTTCCGTGAAAAAAGAAAAGAAAAAGCCTTACTTGAGAATTTGGAGATCGTCAATGGTGTGAGGCAATTTAAGAAAATAATAATCCGAAGCAGGCATCGTCAAATATATACACAGCAACCCTAGCGAAAATACACAGAAAATACTGACTGCAGCGGCGAACTCAAAATTCGCCAGCGGTAACCTGACCTCGCTGTCCCTACTTTGAGATCTCCCAGTCTGTGGAGAACTTGTGGAAGCCGCCATTACTATGGTCGAAGATATACAGGGCGGTCTGGAACCCTCGATCTTCATGCTGTTAAATGATTTCTATTCTGTAGTATGTACAGTAACATACATCGTTCTCCTCCTCCTCCTGTTGATAAAGGAGGAAACCCCAGAGAAACGAGGTTCCCTTTAAAAGGACACTCTGTTCTCTTTTACGGTGCAGTTAGAGTCGAGGAATGCTCACGGCAAGTTGAACGAATATTCGCATTCGATGACTAACTGCCACTCAACGACAATGGCTACTAAATCCGTCTGTCTTTAGACGGACAGAACATTTGCGTCACGTTATTTTCTTCCCATGTGGAGAAAGCAATCATCAATTATTGGTGATGATATTATTTTACTAATTTTGGGAGCAACACATTTGTACGGCAATCGGATTTGAAATCATAATAATTCAATACAAATCTAATTTGTTGAAACTTGAGTGGGGTCCATAGTTTAATGCGCCTTCGCACGTGAAAATGGTGTTTATGGCAAGGCGGGCGAGGGTGGCGCGTTGACGGCACGCCAGCGTGTCACGACGAAATATGATGATGGCTTAATATTTCTATAGACCTTTTTATTACGATTTTACCAAAAAACAAATAACTATATTGAATTCACATAATTAATGATACTAATTATGCGGGTAATACGTTTCCCGTGGGTTGCCTCTAGGGCTGGAAATTGACAGGGTGTAGGCCCTTTTTTGTGATTTTAACCATATTTTACAGGTGAAATTTTTTAGAAACTGTAGATAATGACAGGCTAAAAATTTTGAAAATCGTAAATATTTTTTAGTGGTTTATATAAAAATATAATGCCCATTTATGTATTTATCAATATAGATATATCTATAAAAATTACTAGAAATTACAACAGTGGAAAGAGCTAAGCCCTCAACAAATTTTGATTTGACAGCACGTATAATTTGACATTTCAGCTCCGGTTGCCTCCTATGATTCGACTTCCGACCAAGATTAGTGGAGAGAATATGTTGAAATTGAACGCTCTCGCTTATCTCGAAAATCACGCTTTAAAGGTTACAAAGGTGCATGTGGCACAAGTGCTTAGAAAAGCAAGCGAAAAATCAATAGCGTTGGACATTAACCCCGCTTCCCGATCCTCAATCTTATGTGGTACTTGGCCGCCTCGCCCATCGGAACACCTTGGTGTGATGTCGCTACAAGCAACTATAAACGAAACCATCGGATTGTAGCTGCCATCTCCAAACCGACTAAACCCCATCTTCAAATCCGCGAGCTCTCGGTTCAGAACCATGTTGAACTGCCCTTCGCTCACCCCGTCTCTGAAAAAAATGATTCTTTCCGACAATTTCTCATTCACCTTCAAATACTCATCCAATAACTCTTTACACATGTCTCCCACCTCGAAATGAAATCCTAGCGCTTTTCCGCATCGATTTTGGCGGCATAGTTGGTTGAATGCGGTGAGTTGATGTTCATCACGATCCGTGGCAATTGATGGGGTTTTCCCATCCTGCTTGCCCAAATGATTCACATCTACTCAAATGCACTTTGCATGATCGACAGGGCGTGTCTTGCCCTGTGCAACCTAGGCGATTGCTTTGCGTATGCATAAAAAGGAGGGCGCCCTTTTTGAAAAAAAAATCTATGTCAGCGACTACCTAGGCAATCGGCTCAGAGCTGGGTTAAAATTTTACAAAAAAACTTTGATATTAAACCCACACGGCTTAGTCAGAAGTCTACAATTTCAAAATTTGATATTAAAGCCCCCTATTCGTTGTTTTTTCTACTTCTCCCAGACAAAGGTGACACTATGACTCCCGAAGCTTGCATCCTGTCATTTAGCGCCGCACTGTGACTGTTGCATGCGCGCCGCCGCCGCCCGCCCGCATCGAGATTCGAGACTCGAGTCCCTGTCGGGGCCTGTCCACTGTCCACAATTCTACGTAGATTCTACCAGCCTGCACTCTAGTCTCCAAACCGGTCTCCAGCCGAATTACAAATTTACAAATTGCAGACATACAAAGCTACAAATGGACTGACTTCGCCTACATAATACATTATACATTGTGAATCGTGAATAAGTTTAAATTGATTGGATAAGGATTTGGAATTTGGAACTTGAAACTTTAGTCTATAATTGTTTAAAAACATTCACATATAGGTGGGTTGTTGGTCCCGGGTGGGAAGGGGGCACACGCACTTGTACTTGCCTAGGGTGCTCTGGAAACCTTAATTCGGCCCCCGTGATCGATTTCCCAAAACGGGAACCGATTCAAAGGGCTTGAGCCGAGCCGCCGCATTGCTCGCCAACTTTCGTGTTGATTTTCAAAGCTAGATTCCCCTCTTTACTATCATAATTCATTTTTGGAAAATCTCACTTGGTTTTTATCTTTTTGGCAATTGTTCTCTAGCATTTTATTAATGGGTTATGGAGACTGTTTATTGTTCTGGCTTTTTTAAGATTAATGGTTACACGAATGTCTGATATCCCTGACCAACTGAATTTCTCTCTAGGTACAATAAAATTATATTCTTGATTTACCACGTTTTCTTATCTAAAAGAAATTCTCGTCTAGATTAAGGTTATGGGGCAATGTAGTATACCCATTTAAGGAATACCTCTTTAACGTTTGTTTTAAGAGGCACCATAGATTTTTATTCCTAAATAACCCTTGAGATTATTGGTCATTGAGGTTTTGTATTTTCTGATTTTTCTATAGATTGAGATTTTTAATGAGAATGTTTACAAAAATTTGTAGACATAAGATTAGGGAGGGGTGCACACCTGTGTGTGTCAAAGCCAGTCTAAGGCTTGCGAAAATTAGTTGCGATTAAGCATTTGGATAAGAATGACAAGGAAGCAGGCAAGACATTCTACAGAGAGTTACACATTGCTAGCAACTTGAAAAATTGGCATGTGGTTCCTCTACTGGGCATCTACATCCATCCCAAGGGACTCTTTGGTTTACAAATTTGTTTCTGGGGAGTCTTGAATACCATCTTCACGTATAGTATAGAAAACCATATTAACATTCCTTTTTATGGTATGAGCAGGGTTATGGTTGGTTATGATTTTTCGGGTTTAAGTGTAGAGAAGAAAGGTGAGCGTTATCTGTCGTGGCCTCCCAAACTTCGAGTGGCTATAGGGATTGCGAAAGCTGTGGATTGTTTGCATCATGGAACCCACAAATGTGTGGTGTACAAGGACATCAAGCCCTCCAATATACTCCCGTCTGGGAGGAAAATAACAAAGGTAATCTAACAAAATAACAATGTTTTAAATTTGTTAAGTTTTTGTGGTATTTGTAAGCCCTAACTGAGGAAAATAGTAAAGGGCATGGCTCAAAACTTTACATGGTGATCCCAGAAATAAGCCATCAACAGGAGATTTTATTTTCATCTTCATCATAGGATTTATTCATGGTATCACTTGCATAATAGCAATTGTAGCTCTAGCTCCATCCATGGAATTTGTCTTAGTTTCAGTTTGACATCATCATCAAATCTATCTCTACATTACCTATCAGATTTATTTCTACATCAATTATAAAAAGTAATCTATAAGATATAATATAATTTGTTGCATTTGTTTCTTGTTCATGCATTTCCTTGAACAATAGCCTGATGAAATGTTTGTTGTGATGTATTTTGTTGTAGTTGTGTGATTTTGGTCTAGCAACATGGACGATGGGACCTTCAGTTCCATTCCTGTGCAAGACAATGAAGGGAACTTTTGGGTAAAGCAAAAGTATTTTATTCACTGATTTCATACCTTCCAATTAAATCAATATTTCAATATCATCTAAATGTAAAATGTAAAGAGGTCTTTAATTCAATATGTGATTGCATTAAAGGTATCTGGCTCCAGAATATTTTCAGCATGGGAAGGTCTCAGAGAAAACAGATATCTATGCATTTGGGGTGGTTTTGTTGGAGCTACTTACAGGGCGGAAGCCAATTGAGACAATGAGACCAGGAGCTGACGAGAACTTGGTTCTTTGGGTAAGCTAAGAATCTCTTTTTTAGTCAATATCTACACTATTTTACCTGGGGAGGCATGAAACATATTCCCTAAGTGAGGGATTTGGATTCAGGTTCCTCCTGAAAGAGTGAAGCCATGTACCACTAAGCCAATCCTCTAAATGACAACTATCTCCACTGCCAAATTACCAAATTATTATGATATTTAATTTCATTGTATTCTATTAAGAGACTTCAACATATACCAAGAGAATAGACTCCAAATGAGGTTTTGGCCCAAATAAGGTCTTTTTTCTTAGTTTTATAAGCGATGTGGAGTCTCATACTTGGTCTTTTTCTTAGTTTTATAAGCGATGTGGAGCCTCATACTTGGTCTTTTTTTCTTAGGTTTTTCTTAGTTCAGTTATTTGGGTTCTCTGTACTATTTGATATGTCTATGTTTGCAATGTCTTCTTCTTCTCTAGGTGAGAGTTTCTTTGCTCCATTTATACAATAGAAAGAAAGTTCTTTCACATAGAAGCTAAAAAAAACCTTATTATGATGTGTCTGGTGGTCTATACACATCTGACAACTTAGTTTCCTTTGTATTCAAGAAATAGGACAGTTTTCGTAATACCCACAAATTATTTTGCTATATTTTCTGGTTACAACTACACTAACGCCCTTCGCCACACATATAACCGTGAAGTATACTCCTAGAATGGGATCGAATGTTGTTTAACAAGCTGCATTTTTAAACCCACTTACAGAAGCCTAAAAATACAACTGAATAATGTGTGGCTTCTAACTGGCATCTTAGAAATCAGATTCCTCTTGAGGTATGCCAAAATTATTTCACCCAACAACTAATTTCTACCAAAAACCCATTTAAAAGAAATGTTAAGAATGTTATTCATAACAATTTTTATTCACAAAAAAATGACCCTTAATCCAACCTCCCATCGCTCAACACAGTTTCCATAGCCAACGAATCTAGAATAGTTGTGATAATCGCATCGCTTAGTTGATGCATGAAGCATGAACATTAGAAAGTAAAGCTCCACAATTCTACACCAAGATGCATTTGTAGGTGGGCCTAACCAAGTGCCACTATATTGTTATGTTATAATATTCATATATATTCCTATTTGATCCATTTACTTCCCAGATCTCTTTATTTCAAAGAAAATTGTTTAACATGACAAGGAGATAACCTAATAGTTAATAAAGAATAACTTCTATAACTTGGGAAAAGAATTTAAAGAAAGGATTTTAATGTAATTTAAAATCTTTTCACATGTCCTTTCCATAATCTCATCTTTATTAATTTATGTACAGTGGAAGCCTTAAAACTCTAATCAAGTAGTTATTTTAAAATGAAAAGAATAAAACAATTAGGACTTGAGTTACGACCTTCTAGGTACACCTATGACTCTGGTATCTAGGTACACCTATGACTTTGGTCTCTAGTACACCTATGAATGCACCCCTTAACATGTTAAGATTATTTTTGGAGTTTGGTTGAATCTTCAAACATGTCTCGATGTGTGTTTCATGGGGTTTCCTTCGCACCTCTCAATCCATCCCCTTGTCGTCCCATGCAATTCTCCTATTCAAATATCATTCTTAGGATTTATGGGTACTTTTAGGCTTTCCCCTATTTTGATTTGCACCTTTCCCATGTTCCACAAATGGACATAATTTATAACATATTCAAATTGTTCTAGCTCGCTTAGTCTTGTTTTGTGATAACATGTGGAAATGCATGTACCACCTCAAACCTCTCAATTTGCACCTATGAGTGCTCTTCCACCGAGTCACCTCGCTCTTCACATTTTTATTGTTTTCAAGGAGTAACAATAACACCTTTCAACTACAATAACATTCTATTACATCCCAGTTGCTCAAACCTATTCTGTTGTTTGGTATATTAATCTTTGGTGAATATATTAAGGACACGAGTTAAAAGAAAAACCAAGTTCTAGATTTGGATAGGAAAAATTTAATATAAAATTTCTTGAAAGACTTCGGAAGTAACCAATTGCACTTAATATTAGGGTAGATTTTGTTTAGGTGTTTGAGGTGTTTGTTTTGAATTTTTTTAATGATCATTCAATTATTTGGAGAGACATGTTACTGGTCGTAAAGATCAAGGTTATATCAACATTTGATTTTTCAAAACATGATTGATGGCACAGGCACATTGGTTGATTCGAGACATATAATGTATTATGGACTCTTTCATGCTTTAAGAACAATTTATGCTCAAGAAGGATTACTAGCCTTGTGAAGGGCTTACTGCCAAGGTTGATGAAAATACCACGAGGCCATGCTATGATGTGGGCAATGGAAGATCAATTCACTAGTTTTTATGAAACACGAGCCTTGTACCCTTCTCACATTTGAAACCTTTGCCTTTACATTGATCATGAATCAAAATGATGTCTCAACATAAAATGGTATCTTTTGTAATCATGAATAGGGTGATGGATAAGATGAGTTTTTATAATATACCTCAAGTCAGCACGTGAGGGGTATTTCAAAGGTTACAAACTAGTTTAGCAATTGAAAATTTACATATCCTTTTAATTTAATGGATTATGGAATATCTTGTGTACATTCCCTATATGTTCCAGAAAAGGGTTGAAGAGGGTGCTTACTCCATTGCATTGCTTGGTTCCATGGGACGAGCTTAGGATGCTTCACATATCCTACAAGGTTAAAGGTATTTTACTATAATGTTTTTTTATCTATAAAGACGATTCCATGACACTCGTGATATACACCTTAAAGAGTTGAATTACATGAGTTACATGATAGTTTTTACTTTGTTTGGCAGGTAAACAACAAGGCATGACTACGGGTTTGAACCCCGATCCTAATTGAACAAACTCCACCAAGCCACGATGCACTTTAATTTACAAGGTAATATTTTCTCATTAAAGGAGGTTGAATTTGATAATTTATCATGATGTTTGTATTTGTTGTTCCTTCCTTTATTATTACCATTATTAGTGAGTTAACCATTTTAACCTTAGTCCAGTTCCCAATGCTAGGTATAAACAAGTAAAACTTGAAGATTTCAAAAGATCTTATTGCTTATTGAAGAAGTGCTACTCGAGCTAATGTTACCTAAGGGTATTAATTTATAAGAGTAAAAGCTTTAGATGTTGAAAATATTCTATAATGATCCAAAACTTCTTGTTCATTTTTTTGCTTGCTTTATGTGGGTAAGTCTATACATCTGAAATCCTCCATCCGTCCATCAAAATGAATTTAGACTTTGCTTGTAAGTTATGTAAAATAATAAACATGTTGATAAACCATGGCATGAAATTATCAATCATCTTAGTTTCTAATTCATCTTGACAGAAGAAAATCTATGTTCCTAGGATGCAAAAATTGTGGCAAATGGTGAATTCTTCAAATCTCAAAATAGATTTGTTTCTAGTTGTAAGAAATCCATTCAAAGAAGAAATTGACACCCAGATTTCAACTGAGAGAAGCCCCAAAATCAATGTAATAATTAATCAAAATGAGAAGCTACCTGTGAGCACTAGATTTTCATAACAAAGAGTGATCATGGCTTATAATTACCATTTAGGTCAAGGTTAGCATCGACAACAACCCACAAAAAAGGTCTCTTCTAAACAATGGGGTAGAAAAACATTTTACCTTTTGCTATGTGTAGAACCACTCATATGAAAATGAAGGCCTTCTGCTAACACTATATATTTACCTAATCAAGCAATTATAGTTTGTGGAAGCTTATGTATGTATTAATTTCTCGGTAAGTGTATGTGGATTTTTAGATTACTATCATGTAAAATTGCATCTTCATAGGTGTAAATTATACTACCCCAACAATGGGGTACTTTATCCCCGCATTTACCTTTATATTATATGTTATTTGTAGGTACCAAGTTCACTTAATTTACATTGAACATAAATGTGCATTCTTCATATATATATATATATATATATATATATATATATATATATATATACATATAGACACATACTTGTAGTCCTTACCCTAGAGTGGATTCAGTGGAGGAGATTTTGGGTATCTATGGCTTTTAAATGCCATATGTTTTTGTACAACATGCTTGTAAACCTTTTTCACATTTCAATTTACTAGTATGACTTTTCTTGTCCGATGGTATATAGACTACATCTTTGCAAATTACATATAGATGAATCAATCCTTTTATTAGAAGATGATTTCTGGAATCAATTGTGTATTGTTTTTGTTCGATGTGAATCACCCCATTGGGTCTATATATTTCTCTGTCTAAATTTTTCTTGATGATGAATCCTGTGTTGAGTCTATATATTACTCTATCTAAATTTTTCTTATGATGAATCATGTGTAGGTGATTTAAATATGTAGGCCAAAATACTGATACAAAGCTGATTCTAGAAATCATCTTCTAATTTTCATGGACTGTGGAAACATAAAAACTCTTATAAGTCTTTCTATCCCAAAAAAATCCCAACATTTATCTTAATTTGATATTAGAGTAGAGCTCCAATGAATATAAAAGTATCCCATACTAGAACTCCTTACATGGTCTTTATATATATCCAACACTATGTGTACAATATTTATGTCATGACCTCGAATTCATGTTGGAGAAAGTAGATATAAGAGGCTCAAATGGCCAGGAAAAGTTTTGGGTACCCTCATTTTTGTCAAAGGAGCAATGATAGTCACTTTGTACAAGGGTCTAGTCATAAGATTTTCTTTCTATCTAAACCATGGCTCAAAAAAAGTGATTATATTGTAGTGTCACTATACAATCATCCATTCTCACATCTATTATTGAGAAAAATTAAGTTGTTTGGAGTTTAAAATGGGACATTGGTGTCATAAGCATTTCATATTCAATAAGAAATAGTATTACTAACTTTATCCTCATGTTGGTAGCTACAAACTAGAAACAAGCATACCTTCACAATCAATATAATAATCCTTTTCTTGTAGGCAATTATTGGTACATGGGTTACTTATACCTTGCAAACTTGGTGCAACAACAAGAAAATACCTTTATTTGTGGAAATTTTAAGCCCATTGGCATAGTGATTGCAGCTATAACACCGGTCATGTTTCTTGGTGACAAAATTCACATTGGAAGGTCTAACTTCTAGCATTCTTGATTCAAATTAACCTTTACGTTTTGACAAGCAGAGAGAGAGTACAATATAAGGAAAGATCTTGGGGAAATGCCTATCTTGAGCTTAATTTGATAGTTTCTATTTCTTTGTTGCATTTGCAGTGTGGTGGGAGATTATTTCATTGTGTTAGGTCTTTTATGCTGTGATTTGGGCCAAATTAAGGGATATTGATAGTATTGATAACTTGCCAAGTATAGACCATGTCGTAATCCATCTAAAAAGTTCAATGAGAAGCTATATTTATAAACAATTTTTTACTTCAAGAGTACTTTCACACCACTCCTTACATTATGATATATCTCAGAAACAATTCCCTCATTGTCTTACATAACATGAATTTTCTCCTTTTTGAACTATAGTCGTTATTGTCAAGTCACTATTCAAGGGTACACTTTCCCATTTATCCACAAAGCCACTTTCCTCTTCCTTGGTCTTCTCTCGAACCCTTCATCTTCCTCTCTCTTCCTCTCTTGTTGTTTCTCTCCCTCCAATTTGACTTCCTCAATAGATCCCCTTCGACATTTCCATTGTACATTTCACGTATGAGCATTGTGTTAGTAACCCTACCTCAATCTCACAAATGAGCTTCAAGTGTTTATAGCCGTTGCACTTTTCCCCATTACACATATCAAAATTTGTAGCTCCCCTCTAGTTTTGTTGTGGATGGCCGCAAGTGCCCTCTTGAGATGGGGTATATTGTCCAGCTTTGAAATATTTTTGCTTCCGACATTTTGGGATCCTTGCCATGGCAATGCCGAGATCACGAAACCCGGAAAATACGCCCGAATGAAGTGCCTCCTAATCCTCAATCCTTTTCTTCTGCATACAACAAACAAAATAGTGGCATGTAATTGAACCCACTTCAGATACAAATCCAAATTGATCATTTTGTATATAGTAATTAAAAAATGAGAAGATATTAGGGTTACAAATTTATCTTTTGAAATCATTTCTTGTTATGTTTGGAAATGATTTCTCTGTGTTTGAGACTGCTGCCACTCCTCATTTTATTTGGATGTCTTTGTAATGTCCCCTTTTCCAATCGAAGACCTTTGGCCTATTTTGTCAACCCAACGGCCAAAGGAAAAATATAAGGGTGACTTAAGTTTTATTAATTTTATTATATTGTGCAAAAAATTACAATATAATAGCACATATAATAAATTAATAAACTTAACATTAAAATAGAACCTAGAAAAGTACATCAAAAGAAAAGCACTTATTTAATTTGTATTTTCTAGGGAAAATGGTGACTTGCCTTAAGGGGAAAATGGGAACTTAGAAAGGATAAAACATTTCTATTGTGTATTCCCTCTAGGGAAAAGCGACCAGCCTTGGGAGAGAAGAAAATAATTATACCTTTTGTATTCTCCCTAAGAGAAATGGAGGGTGGAAAATGCATCGAAAGAATCATACAAGCTGATTGGTGGTCTTGAAGGTTGTTTTGGGTCTCTTCTTCCTTTAAAAAGGAGAAGTAGACTTGCTTCTTGAGAGGCATTCCATATTCATTTGATATATTCTCAATTGTGTTGAAGCAAGCTCCGAAGCTTTCACCAAAAATTTTCTTAGGACGAAAACCCTTAGTATATTGCCTCTAGAGGACGAAAACCCTCTTAGAGTTTAGGAGGAATTTCTGTACTGATTTTCCATAGAGCTTACACAAATTTCGTTGTTTTTCAAATGTAATTATGGAGTTTTTGCAATAAAAAGTTGATTACGTAGTTGCAGCGAGTTTTGTACTAATTTTCTCTAATGGAGCGACTCAAATGTGGCTATTATGTGATGTTTTGAAGTCATTCTAAGGTCCGATCCTTACTGCTATCTCATTGTATTTATTTTTACAACTCGGAGAAGGTATTATCAATACTGTGGATAGATTTATATTATCAAGCTGTTTGACCTCTTTTAGATCTGCAGATTTCTCGATATAAATTTCAGATTAATGACAACTTAGAAAAGTCGATTTTATATGTATTTTACGCCGCCAATACACATAGGTCGATTTTATTTGGTTTGATTGCTTTGTTGTGGGAATTTTATATACCAAACTAGCCGCATTTTTTCAGATCTGCATTAGGGAAAAGTGCCATAACATACGAAAAATCTGTATTTGTTGTTCTGTTTGATTTAAAACTCATTGGAGCGTAAAGAGATCCATTTGGGGATCTTTCAGTGGTATCAGAGCAATGTTCCTCCCACCTGGAGGGTTTTTGATTTGATACAACCATGAGAGGTTGGTGATAGAGTGAATCATGGGAGTTAGACAGAAAAGCTTTCCATGGAACATGGATAGCGATCTTCTTAGGGAAGTGGTAGACACCCATCAGCAGATGATGCAGACCATGCAGCAGTTGATGGATGTGGTTAGGTCAAGAGGTACGAGAGACAGTTTGAGAGTCAGACAAGATCGGAGGCCTAGATCATCATCACTTTCTATTCACAGAGGTCCAACACCACAGACAAAGAAGCAGAAGTGATTAGCATATTTGAGGAGTATAGCATTCTTCCTCAAGATGTTAAGGAGAATCTTCCTTTCATGGACTACATGGACATGCACCCAAGTATTGGCTACAAGACTGAGCAGGCAAGGAAGGAATATCACATCATAGCTTCTAAATGGTTGATACGTGGAAGGAATAGAGAGTCTTCACATATGGATGATACAACTCTTCATGAGAGTGCTTTGGTGTCTTCAAGTTCCAATGAGGTATGCAAAAATTTATATGATGAGTTTGATAGTGCTGATTTGAATTTGGTCATATCATCTACACATGGAGAAAAATCAGATTATAACAGCCATGGATGTTCTGAACAAAGGCCTATGATTTGGGAAGAGGTTGATGCTTGCAATGAAAGCGTGAAGGAGGATCCCAAGAGTCTGATTTGGGACAGCATTAATTTATCTCCCCACTCTCATGAGATGGCAGCCCTTACACATGGAGAAAATAATGAAGAAGAGTCTACAAGTGTTGGGATTCAAAGTACATGTGTTGGATATGAAAATTCCACGGAAGATGCACTTGTGAAGCTTGAAGACATGGCAAAAGAGTATGATGGGTATTCTGATTTTTATGACAGCAGTCATGTTTCTTTACCCCATCATGTGAGGATGCTCATTTTACATGAGGATGACAATGCCATGGGGTCTTCCATAGGTGGCATCCAAGAATGGGTGTTAAAAATGGGTTTTGTGTGATGAATTCAAGTCATAAGAACTCGATTTTTATATCGACTTGGGAGGATGTGACAAAGACACAACTTTTGTGTGATATGTGGTCACAAAAAGCCGAAGAAGCTAAAGAGATCCATTTGGGGATCTTTCGGATGCATCCATTTCTTCTGTTTTTTGGAGTCTAAATTATCCCCATGCCCTGTCGGGTTTTTTTGTCATTGCCACTATGTTTTGAGTTATTTTGTTCAATAAATTTTATTTGTTTTTTATATGAGGGTATTTTCTTTGTGAATATTTTTGTGTGTTCATCCGAGGGACAAGATCGGTGCAAGAACAAACTATCCAGAGAGTGGAACAACAAAGGTAGCAAACCAGACAAGGTAGATAACAATGAATGAATTTTTATGTGAGTACGGTAAGTTTTTGGTATTCAGATGGGTCTAGGATTTATTTCAACAAAGTTTAATATGCCCCTAAAATTTGGGGTTTTGAATTCTTTGTTTAATTAGATGCACAACATTTATTTTCCCCCAACTCAGGATTCGATCTGGGTGGTTTATGAAACTGCACTGACGGAAATGCCCAAGGTTAATTTTATTTAGCTTAGGGTTTAGATCTCAATTTTTAACGACCAATAATGTCGAGGTCATATTAAAGAATAAGTTGACTATATTCATATATATTTGTTATAGTTCTTTAGGTTTGTCTTTGAATTTTTAAACTTATTTTATGACTAAAATATTTCTTGTTACATGTGTTTAACATATCTTTACCCACTCTATTTTTTACTCACACTACATCGCCTAAGTAACACTTGCTTAAGCTTATTTTGTAGTTCCGTTTGTCAGATTGATTAAGCTTGTTTTACAGTTAGGTTTGTCATACTTTTTAAATATAAATTTGGGAATTAATTCAAAGACACTTTTAACAAGTTAAAATATGTAGGTTCACGGAAAATTTGTGTGCAGGGAACCTCCCAATTTGTTGTTCTATTATTTTAAAAACATTTAAAGAATGATTTTCTCCATTCATATCATGCAAACTACAAACCTGAAGGAACCATGTATGTATGCTTAAAGTTATGCACAATTAATAAACTTTGGGACATTTTTCATTATATCTGTAATGAGCTAAGATATTGATTTTTGGTTTACTGATGGTTGCCTACACTATGCACCAAGACTTCTGCAACATTAGTGATAGAAGTTCACAAACAAACCATACAAATTAAATTAAATGAGCAAATCCCTTTCAATCAATACCCTAATGCAAGATCACAAACATTAATTACTTTTTTGTTAAGGAAAAACTTATTTTAAAGCAATAAATTAGCTTATTACATGATGGCCATGTACATTATTCATAGCCTATAATGGAAGTATTTGATATTTTTACAAACACCCCGCATTTCCCTATTTTGGTAGCTAACCGTGTATTTTGTAGTTAGACATTAGTTATGTTTAATGTATTTATGTTAATATAATTTCAATTTTCTTTTTATTTCGCTACTATTAATAATGTTTTTCATAATTCAGTTTGTTATAACAGAGTGAATTCTCCAAGTTTGGTGTGTGGGATTGAATTTACAAGTTAATAGGAGGTTTAATGGACCATCGCTCATTAAATTCCACTTCAGAATCACACACTATCACAAAATTTTGATCTCCGTGCAGATTAAATTTATATTTAGATAAGAGGAGGTTCAATGCATTAACAAATTGTTTATTTTGGAGATGTTGGTAATTTTTATACTGAAATAATATCAATGTCATTACACCCAAAGTGTTCCCTATTAGAATCGAGGGTTCCTGATTCTGACACTACTCAAAATGTGGATGGAAAAGATTACAGTTGGGGACGCGTTGAGATCTGACAGTGGCGTTATCTTCACTTCGATACAACAAACTGCTCCATGTGAACACATTGTCTCCATGCTTCATGTAGACACCGTACCACTAATACATTTAGAACCCATATATGGACATTCACAACTTTATCGACAATTTTGTTGATATATGTTGTAAGAGGAGTCATCAATGGTTGTAGTTCGATTTAATCTCCAGGTTGTTTCTTTGTACATTTTCCTTACCAGAATGCAAGCATTGCGAAGGTTAGTCGGATGGACGGTGGTGCATCAACGATTTTTGTCAGTCTTTGGCATTTTCATCATGTTGGATGTCGTGTGACTCTAAAGCAGTTTGTTATTCCAGCCAAAGAGAATATCCTCTGTCCCTTGGCAAGAAAGGGCATAAATTTGGGGCGAATGTAGATAAACGATCCTCATTCTATAACATTTGTTAAACATTTACGATTTTCCTCAATTTTTCAATTCGTCCCCTTTGAACATATATTGCACTCAAATAAATTATGTGACCAAGATAGAGAAAATTTAGTGGAACACAATGCACTGCTCCTCCCTCATACCCCATCTTCTTTGCCCCCATCCTCTCCCTCTTATTCACTTCCTTAAGTTTTAATTCTTCGCTCTATCCCCTTCGACGTTCCCATCATACATTTCACATACAATTGCATAGTAATATTATCATTGAAGACTTGAGGTTTGGGTACAACGGTAGGGTTTTGGGACATATCGCACAACTAGTCCAAGTTCGAGTCACACCCTGACTCCTCATATGGCCCTCCAAGTTATTGAATCGAATATATATATATATATATATATATATATATATATATATATATATATATATATATATATATATTACACCCAATGTTCAATATTTCACTCGTCATAAGTGTGTCTGAGGGCTTTAAATCTATCGAAAAAGTTTGGATGGTGGGCTCGGGATTAGGAAATTGATATCATTGTTCCAAAGGTAAAGGGCTTGTTCCAAACCTGTCATAAAAAATCTGGATGGTGGGTTTTGGGACTGGGAAATTGATATTATTATTCCAAAGGTAAATATGGAGGTTGGGCTCTAGGATTGGGAAGTTGATATCATTGTTCCAAAGGCAAATTTGGATGGTGGGCTTTGGGACTGAGAAACTGATATCATTGTTCTAAAGGCAACATTATTAATATTTCCCCTTTCAAATTTAATATGATCCACCAAATCATAGTCTACTACAACAATTCTAGGCATAAGACGGTGTATCGTGCATGAAAATCTATTGTGTTTGTTATCTAGATTCAACTACATTATTAATATTTTCGATTTCAAAATTAATATGATCCAATAAATCATAGTCCATACAAGAATTCCAGGCCTAGTATGGTGCACCGTGCATGAGCATCTATTGTGTTTGTCATCTAGATTCTACTACATATTAAGATAAATAATTTAAGATGTATTAGATGTATAAACAATTTTCAACAAATCCTACATAATTTCAACTAGTGTCCCAAACTCTACTCTCGAAGTGACATATTGACAAATAACAATTGACATGGACACTGGACAATGGACAGTGGATGGTGGTTGTCTAAGCTCATTCTTTGTTTAATTTGGCATCAAATTTTTCTATATGTAGACAAGTTACTCTTTTTCCAAGCTCCCACTTGCAGTGGCGAGATTGTGTTTGTCATCTAGATTCTACTACATATCAAAGAAAAATAATTTAAGATGTATTAGATGTATAAACAATTCTCAATAAATCCTACAAAATTTTGACTAGTGTCCCGAACTCTAATCTCGAAGTGACACATTGACAAATGATAATTGACATGGACATTGACAATGGGTCGGTAGATGGTGGTTGTCTAAGCTCATTCTTTGCTTAATTTTACATTGAATTTTTCTATATGTAGACAAGTTACTCTTTTTCCAAGCTCCCACTTGCAATGGCGAGTCAATATGTTTGGAAGGTTAATGCTTGGAATTTGGTATCATAAGCCAAACTCCAAGGAAATGCCCATTTTTCCATTCCATTGAAATCATGATTCAAGAAGGCCAATTCAAAATTATGCAGTACCACTGATTTTTTTATACACAATATATTTTCACATATTCATTTTATTTTTGTATGAATCTTTGGGTGAGCGAGCCTTATTGCGAGAAAAATATATTTCAACCTAATCATGACCTTAAAATTCACCTAAGTATCATTATACCATAATGGCCTCGGAAATCAATGAATAATTAGATAACACTCCATGCAATAAGGAGTTTCAAACCAAGTAGCATATCCCAACTAGGATATTTTTCTACTATAATACTCTAAATCTTCATATGTTTTCTTAATACCCAAATAAAGTTCATTTACACGGTTTTCTTTAATTTAGACCCTTGATTCAAATAACTAATACCCAATTTTGTATTCTGGGTAGTTCCTCATTACATTTGTACTAGAAATTGCACATGAGTTGCAAATTACGTGAGAGCGGATAACAATGTTAAATTGCACATTACACCGGGTTACAAATTACGGTGAAATGGGTAGTATCTTAAATTATTTTGAGTTTGTGTGATGGGAGGAAAAATGTAGTACAACTACAATAATTAACAAAAACACTCCATGTTATGCCTTGATATATGTCTATTCTTGCGCGCAAAACTCTTATTGTGTCATAGCCTATGAATATGCTATAAAAGGTAAGTTGAGTGGTTTAGATATCTATAATTTATCTTAAGGATGACCATGTCTTTTGTAGGCTGAAATTATATCAATACAAGATGGAATGCACTTGATAACATTTTATCAAACAATTTTCATGTGTTGTGTATGCTTTTGCATTTAACATACATATCCGACAGACACACCCAAAAGTACAATATATAACAAAAATACTTTCTATTATGCCTAGATGGAATTTTGCAGAAGGGCAACATGCCGTAAAAGGTAACCTGATCAAAGTGGACACTTGTTGGTTGCATTTAGTGAAACAATTTCAATGTTGGTTTGAAATCATAGTTTTTTATTGTCCTGTGATTTTTTTCAGTGGGATTCATTGTATTTTACAAGACCACATTTCATTGAAGCATTTTATTGAACATAACACATGCCCTATTCTGAATCTCCCATTTCAACATTTTATCAAACAATTCACGTGTCATGTTCTAAACTTCGCATTCTAGTAGAAGCTAGGAGGGACGTTGGTAAAGGTTGTGGAGGTTGGCTTTACATCGCCGAATGCATTTACTAGAAAAGTGCCAAGGCCTTTGCAACACACCCATCTCACGCATATTGTAATAAAATTACTTAGATAGATCTGAATATTAGCATCAATATACCACCAAATAACATCAAGAGATAGATAAATGATCACAATATGAAAGTATAAAGACTTAGCCACTTCGAGGGGTAACCTCCAAACCATACAATAAGACTCAAATGCTCAATATGATGATAATATCCTACTCTCTAACTCCTATATATACCCTACTATATTATCCAAAGCCATAAGGTTGACCCACTAAGCATATGAAAGCATAAATAAATATGATATGACATGATAAGAGATTATGTTAGCCACAAGTTGGCTATCCATATCCCAATATATGACCTAGGGTCAAGGGTGTAGCACACATCTTGCAATCAATAGTTCATAAGACCATAATTCTTGCGGGAATTTTGTAAAATAGTTAAATGCCTTGTGCATGCTTCCACATTTTATAGGGACTTCCCCTATCGAATAACTAGTGTGAATAAGCAAAGAATTGTGTTAAGTCCGTCAACATGGTTACAAGTGTCACATGTATGATATATTTTCCTAATTTATTTCAAACTCCGAAACTACTTATTCATTTAGTCACACAAAGTTGTTGATGCCTTATCCCTTGGTCATATGGCATGGTCATATGAGGGCTTAAAGTTGGGATTCCTACTAGTAGGTGCTTAAGTGTAGCCCCATTTATCATCTTTTATTTTTGAAGGAAAAACATTTTAATTTTTTTGTCGTGCATACTAAAATAAATATTAGAACGGAAAATTGATAAGTTTGTATCTTTTGATCAATAAATCGGAATTGAGTGCCATTATTATCAAAAGTGCTTATTTTCTCGTGTTTGTTCCATTTGAACTATTTATTTTGAGAAAAACACTAAAATTATAAAGTTCCATTTTTGTAAAATGCGCTAAAATTATAAAGTGTCGAAAGTAAATGAAGAATTAATCGATACAAAATGCAAACCTTTCCTTAGAGTCTTCTTGAAAACATCGAGATGAGATAGCTGAAGTGTTAATACAAATGTTTAATCTCATGGATTTTTTTGAATGTGGATGCTCCAATTTGGTCTTTAAATGAAGAATAATGCTACGAGCAAGAGTGAACATGAGGACAACCTTTCGGTATGTGAATTCGAATGACAAATGAGTAGAGTTTTTTTGAAATTTCGTAAAGCTTCTAAGGATCCAATTACAAAGGATATGGCCTATTATTTATAGCTAAGGGAGAGGCCATGGATTGTGGAGAAATATTTGAATGAGTTACAGGATCATGAATGCATTTTCCTGAAATAGCCATTTGATTTGGTCTGTGCAGTTGGATGGTTTGAATATCCATTAAGGGGCAATGAATATTTGGTTGGCAATAAGATTTTATTCGAGAAGGTGGTTGTACATGCATTATTGTTGCTTCCACCTTTGTAGGGTTCTAGAACTTGAGTGGAGTGAGTTAGTTCAACTTGAGTGACTAGGATAGTGAAGTGGAGCTAAGTGGAGGGTGAGTGGGTAATTAACTATTTAATTAAATAAATAGTTAATTAAATTATCCAAGATATATAGGAGTATGGTTTAAGCATGATTAGAATTAATTAAATTAATTCTAAAGGGATGTGGGTGAATACTTAAAGCATGATAGAATTAATTAATATTAATTCTAAAGGGATGTAGATTTGGCATATTATGCAAAGGATATGGATAACTAAGAATGGTTAGAAATAGGTATGTATTTTTAGGGTGTCTACATTTGCCTCTCTTTAAAGTGTTATTGCTAAGTAATAGTTTTTAATGATAGTAGACACATGTAGATAAGTGAACAGACAACATGGAAGCATGGTAGACTGTTTGTTATGCCCTAGTGAAGCATTTGGATGACCCAGTTGTAGACACTAGAAAACACACCTTATGCATAAGGTCCCTTATTCAAAAACACAAAAACATTATAAAACACAAAAAATCATAAAACCCCACAAAATGGAGCTAAAAGACAACTCACCACCCATTTACTAACCCTCACCCACTTACATTTAATTTTTTTCACCCCACCTACCCATGTGCATGCCTAATGCACTATGGACCCTATCATTGCACCCATGTGTGCCCCACTCCTCATATGCACTCCAAATCTATACAAGCACCCTTAACCCCCTCCTTCCAACCCCTGGCTCTTAGTGCACAAAGACTATACTTGAGTTTCTTTCTCTCTTGCTCGTATATCTTGGTTTTGTATGATTTGAAGAAGGAAAGGTGTAGCATTGATTTGGTTGTTATTATTTGGCTAATCTATCTTGTAGGTGATCCAAATCTAAGCATATATTTTGGCGAACATGGTGGGACTATTTTGGTTGTGGGTAACTCTTTTTATTTTCTAAATCTAACAAATGTTTTCTTTAAGGTTTCTCTTAGGTTTGTTTTTACCCTTTTTCTAACATTTGTTATAGATCTAACATTTGGCTTTTGCAGATTTGCCTAAAAATCCAAAAACAAAAAAAAATAGGTTATGGGCTAGTCACTATTATGACTAGGTTGTGATTTTTAACACAAAAAATCTTAAAATTTGGTTACAAGGCATTCGCAACTATGACTGTGTTGTAACTTTGTTTATGCAAAAACTTAATAATACATCTCTTTTTCTTAAAGGAATGAATCGAGATTGAACACCACATTTTATTTCAGGCTTGGCTAACCATGGGAAGTGCATGGGCATAAGCCTAAAAACTCATTGTGAGGAGTACCACAAGAACCCCAAATTAGTTGGCACATTGAGGGAGTTGGCCAACAAAACGAGTACCCTCACCTTCTTAACTAGTATGCCCATGAGGTTTAGAGCCAATATTATCCTTAGTAACAATCTTAGTTGATCAACTTGGTTAATCAAGGAGGGTAAAGTAAAGTTGGTGATTAGAAAATTTTCTAATCTATCACACTTTTTCGAATAACTATTGGTATTTAGGAGAAAACCTTTTATAAAAATCCAACATACCAAGCCCCTTTGTTCCACTTTGAGACAAACAAACATTACTACATTAATCAAAACATTCCATTTCATTACTTTTAAGTCTCACTTCAGAATGGTTTTGTTCTTCATGCCCTTCTCTCACACTATCATATCTCTGTTTCTCTCATCCATTCCGCGTTTTGATTTTCCCGTGCTCGGTCGCAAATGCAAATATTCTTTGATTTTTCCACTTCATATTTTCCCCAAATCTAGTTGCAACAAGCGATTGACTCATATCCTTTTAAATAATTCATTCTACATTTTGTTATGATTCCTTATTTATCTCATATCTAATCGCAATCGCATCGACCTAAGATTTTCTGGTCTTACCATCTTGCTGAATTTTTCCACTCATGTTTCCAAGTCCTAGTCACTGTCATTCCCCATGGCTTCTAGTCATTTCCATGTTCATTCACATCCTAATTTTCTTCATCAACACCTTCTTGACTACATTGTAAAGCTTGAGTCCCAACATTTGGGGGAACTTTCACCCATACCAACTTATCACACCATTTGTAATGAGCCTATTCACCCCATGGTACCACATCATCCCTATCCACCATATTTCAAATTGCCCATTTTTGACAAATTTTATGGCACCAAGGACCCCCAACATCACTTGCATCTATTTTGTTATGCATGCCACCTCATTCAACATGATGACACCCTCCTTCTTCACACTTTCCCAATTTCACTCATTGGTCGCACACTTGATTGGTACTCATGCCTTCCACAACACAGTCTTTACACTTTCACATAGCTTGTGAATACCTTTTTTATCTCACTTATCTATCTATATCCTACCCAAAGAAACACTCATTGAATTCACATGCTTTAACAATCTCATAGTGAGCCTATCATTGACTTTGTTGCACACAGGTATGCTCGTGTTCACCGCATTTTATTCCCCCTCCCACAATCTGAGCTCATTGACCTCTTTTCCAAAAGTTGTGTCCCCCATGTTATATGACTTTTTCCCAATTAAAAATCCTAAAGTTAAAGAAATACTTTAGCTTATCTAGGTGAGGACTATGTGTGGCTCAAGTAACTCCTAGGTGATACCAGAGATTCAACACCTCAAGCTATGACCACATTATCAGGAGGAAATATGTAATAAATATTCTTCTTGCCTTGGCCAGAACCATCTTGGGTTATACTTCACGTACCCTAGTTAGGACACCCTTTAGAGTGCCCCTCTCTAATGCCCACCACTTGCCTTCACTCGGTATCAAATAAAAATTAACATGAGCACACATTTTCCTATGGGTATATTAAATCCCCACACCACATGTTTAAATAAGTTTCCCTTGGGTGGTTTTCTAACCAACACACCCTTTCATAACAAAATATTTACAATTAATTACATAACTCCATAACGGGTCCACAATTATAAATTTTAATCCCTCCTTTTAAAAAGGAGTTCGAGAACTTATTTAACTCTTTATTCCTCCCTATTTTAAAGGGGATTCCATGTACATAACTCCCCACCCTATTTTAAGGGGCCTTCTTTTATTTATTACTTTAGAATTCACTCCTTGTGAAATAACTTTAGAATTAATTATTTTTCTTTCAAATTAAATAACATTCAATCTTTGTAAAATAACTATAGAATACATAATAATTACTTTATTTCATTTTGATTAATCACTAACTTTTAGAACTTTAATATTTTCTTAATGTGGGAAATTGTCACATAACACCCCATCTCCCACCACTTTTAAATTCATCCAATACACACATTTGATGAGGCCGTGCACATGACACAACACCTCAAGGATGTCCATCTTGGTCGTCCTCCCTCCTTGTCGCATGTTTCCATTCCTCCACCACCTACCACACCATCCCACTCCCATGTTCACAATGTCCACCAATCAGATCCACTTCACACTTCATCACCTTCTACACCCACATATTCACATTTATTATATGCCACTATAGACACAAAATCATGCACTTTGGGTAATTATCTACTCTCGATCATATACTACTATTCATATGGTTCCTAAGTATGAAAAGTAATAATTAACCCATGTCTTTGGCCATCTTTTGTTCTTTTTTTTGTTACTACTTTTGGTCTTGTACCTTAACCGCCCAGTTTGTCTTTTCATACCTCAATTTTACCCTTTTTGGACTGGGGCACCCATTCAGGATGCCAACACTAGGCACCCTTGTCCCCTTTAGGCACCCCTGTCCTCGTTATACCCTAATCTCACTTTTTGGTCCCTTTCTACCCATTTGAACATCTTATATTTTTGGTAGTTGGCCTTTTCTAGGGTTAATTACGAAATTCAAGTGAAAGAATCATATAAATATAAAGTTATGTGATCATAATAAGGGACCAAGCACTAAGCACTAGCTATCACCACCTAAGGTTACATCCATCAAGGCATCTATAGCTCCATTTGCATCCATCTAGCTCCATCACAAGGGACAAGGCTGGTTCATTTGCATCACACTTCATAGGAGGGAGTTTATTCTATTCCATGCATACATTATTTACATTCTACATCTAACTACTTACTCACTAATTCAAGTGCAACATGGACAAGATTAACCTAGGGCACAATTCGTCACACACACATAACTACATTGGGTTTGAGATGTAGTGCAATGCTCAGTTGCAAGTTCACCATTGTGGCTTCTAAGGATAATCTGACCCCTTCATTTGCATCTTTATTTTTTAGGGTTTGATGCTTTGTTTGGGGTTTTGTAGGTGGTTTCTTTATTGCAGGTTTATGACAACATCAACAATCTAAGTTGGATATATATGTGAGAAGCAGTGAAGGCTTCACACCATCTTTCAAATATGTGAAATTGGGTTCCGGACCTTCTACGCAAACCAGGATGCCCAAATTTTAGACTAGGGTTCCCCAAACACCCCAATCCCTTTTTCAGAACCCCAATCCAACCCAAATCACTCAAACACGCATTTTCTCGGGATCCCGTGCAATGGTCTTCCATTCATGTTCAACCAATCTCTACTGCAACACAATCCCACAACCTCTTTGAATAAGCTAAGGCTCTCCCAACCCTCTTTGCACATTAGGGTTTTTACATTTCATTGCTTAATTTGCTTGGGTTATTTCCTTTATTTAATTATTTTTATTTACTGCAAACTTACATTATATTAGGCTATTATTTTACATTTTAACATAATCAACCACTAAGGATTTTAGCTTCATCCAACCCCCTCACAAATTCACCCCATTGACTAAGTCACTTTCCTCTATTCTCCAAAATTTTCTTGACATAGATATCATCACTCTCCCTCCCAAAATTCCCACACCATTATGGCATACCTCTCATGATACTTTTTTACCATAGTACTAATGGTCACTCCACTAACTCGTGTTCTCAACTTTGCAACATCATTTAAGATCTTCTCAATAATGGGGACATTGTTGTTGAACCTACATCCCCTCCACCTTCATAAAATAACACCAATCCAATAACTTCACACAATACTACTTCCACTTCTTCTCCATGTGTTACCTCTCCATCATATGATTCCTCATTTCCCACTACCTCATAATCATCATGCACTTTTAGTGTCTCATCATCTAAATCCAACACTTCACAATCCACAACCTTACATGCTCCCACCTTGGACTCAACACCATCATGCTCACCTAATCACTCATTATCTACATCATCCTTGTATCTATCTCCACTATCATGTACTTCCACTATGGACATGGTTTCATCCCTATCCTCTCTGGAGTCTTCCACATTATCACCACCTCTATCTAGCTCTCAACCATCTATATCATCATATGATTCCATCTTGCCCACCATAACTTATACTTCTTCATTTTCTTCACTCACATAAAATCCACTTATCACACAACCCATTACTACATCTACATTACACTCTTCATCACATAGGGTGCCACACATCACTTCACCTACCTTATAGACTTCTTATACATACATCTCACTTCATCATTACTTACTATAGTTTTATAGCTTGGGAGGGGTCTAACAGCTTTCCTTGGGATTAAGCCTTGGGATGATTGAGGGGAACATATAAAAGGGATGGCCTATTTTTGCTACTTTTGGTCCTTCCTCGAACCAAGTTGAGAGGACGTGTGGGGTAACCTAAATGAAGAGGGGAGATAGGGTCTTTATTCCCTCGATCTATCAAATGATGGATTAATTTGAGATAAACATGGCCATGGACACAACACTCACTCTCACGAGTTATCATAAAAGAGTTTGTGTATGCTTATCTTATCAGACACATGTTACTATAGATGGTAGAATTCAATTGCTCTTGCATTCTCTAAATGGTATAATTACAACTAAGGGACACTCTCAATGATATTGAGAGACTGAGAAATAAAATCAATGAATGTAAGATAGTGTGGGGTGGGATCAATTATGTAGTTTTAAAAGAGGGGGATTATAGGAACTCCTTGTAACCAAACATTTAACACTTATAGTAGCCTATAATTCTAGAGAGTACAAAAATGGATTAAGTAGTGAAAATATCTACAAAAAAAGATTTACATTCATTGATACTCAACAGATGTAAATTTTTGACACAATCTCTAAAATACTTGACACAAAAAAAGATCGCAAGAAGATTCTAACTAAGTATTTGCTACTTCTACTCTTATACGCCCAAGATACACTCAAAGGATAACAAAAATCACTTCAAAAAAATGGCTACAGTAAGGATTTTACAATTATTTCCAATATTGTAGAGTAAATGCTCACAAAACAATATCAAACTAATGACCAAAGCATAACCATCGAGGACTGATCTAGTGTACGACAAAGAGAAGCAACAAACACAAGATTGTAGTAGAAAATATAACTCATTAATCATCAATTCAACACAAAAACCCCGTAACACATGAATTAAACTCAAAATCGACATATCTCATTTGGATCTTGAATTTCTTAACAAGGGAACATAAAGAAAATGCTCTCAAAGTTTGTCAATGGTTGTACATTGCAACCAACTTGACACAGAAGTTTGGGAAACCAAAATCAATATGTATTTCACAAAGGAAACATGCAATATTTCACAATTAAATCCCTTGATCTTTTTAAATAGAAAAACTAATCCCCCTTGATATGAGGACAAGCCCCCATATTTATATGAATTCAATATCTTCTTACAATTCAATTTCTCCCCAAAATAGTAAGTGAATATCCTCTATGTTCTAACAGAAAGATCTTCAATCAAAGTGGGAATCTACTTTGTCTAACTAAAAATATTTGTTTTTGTTAGTATTTTGGGGTCGATTTCATTCCTTCACTACCACATGCTAGTATCTAGTTGGCTCTTTGGGTTGAGATTTGCCTACTCGCTTCCTTCCTTTTGATTTTCTATGTTTTGTGGTTTTGAGCGCCGTCAGTTCCATTACAAAATGTGAGCCAATAAGAAAATGCCATGTTCCTTCACATTGTCATATTTTTCTCTTACTTGACCGATTGCTTTGAAACACGAGCCCATGAGAAAGCTCCACACTCCTCGCACTTTGTCAAAATTTTTGATAACGTTGGTCGAGCCCAGCAAATAAACATGAGCTAATAAGGAAGCTCCATGCTTACTTCGCAATTCACTTTGATTTATAAAAGCCTAATTAGAGTGTGAAGCGTATACCAATTAAAAATCTCCAAGCTACTTTGGATTTTACAAAGTGTCGCTCTCTTGCTTTCGTGTTTTCCTTTAATTAGTTACGAGGTTGGGCCTTTGCATCATAACTTCTATCTAGGTAGACTTCATTTCGACTTCATAGAAATGTTGCCACATATCCTCCTTGACCCGCCGAGACCACCCAAACCCGAAGCCTTATGAAAATTTGTTCATTCCACAGACTTGAGGTACGCTAGATCCCATTTGCTCACCCTACATTGAAATGGTGATACGTGTCCACAAATTGGGCATTGATATGATCACGCTAACTTTGTTTGTCCCTCTGTGGACCCGAAATCGTATGAATTTGGTTTATTCCACGACTTGAAGTTTAGGACACTTGAATGGCTTAGAGAGGCCATGAATCTTGCCATGTGTCCTCTCCTTTGTGGGAATTTGAATTGCTTGGTGGTGCATATCTTTGACAACCATTTAAACGTCCCATGAATTTTTAAATGGCTAAGTCCATTTTAAATTTGTCATTCGGTGTTCCATGGAATTTAGTGGATTTCTAAGTGTCCTGTGGCTTTTGGAATCCGAGGAATGCCAACCCTTTTGAAAAACTCAGTAAAACATTAAAACAATGTGTCATGCTTTTGTTATACAACCACACTCCCTCATTTCTTGCAACCAATCATCCTGTGGTATCCTTTCTTGCTTCAACTTGCGAGACTAAGTCAATTTGAATGATTATCAATCATTCTAGAATTCCACCTTGGTCATGATTTGATCTTTATCCTTTCACAGTTTGGAGCAACCCATAGAACATTAAGTTCTTCATTCTGTAGATTACCAAGTTAGTGCACTGTGGTCTCCTTAGAATTGAATGGTCATGTCCATCCTTTAATTTTTTGGATTTTAGGGGAAGGAAGGATCTTGGATACTTGGAAAGATTTGGTGCTTAGTTAACATATGTAAACTTGAGTCCTTTAGATGGTACGGGGAAATTTCTTGGAAAAATCAACTTAGTTAAGAACAAGGCTCAGAATGAGCACCAACATCGGCTCCATCTTGTGGATGGGCACCACCTATAGATGCCACAACAACCAAAAATACATCAACAGACATACCAAATGCTTAATCCATTGGGCCACCGTGTCATTAGGGAAAATATCACATGGTCTCTTAGCGGATACATAACATTTCATACCGAGAATATTACCATATCTCAAAGACTAGTCCTATAGACTAGAGCACTAAAGGGAAACAACAACATCAAAACTATACACTATACAAAATTCATACCTGAACCTTTGGCTTAGTCCAAGAAATGTTTGAGATGCTTGCCATTAATGAGAAACTCCAATAAATGTCCTTCCAAGTCTTTCAGATATAAAGTATGTTATCCAATCCTGATGTTAATAGAATATGGTCCCATCCATAGGGCATCAAAATTTCCATGTTTTCCCTTATCTTCATGTCTACATTCCCATAACAATTCTAAGTCTCTGACACTAAAAAATCTTGGAGTGACCTTTTTGTCAAATATTTTCTTCAAATTTTCTCTGAATTTTACATGTTTTTGATGGGACTCTCTTCTTTCCTCATCCAATTCCATAATTTGATTGATCCTTGTCTCATATGGACTTACTTCTTCTCCATCTTCAAATTGTTGCATGAATTGATATGCAGAAATTTGTAAGTGTAAGGAAAAAGGGCTTGAATTCCATAAAATAGCTCAAAAGGACTCTTTCCAATAGACCTCTTGGTGGTAACTCTATTTTCCCATAGTGAAAACTTGAGTTGCTCACCCCATTTCTTTTTATTTATCTCTAGTGTCCTTTTTAAGATCATAAGCAAGTTCTTATTGCTTGATTCTACTTGGCCATTTCCCTGAGGATTATAATTTGATGCATAAGCCAAATTTATTCCATACTCTTGACACATTGTTGCCAATGGTTTAGCTCAAACTCATGACATTGTCAGTAACTATCTTGGTAGGAACCCCAAATCTGCAGATTATGTTATTAAGAATAAAATCCATGACTACTTAATGAGTTGCCTTCCTGGTAGGAATGGATTCAACCCATTTGGTAAAGTAATCAATGGCTACTAATATCCACTTATGACTAGTGCTTGAAGAGTATGATATTTCACCAATAAAATCTAATCCCCATTGTTTGAATGGAGCTTCTATCGACATAGGTTGTAGGGGTAGGGCCCCATGAAGCTTTCAATCTTCTAGAAAAATGCTGACAAATCTCACATTTTTGAACCAACAAGGCAACATCTTTGAACAATGAAGGCCACCAATAACTTGCCCTTAAAATTTTATGAGCAGTAACTCTCCCAACAAAATGACCTCCACATACTCCCCCATGAAATTCTATAATTATTTTAGGTGCCTCTTCTTCAGTGATACATCTTAGCAAAACTCCCGGGTTCTTCCAAGCTAGTCCATGATTAGTTAAAATATAATTTTGGGAAACCAACTTGAGTGTCCTCCTTTGATTCTTGTCTAAGTGCATATGACAATTCAAATTTATCAAGTAATATACTATATCTTTATTGATCGAGAGAACACTTGACAGAACTCACACAAGAAGTCTATGCGGAAAGCAGGCCAGGTTTAAGGGTGCGAATGGACAGGAAGAACCCACGTGCGGAGGGCAAGTTCAACATTCAGACTTAGCTGATTTTGAGCATGAAGACCTATTTTTAGAAGATGGCATGTGGAACACACCAATGATGCAGAGATGTGTGCACCACGCATTATCTATCTTTAGAGGATCGATCAAAGCGTTTTGCATGGAGACAAGATAAGAATATGATTGTCACTTCAGTTAACTATAAGAGGTCTATAGATAACACACTTACATGTGTGGCTATGCCTGTAAATGGCACGTGGCTATTAGTAGCATGCGGCCTATTTTTGGAATAGATAAGTGGTGAAGGGCAAGTCCCCACCCTATATATATGTAGTGAATTGCCTGAGAGAGGGGGATGAGAGAGATATATAGGTATATGCAGAGTGTAAGAGGTAAGCATAAAGAGATATATGCATATGACTAGATTACTATATCAGATCCATGCGCGCATAAGTATAGAATGCTATTATTGTAAGAAGCTTTTGTGTTTATAATAGATGGAAGTTATTGGATGAATCTAAGTGTCATTCTTGAGTGTAATCAAGTAGTGCACGTTCTTGATTCAATCATGGTTATTGTTTAAGCTTGTTCTTTCATAGATTTGAATATGGCATGCATTATAGAATGATGTATTAGTTATGGATCTATATGTTTATTCCTTCATCACGCTAACATCCTACTACAACAACCCTAAAGAGGGACCTGGTACCTTTTCACACTTCAGGTGAGCGCTTAGTCTAGGATGAGCGATGTGCCGCGCATCTAGGGTGTTATTTGGTAAATTCTAGGCTACATCATTAGTTCCATTGCCGAGACCTCTTTTTTAGTTATTTTCAGGATGGTTCGCGATGAAGACATACCTATTAACTCTAGCAAGTATTGAGGAGTGGATACACGATCTGGAGGAAGAATATGCACGCAAGCGTTCAAGTAGTGGATCTATGTTTAATGCACACACTTGGGTAGAACAAAATCTGTATGACAACTTATATGAGTGCTTTTTCACCATCTTTCTAGTAGAATTATACGAGTGGTTGATTACGTATGCATCAAAGAGGAATTGGAGGTGTCACACACTTGTCCTGGAAACAGGAAGAATTTCGTGCCCTTTATGATGTTGATCTCGATCTAGACTCGTCTTTGTGGATACATGGTTTCATGGTGTTCTAAACAGTTATATTATGGAATATTCAATTTTGACGTATTCTTTCCTAGAGGTAACCGGGTTCTAGTTTTTGCGGTATCCTGTAGAGGAGCATATTTGCAAGGTATTCCACCGCGATCAAGATCTTTATGGTAATTTTTAATTAGGAAAGTAAATCGATGGCTAACTAAACCTCACCAATGCATGAGGGCAGGAACATGTTCGGTGAAAGATGGCAGACCTAGTGGTAGAAAGACAGAGAGGAAAGGTGACTTAAGTATAATGAGGCATGCAGAGGGAGATAGAGAAACAACGAACCTTTACGAAAAGTATGATGCTTTGAGGAGAGAGATGGGTCGTGAAGGATTTGAACCTCACGTAGAAAACGTGGAGCTAGAGCATCAGGAACTCCCCCATCTTGGAAAGCATGACAAAGATCCCCCCTTGGCCTCACATAGAAGTGCACCAGCAGAGACTACCTAGGCCGCGGGTGCGCATCTTAATCCACCTGGTGACCTAGCCCTTGCACTTGGTTTTCTAGTATCTAGTATGACAAGTAACCAACAAGCTAACTTGGGAAGTAGGAGAGAAAGAGTAAGTCGGGAGCAAGTACCTTAATGGTGGGATAAACAAAGTCAATGTTATTTGGAGGAAAATTCTCAGTGCATCATCCACATAGAATGTAAGCACATAGAATGTTGGATTCACCTCTGAAGTGGAACTACCTCACAGACTATAGGGGTTTAGTATAGTACTACTGTCGGAGCATAGGGGAGTACATCTATAGGTCCTATTCCAGCTACAAGTGGAGGATTAGGAGGTATAGGTGGTTCTAGTTCCAGTGGATCTGGTGGTTCTAGAGGTAGAGGAAACACAAGAGGTTCTGGATCAGGTGGTTAAGGCCCACAACAACATAATATTTATATGGAGATGTCTCTTCGTCTTCTAGAGTATAGAGGCATAGAGGATGTTGTTGAGCATGTGCACATGTGTGAAATCTTATGGAAAGGGATCACGAGTGTTGAGCATAAGGCAAGTCAATTCATTACTATATTGCAAGGATGTGCACATAGTTGGTATAGAAAGATTGGCCTTGATCAAACTTGCATGGATTATGCAAAGATCAAGGATGCTTTCTTGAAAGAGTTCCATATCCCTGAGTTTGAGTAGAAGAGTAGAAGTGCGCTCAAGGATATTAAGCAAGGCAATACTGAGAGTATACGTGAGTATGATGCCTATTTTAAGACACTTCTATCTAAGCTTTCTTATGATATTCATGCCAGCTAGCATGCACAATGGTTTGTTGGAGGATTGATTACATCATTTAGAAGAGCACCGCCACATAAGACATGTATTGATCCGCACAAAGCACTTTGGAAGAAACTTGTGTCTTTGAGGAAGTTGGGAGCATTGACACTGGTGTTAGTCCATTTTTAGAGGCACAAATTGTAACTATGGCCAAACAATTAGAGAAGCTATTGGTGAATTCAACCCATGAAACACGCTCGGGGATTTGGTGTACAAATTGTGAAGTGGAAGGTCACACCAAGGATAGTTTCCTCAGTAGATCTATATGTTCATTAATGTTAAACTCGTGAAATCTATCATTCAAATCATGATGCTAGTCATTGCCTTTTGTTACAATGCATGATAAGGAAGAATGTATCTTGCTTTTGCAAAATTTATAGGTCCACGACCTATGATACTGAGGATTGTCAATTGATTGGTCAGATCCAGGATGCTATAGACATTAGGGTATGACAAACAAGTGTAACAGATAATTCTAAGGGTAAGAATGAGCACCGGATTGGGATCATAATCAACGCGCTATGACAAGAATGAGGGCCATTTTGAAGGAGGTCGTGGAAGAGGATGTGGATATCATGGTGGATATGGAGGATGAGGCTGCGGTGGAGGAAGAAGTGAGTTTCCTCGAGGAACGTGCTATACATGTGGATCCCCTGATCATTATAGGTGTGAATGTCCCTAGAATGTTACATGTTCTTTTTGTGGAAAGAATCATAGCTATGAGGAGTGCCTGGACTTATATGAGCATCTCAATAAACAACATAAGCAGGAAAACAAAGGCACAAGGATGGTTAGGATCCAGCGCATGGATGAAAATTGGTGGATGCCTAAGATAAAACTAGAGCTTGAGGCATTAATCAGTAAAGATTACCACATGCACCAAGTGGTATGCACAAGAGAGGCATCGTACCAAAAGCCTACGATCACCAAGGAGGAGGTTTTGTATGCAAGGTACCCAGATCCTACTCATCAGAAGGAAGTTTACCAGATACCATGGAAGTGCTAAGGAATCTTCAAGGTGAGATACAATACTTAAAGGAGCAGAAGAAAGCATCAGAGATAGTCCAAACTGATATTGATGATCTGAGAGAAGTGTGCAAAATGTTGCACCAGAGAGAACATCATTCCACTATTAGGAAGTTGGTTAAAAGGGAACACTCCATGTGCGTAAGTATTGAGACCGGACAACAGATCCTGCATGCAAATCTTCCCCCTGATAGCATTGACTATGACAAGGAAATTACTTTGAATGCTGTTATGGATGGATGGCTACTAAGCAAAATATTGATTGATACAAAAAGCGAAGTAAATGTGCTTACATTAGATGCATGGGTACAAATGGGGAGGCCTCCATTGCAGCCATCATCTAATGTGTTGTTTATGGCAAATAGGACTAAGGCCACTCCCATAGGAGTTTTGAAGGATGCATCTATAACCATACAAGGGGCCAAATTCACTGGGATTTTGAGGTATTAGCACTTGCAAAAGGACAGTTTTTCAGCCTTGCTTGGATGCCCTTGGTGTTATGCGAATAATGCTGATTTGAGATTCAATAAGGGGTATATCAGCTTTGAGAAAAAAGAGGAAAGGGTTGTGATACCTTTGACAAATGGGAAGTCTACACCATATGTTAAGCCTCTAAGTGAGGAGGACTTAAACAAAATCTATGTACGCGCTATTCAGACCCAAAGGTTAATGAGCCATCAAAGGAAGGCATCCTACAAAGGGGAGGATTCTCATTCTATTAGTGATACTATGAGTATTGCTAGTGACAATTGGGCTTATGGTACATATGAATGAGTAGGGTGCAAGCTAAAAATCATGGTTGCATGCAAGAATGGAATTCGCTCGTATTCGACGGATAGGTGGTGTAGTACCTTGGTATACAGGAGCAGAAGATCTTCCTATATTTTTGAAAGCCATGGAGGCATAGTGCATAGACCAGGTCAAGAGAAGAGACATGTTAGCATATGTCTTGTGCGGGACAACAATGCATTGGTGGGTAGTTCATAGAGATAATCTTACGAAGTGGAAGGAGATCAGAATCACCTTATCTACCAGGTTTGTAAGAAGCAATGCACCTACACAGATTTGCACTTATAATGGTGATCAACCTGTTCAACACCACATTCAACAGTGTGAGAGACTCGGATAGCGGAATAAGAAGCATTACCACCTTCACTCTGGGTGCATAAATTTTGTTCCACTCTACAAGGATGCGCACGTGCTTGGTATGTATACTCAAAACTAAGTTGAGAGAATGGAAACTAGAATAATTTAACTGCAAGAATGATCTAGACCTTTGACTAATTTTCTTCCCAACCTCTAATAGAAGAGGCATTAAAATTTGTCAAGCGGTTAACCATGGGAGATAGTGCAAAGGTGGAGGAACTCATACATGAATTAATGGGCGAGATAGAATCAGGCACACATTTTGAAGAAGAAGGAGAAGACTCCATATTGCTTGAATGTGCTTGTCTTGAGAAAGAAAAAGGAAAGATGGTGTACATCATGGATGATAAGGAAGTTGAGAACCTGATATTGATTATTCAAATGGGGCACGCGAGGTCTTGGATAGTGTAGATAAGGATACACGCGCATACCATGAATAAATGAAGACAAGGAAGGTCAATATAGGACCAGAGGCTGAGCCTAAGGAGGTCATAATTAGAGACTACTGGTTAGACTCAGAGGTGGTAAAGATCATTGAGTTACTCAGGGATTATTAGGACTTATTCCCTCAAGGGTATCATGAAATTAAAGGTGTGCATGAATCACTGGGGAAATGAAAATAAATCTTAAGGATGGTGCATGCCCAGTGAGAAAGAGACCTTATAGAATGAATCCTAATTTGCACGAAAAGTTAAAAGAAGAAATTGATAAAATGTTGAAATCTGGAATTATCAAGCCCCTTGATGAGTCAGAATGGGTTAGTCTAATGGTGATCAGTATCAAGAAGGATGGATGAATCATAATATGTGTGGACTATAGGGAGCTAAATGTTGCATGTGTAATAGACCCATTCCCTATGCCATTTACTGAGGAAATACTAGGAGTTACATGGCGTGAAATATATTCCTTCACAGATGGGTTTTCTGGGTATCATCAGGTTAGGATTGCTCAGGAGGATCAAGAAAAGACAACTTTTACTATTGAATGGGGAAATTTTTCCTATACTATGATGCCTTTTGGATTGAAAAATGTGCCTACTATATTCTCGCACATAGTTGTTCAGGCATTCAAAGATTTTATTCACAACTTCTTACATGTCTACCTCGATGATTGGACAATATATGGGCTTGTTAAGGATCACTGTGATAATCTATGCTTAATGTTTAAACGGTGCAGACAATTGAGTATCTCTTTGAACATCAAGAATTGCATATTTGCTACACCTTTTGGAATACTGTTGGGACACATAATCTGCAAGGAGGGATTACTTGTTGATCCAACTAAGGTTGCATAGTCATTCTAGGCCTGGAAGTGCCTACCAGTCAAAGTGAGGTGCGTGGATTTTTAGGTCACATAGGATATTATAGAAAATTCATCAAGGGATATGTAAAAATTTCCACACCTTTGGAGGAGTTACTGAAAGGAAAAGGTACATTCTATTGGGAGAATCGCAACAACACGCATTTGAAACATTGAAAGAGAAACTTACTACCACGCCCATCCTGTGTTTCCCTTCATGGGAAAACCATTTCATGTGCATGTGGACACTTCTGGCATGGCCATTGGCACAATATTAGCTCAACCTAGAGAAGGTATTGTCGATCATCCAATTTGTTTTGCTAGTAGGAAGTTGAATCCTGCTGAATAGACTTATACAACTACAGAGAACGAAGCTTTGTCAATGATCTATGCATTGCACAAGTTTCGACAATACTTCTTAGCAACCCCATTTGTATTTTATACAGATCACATGACATTAAAGTATTTTGTGAAAAACTAGTCTTGCAAGAGTGCATATGCAGATGGGTACTCCTATTTCAAGAGTTTGACTTCACAGTTGTGGTGAAGCCAGGGAAAAGTAACTTTGGACCAGATCACTTGTCTAGAATTCACACAGGAGAAGATGCATAACCAATTGAATTAACTATGCCGGATGCATAGTTATATAAGTTACAACGCACGCCACCAGAATTAGAAGACATCGCTATCTTTCTATGGAATGGTGTGGCATAGAAGGAATGAAGGCATTAGAAAAGGAAAAGCTTGCTATACACACTTCATCGTTTATGTTTATCAATGGTGACCTCTACAAGTTAGGAAGAGATGAAGTATTACGGTGTTGTGTATTAGAGCATGAGCACAAGGATATGATGGATGAAGCCCAAGTGGTATTGTAGGAGGCCATTATGCAGGTGATGCGACTACCCAAAAGATCCTACTCGCTGGATTATGGTGGGAGACATTGTATAAAGACTGTAGAAGAATATTGTAAGGTGTGTGACCATTGTCACAGCACATAGGAAAACTAGGACAAAGATGAAATGCCATTGAGACCTATTATCGGTGCAAAAATGTTTGAGAATTGGGCCATTGACTTTGTAAGACCTATTTCACCATCTCGCACGCAGGATTGATCACGCATATATCATTACTTGCATAGATTATCTCACACGATGGGTAGAAGCAACACCTACGAAGGACTGTACAACAACTACATCAGCTAGGTTTATACGAGAGAATGTTCTAACAAGATATGGATGTCCTTTAAGTTTGACAAGTGATAGGGGTACACACTTTTAAATGAAACCATAAGGATCCTATTAGATGAGTTTATGGTTGCCCACCATAAGACTACACCTCACAACCCTCAGGAAAATGGAACTGATTGAGGCTTTCAACAAGATTTTGAGCCAGACATTGACAAAAATTTATGATGTTGGAAGAAAGGATTGGGATGATAAAGTGTCAGTTGTTCTTTGGGCATATAGAATAACTTATAAGAGATTGAACAAAGCCACACCATTTCAGTTGGTGTTTGGCACGTAAGTCATTCTTCCTATAGAATTTATGTTACCTTCTTTGCACATTACGCACGTTGGAGGTCTAGATGATGAGCATGCTTTAGAAGAGTGTATTGAGAAGATGATTCAGTTGGATGAGCAAAGAGCCATAACACGATGGAGTCAGAAGTAGGAAAAGGATAGGTAGAAAGCATGGCATGACAGAAACATAAGGGATAAAAATTTTGAGATTGGACAAATGGTACTTCTTTATGACTCTAAGTTCTTGTGCCATCCAGGAAAGCTCAAAGTACATTGGTTGGGGCAAGTATGTCATCACTCACATACTTGAATCAGGTGATTTCCAGTTAGAAGCACTTGATGGAACATGACTACTTGATTACTTTAACAGAGTAGGCTGAAGCCCTATTATAAATAAGTCTTCTTGGTGTTTGTAATAAGGCAATATTGCCATTTAAATTAGGTTTTCCATTATGTATTTCCTTAACGTATTTCCTTCATTGTCGTTATGCTTTGTCAATTTAGTTGGTGTTCTTATGTAATAAGTGTGCTTGTGCGCATGAAGCTAATTACTATGTGAAGAATGTTTATGCATAGAGGACTGCACATACTTTTAGTGTGGGGTGGTTGTTGTTATCCAGATACAAGACTGTGGGAATTGAAAGGTGAAAGGAATAAGCTACTACGGGTGTGCTTTAAGTTAAAAGAAGATTGCTTCTCAAAAGTGACCAAGGATGGAGATGAATGAAAGGACAATATAACGCGAGGTAAGTAGAGGCCATGATAACTACCAGATAAGGTACAACGGTGATGAGGTACTCAAGAGGACGCACACCGAAGAGAGGCTTGTGACCGAGGGTAGGAAGGTGTGCTAGAAGGTTATAGCTGAGGTGTGAAGATGTACCGCGTGGAACAAATGAATTTGGTCAATGAATGAGAGGATATTTGGTAGGTGGAGCAATAAATGCATCAAAATTTGAAAAACTATATAAGGATGAGATGCGAATTCATTTTTACCGTTGTGATTAAGAGTATTTGAAAGAATCCAAGTGCGAAGAGTTGAGTGATTGTTTTAAGGTGCGAGAGGTGTGTAACCAGTTGTGATGAAGAGATCTGTGCGTAGAAGAAGCTTGTGTCCCCAGTGGTGAAGGGTTTGAGCGAAGTGAGGTGAAAGAGATGAGCTAGGGCCACGTAATTTCACCTAGGGCATGCTGAATTGAACTAGGGTTTTCTTCGCACCTTGCAAAATTTGAGTGGTAAGGATCTATAAAGGATTGCAAGGTAGAAATGGCACCCAAGAAAGTAGTTGCAACATGAGTGAAGGGAAAGAAGAATGTGGTAGAAGAAGAAGAAGAATGGCTCCAGAAATTTTTTTTTTTGAGATGAAATATCTAGAGGGGGTTATTGTCGCCAGAGTGGGATTCTCACATAAGGAAAAGAAAAGTGAGTGAGTACAATCACTATACCATAGAGAACAAGAAGGAGCTTGACACGTTATTAAACACGAAGACAAATAAATGCACGACAGAAGATATGCCGGTGTATGACGATGCTGGTGAGAAGCTCTTACAGAGGATATGATTTTACCAACTTTATGAGCTCCCTTATTTTGGGAAGTATGAGCCCTTGTACCAGTGGCTCATGAGTAGAGTGCACGAGGATTTTTTCTACTTTGCAGGATGTAGAGTCAGAATTTTAGCCATGCTCATCTCCATGGTAATAGGGTTGAAAGGTACAAGAGACTATTTGTAAGATGATCTAATAGATAAAACCACACTATTGGAGACCAGAAAGGAGTTGAGATATACAAAGGGTCTGTGCGGTATGGACATCGACAAACTAAAGAAGTATCCAATTGTACAAGTGGCCGCACATCTCATTACAAAGCTCAATGACCAGGAAAGGTGGTCACAAGTGAACACCATGTGGCTGCACATTGCTAAAAATATGTTTGAAGGAGTAGTCTACAACATTTCACAGTATATTGCAGAGATATTTGTTGAAGAAGTGTGTGCAAGAGGAAAGATCAGCTTTGGAGATGTTTTGTTATCGTTAGTGTTCATGGAGATTAGAGTACCTGATGGACTGAAGGAGAAGGTATGGGAGCATCCAATGGAACACAAATCACCTGTAGAGTGCTTTCAAGAAGTACTTATGTGAGGGATCCATGATAGAGCAGGTTAAGCAATGGGCCGAGAAGTGGTATGATAGGCTTCGTGCGGCTTTTGAGGAAGAATGGCGCATCCCCAAGGACTTACCTTTGGTGGTTAGAAAGGCAGTTCAGTTTGTTGTATACCAACATTTCTGTATAGCGTGGTTTTCCATGAAAGATGGAGTATGGAGTCCTTAGTGCAAGTTATCATATGCATTCACAACAAGGTACTTCCAAGCATCAGTACATAGGTTTAGAGATGCACAACGATTGATGTTCAACGTGGATAAGGTAGATTGCAACTACCACACACTAAGGAAGAAATATGTGTATCCAGGGCGAGGTGCATATGTTAAAAGACTCATTTACGATGTTTTGAGCATTAAAACAACAAGTTTGGTGGTGGGAGATATTGGAACAATGCTGGTGTATCTCTAACTAAAGCTAAAATGGATAATACTAAGTATGTGGAAGGTGAGTTTGTATTTCCAGTACCACCAAAGGGAAAGCATACAATGAAGAATATCCCAATGTCTAATCCCACATAACCAATTGAAGTGGAGGATGAGGAGGAGGAGCGCAAAGATAGTGGTGGTTTGGAGCATAGAGGTAGGAGACATCCTACAAATAAGGGTGAAGCTGAGCGTGCCACTACACCACCTCAGCCACAAGAGGGGGATGATGAGGACTTGAATGCAGTCCAAGGGGAGAACAAATTTAAGAGGGTGTTCAGGAGAACAAGGACCCAAGGTGCTACTCCAAACATGGTGCGTAGATCACCTAGAATCTCTCCACAGAAGGAGGAAACCATGTAAAGGAGGAAACTGAAGTTAAATGAGGAGGTGGAAGAGTCAGAGGAAAGCACGCCTAATTCTCCTACACTTCCAGAGAACATAGAAGAACAAAAGGGTGAGGAATCAAAGGAAAGAGGAGAGGATGAAGAGGGACTACAGGAGACAATTGTAGAGACTATTTAGGACATGGAGACACAAGTCCCAAATTTGGAAGCTAAAGTCCCTAAGCGAATCGGTCTAGAAGAACGAGTGGAGAGCACATTCCACCAGCCATGGGGTATGTAGAGGATGAAAGTAAAATTATCCGTGCCTCGCTTCTAGAGCACGATAACACAAAAGGATTTATTTGGCTGGGAGCTAATGGATGAGGATATGGCGACTATGTGCACTCAAAAGCAACTATCATGGTCAATGCACACCAATATGGATGAGCCTGACTTTGATATATGCAAAGAGTCATGCATTTCGAGATGACTGAAGAAGGCACCACAAGCTAGACATATGACAGTAAAGCCTACTATCATGTCAGATGAGTAGGTCAGAAATGCATTGGTAAAAGTTTCTATTGAAGTTGTAAGAAGAAACATGGATAAGCTGCAACAATAAGAGCGTTGCGCGAGGAGCTAAAAACAAAGGATGTAGAGATAGTGTGCATAACCCAAGAGAGGGACTTAGCATAGAAGAAGAACAAAGTATTTATTAGCATCATAGAGGATATTGGAGACATTGTCATAAGAGCTAGGCCACACTTAGAGGCCAAGGTACCACGACATTTCCTCAAAGAATACATTATGTAGGAAAGTTGGTGGACCTGGTACTTGAAGATGAACCTTTGCGCATGCTAGTGCCAAGGAATTTAGAACAAGAGGCGTAACAGAGAAAATCTTCAGTGATGAAAAAGATTGCATCTTATGAAGGGATGCTACAAGTGCTACAAGAAGAATTGAAGAAAGCAGACCAGGCTTTGAACATCTCATGCACACTCCCAAAGGTGTTTATCAACATAAAGACCCTAGAAGAAAACAATGAGGTCCAGAGAGCAATGAAGGATGAAACATTGGGCTGTGCATAAAGATTTTCAATGGTTAAGCAAAAGCACGAGGCCCTAACAATAGCACAAGAGCCACACAAGACTCGGCTGGAAGAGCTTGGGAATCTCATTGCACAGAAGATGGATCTTCTAGAAGGAAGAATGACCTCAATGTCCAACGTTGTGTTGGTTCTGCAAAAAGAAAAAGGAGAGATTGCAAGGGATGAATTGGAGTCCATTGCTGTGGACATTCTAAAAAAGTAGAACAAGCACTCATTGAATGGCAGGCCTTGGAGGCCAAAATAAACGAGGAGTATCCATAGTTGATACTTCAAACTGATACAGAGGAGGCCGGCTCAGTAAAACATTCTTTATTCATCTACATTATTTCTTATTCTTTTAATTCTTCTCGTTCTTTACTTTAATTTTTGGAGATACCCATTGTTGTCGGCAACAATGAGATTAATGTGGGGTAATGTTGATTAGAGAACACTTGACAAAACTCCCACAAAGAAGTCTCGCACGGGAAATCCGGCCAGTTTAAGGGCGTGAATGGATAGGAAGAACCCACGTTCGGAGAACATTCAGACTTAGCTGATTTTGAGCATGAAGACCTATTTTTAGAAGATGGCGTGTGGAACACACCAACAATGCAAAGATGTGTGCACCACACATTGTCTATCTTTAGAGGATCAGATCAAAGCATTTTGCATGGAGACAAGCTAAGAATAGGATTGTCACTTTAGTTAACTGTAAGAGGTCTATAGATAGCACACTTGTATGTGTGGCTATGCTTGTAAATGACACATGGCTATTAGTAGCATGTGACCTATTTTTGAATAGATAAGCGGTGAAGGGAAAGTACCCACCCTATATATATGTAGTGAATTACCCGAGAGAGGGGGATGAGAGAGATATATAGGTATATGCAGAGTGTAAGAGGTAAGCATAAAGAGATATATGCATATGACTAGGATTACTATATCGATCCATGCGTGCATCAGTATAGAATGCCATTATTGTAAGGAGCTTCTGTGTTTATTAATAGATGGAAGTTATTGGTTGAATCTAAGTGTCATTCCTGTGTGTAATCGAGTAGTGCATATTCTTGATTTAATCATGGTTATTATTTAAGCTTGTTTTTCATAGATCTCGAATATGGCATGCATTGTAAAATGATGGATTAGTTATGGATCTATATGTTTCTTCCTTCATCACGCTAACATCCTGCTACAACAATCCTAAAGAGGGACCGTACCTTTACATGCTTCGGGTGAGAGCTCAATCTAGGTTGAGTGATATGCCAATGCGTCTAGGGTGTTATCCGGGTAAATTCTAGGCTGCATCAATCTTTATACCAAGTGAAGCACTCACCTTTTCATGAAGGTGTGGCCCATCTTCTTTGATAATGTGTATTACGAACCACCTGTAGATTGCTCTATGCCATCAACCTTATCAATCCCAAGCCTCAAACCAGTTTTGTGGTTTGAATCTCCATGTCATATTCCTATAACTTGTTGACTCAGCGGCATCTTTTACTTGACATTTCCATTTGAGACAAAATGTCTTTCACCATTGTGTGGGGTACATAAGCTATAACTTTGGAGCTTAAAATATAGGGTCTAAAAATTTTAGTGGCCTTTACCACACCAAAAGCTTGCTTTTCTATAATGGAGTACTTTAACTATGATTCTTGTAAAGCTTTACTTGAAAAATGCAATGGGATTTTCATGCCCCTCTTCATCTTTCTGTAGTAACACATAAGCAATTGTATTATTAGAGGCAAAAGAAAACATCTGAAATGCTTTCTTATAATTAGGATTGGTTGCTTTCGGGCGGTCTTAAGTGCCTCCTTTATTCCTTTAAATGCTTGAACAACCCCTTCTTCCCACTTGATGACTTGATCCTTTTTTAGCATACTTGTGATGGGAATAGTAATCTCAAAAAGTTGGAGATGAACCTCCTTACAAAGTTTACTTGCCCAAAAAAGGATTGGATACCCTTTTTAGACATAGGGATAGGGACTTTATCAATTGCCTCCACCCTTTCAGGATCTATCATAACTCCTTCCTGAGACACTATATGTCCCAATAATTTTTCCTTTTGCACCCCAAAGTGACATTTCTTAGGATTTAATGAAATCCTATATTCTCTACATTTGATCAATACCTTATCAAGGTGTCCTAAATGGTCATCTCTTTTCTTAGAGAAAACAATTATATCATCTTGATACACTGCTATGAAATCATTTATGAAACCAAAAAGGCCACATCCATGGCTCTTTAAAAGGTTTCACCAACATTCATTAATCCAAAAGGCATCCTAACATAGACATATGTTCCCCAAGGGGTAGTGAAAGAAATTTTGAACTATTCTGATTGTTTCACCACAACTTGGTTATACCCTGAGAATCCATCCAATGTAGATAGTAACTCGATCCTGTTACCTTTTGTAGCATATTATCCATATTAGGTAGTGGGTAATTATCTTTAAGCGATGCTTTGTTCAAATTCTTGAAATCCACACAAAGCCTTATGTCCCCATTTTTCTTTCTGACTGGCACTAAGTTGGCCACCCATGAAGAGTATCTAGTGGGTTGTATTATCCCACCATCTCTTAGCTTTGTCAATTATTCCTACATTTTTGTTGTAAGGATGGGGTTGATAGGCCTCTACTTTTGTTTAAAGGTCTTGAAGTGAGACACCAATGATATATTATGTTGAAACATGTCTTCTCTGTAAGATTTCATTTCGAATAAGACCATGCCAGAAATCTTGATACTTCTTTAACTTGGTATAAGCTTGTTTTTCTTCTTTACTCATGCTACATTCTAAATCAACCCTTTATGGGATTTTGATAAGTTCCTAAGTTGCATTCTTCAACATCCGTAGTAGTGCAAAGATAGGTATGTTTATGAACCTTTCAATATTGTCAAAATTTGACTCGAGACTAACCAATTTTCTAGGGATAACATTTGGTTTTAATTATATTACATTTTTCCCAAAGAGGGTTTCTTTTCCATCACATAATAAAACCATTGGCTCAAGATCAATGAGTTAATCAAAGTGAATTCACCTTTACAACTTAAGAACCTCTAAATCTAAGCATCATCTTGAAAAACCTGCCAATGCTAAATGTTGTTAGGAATCAAGGCCCGACTAACACCTCTACTTTATAGTTGCAATAAGGAGATATAGCTTCATTGTCATACTAGGATGCCAAAATAGCCAGCTTGTCACCGTGTTGCATTCGAGTTATTTCATGGTTTCTTTCATGGTAAAGGATATTAAAAGAATCAAACATTTCTATGAGATCCCGGTGCATGCTTATATTGTCCCATCCTTTAGTTCTTAGTTACATATAATTTTTTGACTTGTTTTACAACTACTTCTGAATCTCCTTTGACAATGATATCCTTAATCCCATGTTTCTATCCAAATATCAAGCCCAAGAGTAATACCTCATATTTATCAATGTTGATGGTACATTCAAACTTCAATTTGAAAGAAAAATTGAAAGAATCTTGATTTGGGGAAGTTAGAACCACTGCAACTCCATTTTTAACATTGGAACATGCTCCATAAAAATTCATGGTCCAGGGGACATTGACATCTTCATGGTGTGTATTAACATCCATAAAAATGATCTTCGTGGATCCGCATAGCCTATGAAATTACCCAGATCAGTGTCAATAAACAATACTTCATAAGAAGCATTCATAGGATCCTAAATAAGATGGAGCATTTTCTCTTCTCTATGCAATTTGACTAGTTTCCCTTCTAATGGTATAGAGGCAAAGGACATATCCATATGAACACTACATATTACTCTAAAGAACCCATTTTCTTGATAACAACATACCCATTTAGCAGGCAATCAACTATAACCATATTCATGGTTAAATATTTTCCAGGATAGGTAGTAAGTTGCACTACTAAACCTCTGACATACCCAACAACAAGTACTTCTCTTGAATCCATGACATAACATTTCCCAAAATATGTTGTTATTTTAATGTCTAATTCATTCATGACCTCTAAAGGCATGATATTACATGAAGCTCCTAAATCAAACATATAATTGTGGAGAAGTCATTCATTGAAAATCAAAGTAGTAAAGAAAGGATCCACATCTAGCTGTGATTCAACCAAGGAAGTACCCAAATATACTTTCGGGGGTTCCTCTATACTCTCCCGATCCTCTGTTATTTCAAGTTCAGCTATGGTAGGAGGAATCACCACATTTTTTTCATCCCTTTCTTTGACAATTGTATCCTCCTTCAATCCCAAATACTCAAATGCCCTCTTTCTATGTTTGGGAATTCTAAGTAATTCCACAATTAGGACATTGCTTTTTTTAATCAAAATTTGGGCTATGTCACATGCTTGCATATTTGGGAAGGGTTGTATTAGTGGTAAGGGTGATGGTATTTGCTGATGGAATGTTGTCCTTTATTGCTTGAGAAGAAGAAAAAGTTCTTGGATTTGAAGAGATAACATGACCTTTATCAGACATATTTTTCTTGGAAACATCTTTGAGGATGTTAGTTAGGAGAGGAATTTTTGGTTTGGTAGTTGGGATGGATACCTTAACTTTCCTATTAAGAAGGTTATATTATTTTTCTTTGGAAAAAACATCATTCATCAATAGTTTCCTATCCTCTTCAAAGGGAATTCTTCCATCATATTTTTTGATCATTAATGCCCTTATATATTAAAAATCATGGTTAGGAAGTTAAAATGATTGAGTCATATCTATATCAGCATTAGCTATGGGAGGAAAACAAAATACATGATTGGTGCAAGCCCAAAATTCTTCTATAGTTTTGGCATATAGAAGATTAGTGGAAGTAGCTCCTTGTGGTGAATCATTCAAACACTCCATCATACATATATCATCAAAATCAGTTTCCTCATTAACATCACCATCTTCAACAAGTCAAGCTCACAAGGGGGTGTGTGATGCAACCTAGAATTTACTAGATAACACCCTAGTCACACTGGCACATCACTTAGCCTAGACTGAGCACTCACCCGAAGCGCGCAAAGGTACCAGGTCCCTCTTTAGGGTTTCTGTAATAGGATGTTAACATGATGAAGGAAGAAACATATAGATTCATAACTAATCCATCATTCTACAACGCATGTTACCCATAGATCTACCAAAGAACAAGATTTAAACAGTAATTATGATTTAACCATTAACATGCACTACTCAATTACACAGAATGACCCTTAGATTCAGCCAATATCTTCCATCTATTTAGTAAATATGAAGCTCCTTACAATATTGTCAATCTATACCAATGCATGTATGGATATGATACAGTGATTCAAACATATACGTATATTCTCTGTACACACATACATACATCCAACTCTCTATATATCTCTATTATGTAACTAACATCATATATATAGGGTGGGGACATGCCCTTCACTACTTATCCATTCCACTAGGTCGCATGCTATTAATAGCCATACAACGTTTACAATCATAGCCACGATGCAAGTGCACTATAAATAGTCCTCTTGCAGCTTAATTGAAGTGTCAATTCTATTCTTATCTTATCTCCATGCATAAAAGCTTCAAATTGCTTCTCCAAATATAGACTATACATGGTGCATGTGTCTCTGAATCATTGATGTGGTCCACACACCATCTTCCAAAAATAGATCTTCATGCTCAAAATTGGCTAAGTCCTAAAATCTGAACTTGCCTTCTACGCACAGGGGCCTACCCGTCCTTCTCGCGCACAGGGCCTACCTATCCTTCTGCGCCGTTGGTTATGGGCCTTCTATCCTGCGCAGACTCCTTGTGTGATCTTAGAAAATTATTCTTTGATCAACATTACCCCACACTAATCTCATTGTTGTCCCGACAATGGGTATCTCCAAAAATTTTAAGAAAATAATAAGAATGAAAGAATGTGGATAAATAAAGAATTTTTATGAGGTTATTAGGCAACCTCCTCTATATCATCATGATCAACTCCGGCTACTCCTCTTTTATTGTAGCCTCCAAAACCTGCCATTCAGTGAGTGCTTGTTCGCCTTCTCTGGGATCTCTACAACAATGGATTCCAACTCATCCCTCGTAATTTCTCCTTTATCATTTTACGAACCAACAAAAACTAGACATGGATGTCATTCTTCCTTCTAAAAGTTACATCTTCTATGAAATCAGCTTTCTAAGCTCTTCCAACCGAGTCTTGTGTGGCTCTTGTGTTGCTGCTAGGGCCTCACACTTCTTTTTAACCATTGACAACCTTTTACGAGGCCTAATGTCTCATCTTTCATTGCTTTCTAGACCTCATTATTCTCTTCGAGGGTCTTGATGTTGATAAGCACCTCTGGAGCTGTGCATACATTCAAATCCTGGTCTACTTTCTTTAATACTTCCTATAATGCTTACAACAACCCTTCATAAGATGAAATTTTTCTCATCACAGATGCTTTCTCTCGATTGACATCTTGTTCAGAGTGTTCGGTGCTTTCATATGTACGCAGAGTTTTATCCTCGAGTACCAAGTCCACCAACTTTACCACATAGTGTATCATTGAAGGAAATGTATGTGGTACCTTGGCCTCTAAGTGTGGCCTTGCTTTAATTACATTGTCCCCAATCTCCTCTGCGATGCTTATGAACACCTCATTCTTCTTCTGCATGAAGTCCCTTTCCTGTGTTATGTGCACTATCTCTGTGTCCTTTGTCTTCAAATCTTCACGCAATGCTTTGATTGTGGCAAATTTGTCCATGTTTCTTCTAGCCACCTCAACAAAAATCTTCACTAGTGCATTGTTGACCTGCTCTTTTGACATGATAATAAGCTTTACTGTCATGTGTCAAGCTTGAGGCACCTTCTTCAATTGTATCGAAATGCACGACTCTTCTCACACATCAAAGTCAAGCTCATCTATGTGGGTGTGCATCGACCATGATAGTTGTTTCCTAGTGCATATAGTTGCCATATCCTCATCCATCAACTCCCAATAGAATAAATCATTCTGCACTATTGTGCTCTGGAAGTGGGTGCGAACAAATTTTCCTGCATCCTCTGCATACCCCATGGCTAGTGGAATGTGCTCTCCACTTGTCCTTCTAGACCTTTGCTTCTTAGGAACTTTAGCCTCTAAATTTGGGACTTACATCTCCATGTCCTGAACACCTTCTGTAGTTGTCTCTTATGGTCTTTTCTCTTCCTCTTATTTTTCCTTCAATGCCTCACCCTGTTCTTCTGTGTCCTCTAGAGGTGAAGGAGAATTAGGAGTGCTTTCCTCTAAGTCTTTCGCCTCCTCATTCAACTTCAGCTTCCTCCTTCTCTATGCGGTAGCCTCCTTCTGTGGAGAGAGTCTGGGTGATTTGCGCACAGTGGTTGGAGTAACACCTTGGGTACTTGTTATCCTGATTACCCTTTTAAACCTATGCTCCCCTTGGACCACACTCAATTCCTCTTCATCCCCCTCTTTTGGCTGAGGTGGGGTAATGACGCGCTCAACTTCACTCCGACTTGTAGGATGTCTTCTACCCGTATGCTCCAAACCACCAATATCTTTGCACTCCTCCTCCTCATCCTGCACTTCAATTAGCTCTGTGGGCTTAAGTGCTAGGATGTTCTTTCACTTGTATGCTTTCCCTTTGGAGGTGCTAGAAGTGCGAACTCACCTTCCACATATTTGTTATTCTCCATTTTTGGCTTCAACTGGAGATACACCAATGTTGCCCCCACATCTGCTACAACCAAGCTTATTGGTTTGATATTCAAAACCTCTGAAATGATTCTCTCTATATAAGCACTTCTACTGAATATACATAATTCTTCCTCAATGTGTGGTAGTCACAGTCTACCTTATCTACATTGAAGATCAGTCGGCACGTGTCTGTAAATATATGAACAAATGCTTGAAAATACCTTGCAGTGAATGTGTAAGGCAACTTGCACCAAGGGCTCTAGACTCCATATTTAATTATGAAGCGCGTGATTCAAAAATGTTGATATACAAAAAAACTAAACTTGTTTCCCTACCACTACTAGTAGGTCCTTTGGAATGTGCCACTCTTCCCCAAATGCCACGTAGAGCCTGTCATACCACTTCTCCACCCTCTACTTTACATCATCTGTCTAGCCCCTTGCATATGTATTTGTTGAATCTTTCAGCTTGGGACTTGTTCTCCATGGTGTATTCCCATACTTTCTCCTTGGGTCCATCTGGTACTCCAATCTCCATGAATACTAATGATATTAGAATAGCCCCAAAGCTGATCTTCCCTCCTATGCACGCTTCTTTGACTATTTTCTCTACAATATAGCCTGCAATGTTGTAGATTGTCCCTTCTGACATCTTACACGCCACATGTAATCACATAGTCTTCACTTGTGACCACCGCTCTTGATCATTTAACTTGGTAACAAGGTGTGCTGCAGCTTGTATAACCGGACAGCCTCTGTAATTTATCTATGTCCATTCCGTAGACCCTTCAGGTATCCCAACTCTGTTTGGTCTTTACAATCACGGATTTATCTGCAAGGTCACCTTTTATGTCTTCTCATGTGGCCTTCAGACCTGTAATTGATGAGACTAGTGTAGATGAAATTCTAACTCGTGTCCTGCAAAGTAGAAGAAGTCTTTGTGTACCCTGCTTATGAGCCACTGATACAAGGGCTCATAGTTCTTGAAATACGGAAGCTCATATAACTAGTAGACCCCAATTCTCTTTAGGAGATTCTCACCTGCATCATCATACACCAACATATCATTTGCCATGTGCTTGTTCATTCTAGCAGTGAGCAAGGAATCGAGCTCCTTCTTGTTCTCCAAAGTCCTGTGATTATATTCACTCACTTTACTCTTTTTAATGGGTGAATCCCACTCTTGGCCAATGATGAATCCTTTTGGATATTGCATCTCTAAAAAATGGATTTCAGTTGCCATCTCTTCTTCCTCAATGACCACCTTCTTCTTTCCTTTTACTGCTGCTACAGATGCCTTCTTTGGTGCCATTTCTACCTTGCAAATGTCTCCTCTTCAACTCTGCAACTCTGTGAATCAAACCCTAGCTCGATTCAATTATGCCCTAGGTGGAAACTTTGTAACCTAACTCTTTTCTATCTCCTTGCTTCGCTCAAACCCTTCACCACCAGGGACACAAGCTTCTTGTCACATAGATTTGGTTGTCACTCTTGGTTTCACACCCTTCACACCTTAACTCGATCACTCGGCTCTTCACACTTGGCTCTTCTCTCAAATTCTCTTAGTCGTAATCATAAAAATGAATCTCGCATCCCATCCTTATATAAATTTTTAAAATTTTCATGTATTATTACTCCTTAACCTACCAAATATCCCCTCATTCATTGACCAAATCTATTCATTCCGCATGGTACATCTTTGCGCCCAGCTATAACCTTCTAGCACACCTTCCTACCCTCTGGTCACAGACTTCTCTTCAGCCGCATGCTCCGCGCCTAAGTACCTCATCACTATACCTTCTCCTAGTAGCTAACATGGCCTCCACTTACCTCGTGTTATACTATTCTTTCATTCATCTCCATCCTTGGTCACTTTTGAGAAGCAATATTCTTTTGACTTAAAGCACACCCGTAGTAGCTTATTCCTTTCACCTTTCAAATCCCACAGTCTTTTTCTTGACAACTACAACCACCCCACACTAAAAGTATGTGTAGTCCTCTACACATAAACATTCATACAGTAATTAACTTCAAGTGTGCAAGTGCGCTTATTACACAAGAACAACAACTAAATTGACAAAGCATAACAACAATGAAGGAAATACATTAAGGAAATACAAAATTGAAAACCTAAACTAAATGGCAATACTTCCTTATTACAAACACCAAGAAGACTTATTTATAGTAGGGCTTCAGCCTACTCCCATTAAAGTAACTAGGTAGCCATGTTCCATCAAGTGCTTCTAACTGAAAGCACCCGATTCAAGTATAGAAATGATAACATATGGCCCCAACCAATGTACTTTGAGCTTTCCTGGATGGTGCAAGAACTTGGAGTCATAAAGAAGTACCATTTTTCCAATCTCAAACTTCTTATCCCTTATGTTTCTGTCATGCCATGCCTTCTACCTGGTTTTTCCTACTTCTGACTCCATCGTGCTATGGCTCGGCACTCATCTAGTTACATCTTCTTTTCGATACGTTCTTCTAAAGCCTGTTCATCAGCTAGACCTCTAGTGCGCGTAATGCATAAATAAGGCAACCTAAATTCTATAGGGAGAACAACTTCCGCACCAAACACCAACTGAAATGGTGTGGCTTTCTTCAATCTCTTGTAAGTTGTTCTATATGCCCAAAGCACAACTGATACTTTGTCATCCCAATCCTTTTGTCCAACATCACAAATTTTTGTCAAAGTCTGGCTCAGAATCTTGTTGAAGGCCTCGGTAGTTCCATTTACATGAGGATGATAAGGTGTAGTTTTATGGTGTGCAACCATAAAATCATTTAATAGGATCCTAATTGTCTCATTCAAAAAGTGTGTACATCTCATCACTTGTCAAGGTTAAAGGACATCCATATCTTGCAAGAACATTCTCCCATAGAAACCTAGCTGATGTAGCTACATATGCATCCTTCGTAGGTGCTGCTTCTACCACCGTGTAAGATAATTTGTGCAAGTAATGATATAGCATGATCCAGCCTGTGCACAGACACGCTAGCGAAATAGGTCCTCTAAAATCAATGGCCCATTTCCCAAACGGGTCGGCAAGAGTAATCGATCTCAAAGGCATCTCATCTTCTTGCCTTGGTTTTCCTAGGCGCGACAATGATCACACACCTTACAATATTCTTTACAATCCTTATACAATGTCTCCCACCATAATCCAACAAGTAGGATCTTCTGGGGAGTCACATCACCTGCATAATGGCCTCATGTAATCCCACCATGAGCTTCTTCCATGATATCCTTGTGTTCATGCTCTAATACACAACGACACAATACTTCATCTTTTCCTAGCTTGTAGAGGTCACTATTGATTGACATAAATCGTGTCACGTATATAGCAAGCTACTTCTTTTCTAATGCTTTCATTCCTTCTGGTGCCATACCTATTCGTAGAAAGACAACAATGTCTTCTAATTCTGTGAGCGCGTGTTGCAACTTATATAACTATGCATCCGACATCGTTTCTTCAATTGTTTGTACATCCTCTCCTGAATTGATTATAGATAAATGATCTGGTCCATAATTGATTTTCACTGGCTTCACCATAACTATGAAGTCAAACTCTTGAAATAGGAACACCCATCTACATATGTGCCCATGTAAGACGGGCTTGTTTGCTAAGTACTTCAATACCATGTGATATGTATAAAACACATATGGTGTTGCTAATGAAGAACTATCGAAACTTATACAATGCATAGATCATTGACAAAGCTTCGTGCTCTGTAGTTGTATAATTTTGTTCAACAAGAGTCAACTTCCTACTAGCAAAACATATTGGATGATCTATAATACCTTCACTAGGTTGAGCTAACACAAAGTGCAATGACCATGCCGAAGTGTCCACATGCACATGAAACAGTTTATCCCATGAGGGAAAGCGTGTAATGGACGTGGTAGTAAGTTTTCTTTTAATATCTCAAACGCGCACTCTTTGTGGTTCTCCCCAATAGAATGTACCTTTCCCCTTCGAAATTCTTCTAAGGGTGCAGCAATTTTGGCATACCCTTTTATGAATTTTCTATAATATCCTGTATGACCTAAAAATCTACACACCTCACTTTGACTGGTAGGCACTTCCGTGCCTAAAATGATGACAACCTTGGCCGGATCAACTAGCAACCTTCCTTGCAGATTATATGTCCTAACAAAGATCCCAAATGGCATATCAAATATGCACTTCCCGATATTCAAAGAGATACTCAATTGTCGCATCATTCAAACATTAAGTGCAGATTGTCACAATGATCTTTCATAAGCCCATATACTATCCAATCATCTAGGTAGACTCTGTAAAAGTTTTGAATAAAATACTTGAATGCTTGAACAACTATGCACAAGAATACATCAAGCACATTTTTCAATCCAAAGGGCATCACAAAGGTCAAGCAAAAATGCCCCATTCAAGTAGTAAATGTTGTCTTTTCTTGATCCTCCCAGCAATCCTAACCTCGATGATACTCGAGAAAATCCATCTGTGAAGGAATATATTTCACACCCTATAACTCCTTCTAGTATTTTGTCAGAAATGGAGTAGGGAATGGATCTCGTGACGCATGCAATATTCAGCTCCCTGTATTCCACACATATCCTAATCTGCCCGTCCTTCTTAATACCGATCACCATTGGGCTAACCCATTCTGACTCATCAAGGGGCTTGATAATTCTAGATTTTAACATTTTATCAACTTCTTCTTTTACCTTTTTGCACAAATTAGGCTTCATTCTGTAAGGTCTCTTTCTAACTAGTCATGTGCACCATCCTTAAGTTTGATCTTCATTTCCCCAAGTGATTCATGCACACCCTTAAGTTCATGATATCCTCAAGGGAATAAGTCCTGATAATCTCTGAGTAACTCGATGATCTTTGCTACCTCCGAGTCTGACCAGTAATCTCCAATTATGGCCTCCTTAGGCTCAGCCTCCGAACCTATATTCACCTTCTTTATCTTCATGGGTTTTGGTAGGCGCGTGTATCCGTGTCCACACTATCCAAGACCTCACACACCCCATGTGAATGTTCAATATCCAGGTTCTCAACTTCCTCGTCATCCATGATGTAAACCATCTTTCCTTTCTCTTTCTCAAGGCAAGTGCGTTCAAGTAGTATGGAGTCTATTTCTTCTTCCTTTTCAAAACATGCTCTGAACTCTACCTCACTGAACAATTCCTAAATATGCTCTTCTGCTTTTGCACTATCTCCCATAGTTAAGCGCTTGAAAATTTTTAATGCCTCTTCTACAAGAGGTTTAGTCGAGAAGTAGTCAAAAGTTTGGATCATACCTGTAGTCAAATCTTGTCAGTTTCCAATTTCTCGATGTAGTTCTGCATATACATACCAAGCACGTGTGCATCCTTGTAGCATAGAATATAATCTATGCACCTAGAGTGAAGGTGGTAATGCTTCCTGTCCTGCTGTCCAGAGTCTCTCACACTGCTGAATGTGATGCTAAACAGGTTGATCACCATGATAAGTGCAGATTTGCGTAGGTGCATTGTTTCTTATAAACCTAGTAGACAAAGCTATTCCAATCTCTTCCTAGTTTATAAGATTATCTCTGTGGACTACCCACCAGCGCGCTGCTTTGTCCCACACAGTGTATATACTAACATATCTCTCCTTTTAACTTGATCTTCCCACTGTGTTTCCATGGCCTTTAGAAAGGCAGGATGATATTCTGTCCCTATATACCAAGGTACTATGTTACCTATCCATCGAATTGAAAAAATCCATTCTTATGCATAACCATGCTTTTCACCTCATGCCCTACTAATTCATATGTACCATGAGCCCAATTGTCACAAGTAATACTTGTAGTATCACTAATAGAATGAGAATCCTCCCACTGTAGGATTCCTTCTTAAATGGCTCATTGACCTCGGCTCTTGAATAATGTCTACATAGACTTTGTTTAAGTCCTCCTCACTTAGAGGCTCAACATATGGTGTAGACTTCCCATCTGTCGAGGTATCACAACCATTTCCTCCTTGTTCTCAAAGCTGATATACCCCTTATTGAATCTCAAGTCAGCATTATTTGCATAACACTAAGGGTGTCCAAGTAAGGCTAGAAATTTGTCTCGCTTCTACAAGTGCTAGTACCTCAAAATCCCAGTGAACTTGGCCCTTATATAGTTATAGATGCATCTTTTAACACTCCTATGGGAGTGGCCTTAGTCCGGTTGGCCATGCATATTACATTAGATGATGGATGCAATGAAGGCCTCCCCATTTGTACCCATACATCTAATGTAAGCACATTTATCTCCACACCTATATCAATCAAAATGTTGCTCAACAACCACCCATCCACAACAACATTCAGAGTAATTTCTTTGTCATAGTCAATGCTATTAGGGGGAAGATTTGCATGTAGAATCTACCGTCCAATTTCAATACCTACGTGTGGAGTGTTCCCTTTTAACCAACTTCCTAATAGTGGAATAATGTTCTCCTAGTGCAACATCTTGTACACCTCTCGTAGATCATCGGTATCAGTTTGGAATATCTCTGATGCTTTCTTTTACTCCTTCAAGTACTATATTTTGCCTTGAATATTCCTTAGCACTTCCATGGTATCTTGGTAAACTTCCTTTTGATGAGTAGGATCTGGGTACCTCGCATGCAAAACCTCCTCCTTGCTAATCACAGGCTTCTCATGTAATACCTCTCTCGAGTGTGTTGCTTGGGGCATGTAGTAATCTTTACTTGTCAATGCCTCAGGTCATTCTACTATCTTGGGCATGCACTTGATCCTCTACCGTGCACTAGATTCTAACCATCCCGATGCATTTTTTTTATTGCTTATGCTGCTTTTACTCGAGATGCTCATATAAGTCCAGGCACTCTTCATAGCTATGGTTCTTCCCGTAGAAAGAACATGTAATATTCTGAGGAAATTCACACCTATAGTGGTCAGGAGATCCACACGTATAACATGTTCCATGAGGGGACTCTCCTCTTCCTCCCCATAACCTCATCCTCAATATCCACCTCGATATCCATGTCCCCTTCCATGACCTCCTTTCAAAACGCCCTCATTCCTATCATAGCATGTTTGATTATGATCCCAATCCTGGTGCTCATTCTTACCCTTAGAACTATCTGTTATACTTGTCTGTCATATTCCAATGTCTATAACATCCTGGATCTGACCAATCAATCAACAATCCTCAATATCATGGGTCATGGACCTATAAATCTTGCAAAAGCAAGATACATTCTTCCTTATCACACATTGTAACAAAGGACAGTGACTAGCATCATGATTCAAATGAAAAATTTCATAATCCAATAGTAATGAGTGTATAGATCTACGAGGAAACTATCCTTGGTGTGACCTTCCACTTCACAATCTGTACACCAAATTCCTTAGCGCGTTTCATAGGCTAAATTTGCCGATAGCTTCTCTAACTTCTTTATCATAGTTGCATCTATGCCTCTAGAAATTGATTGACTCTAGTGTTAATGCTCCCAACCGCCTTAGCACACAAATTTGCTTCCAAAGCTTCACGTGGATCAATGTATGTCTTATGTGACATCGCCCTTCTAAAAGGTGTAATCAATCCTCCAATGAACCATTGAGCTTGCTGGCTAGCATGAATATTATAGGATAACTTAGATATAAGTGTCTTAAAACAAGCATCATACTCACATACACTCTCAGTAGTGCCTTGCTTGATATATTTGAGTGCACTTATACTCTTCTCCTCAAACTCAGGGATATAAAACTCTTTCAAGAAAGCATCTCTCAATGCTGCATAATCCACGTAAGTATGATCATGGTCAAACTTCCTATACTAGCTATGTGCACACCCCTATAATGTAGTGGCAAATTGACTTGCCTTTCTCTCTGCAGTGTGATCCCTTTAGCGTGCCACAAGATTTCACACATATACACATGTTTGGAAGCATCCTCTATACCTCTATATTCCAGAAGACGAAGAGACATCTCCATATAGATATTATGTGGTTCTTTGTGGACTTTGACCATCCGATCCGAAACCTCATGTGTTCCCTCTGCCTCCGAGCCACCTATACCTTCTGATCCACCACTTGTAGTTGGAATAGGGCCTGTAGATGTACTCCACTTGTGCTTCGATAATAGTACTATACTATAGCCCTACGGTCTTTGAGGTAGTCCCACTTTGCGGAGGTAAATCCAACATTCTACGTGCTCACATTCTCGCAGTAGATGATGCGCTAAGAATGTGCATCCAAATGAAATTGAAGCTATTTGTCCTACCATTGATGTACTTGATCCCTAACTTACCCCTTCTTTCCTACTTCCCAAGTTAGTTTGTTGGTTACTTGTCATACTAGATACTAAAAAACAAAGCGCAAATGCTAGGTCATCAGGTGGATTAGGATGCACGCATGCGGCCCAAGTAGTCTTTTCTGGTGCACTTCCGTGTGAGGCTGAGAAGGGATCTCTTTCATGCTTTCCAAGATGAGGGAGTTCCTAATGCTCTGGATCCACATCTTCTACGTGAGATGTAAATCCTTCATGAGCCATCTCTCTCCTCCATGACATACTCTCTCGTAATGGGCACGCTTCTTCTCTATCTCCCTCTCATGTGCCTCATTATACTTAAGTCACCTTTCCTCTCTCTACTTTTCTGCCGCTAGGTCTTCCATCTTAATACCAAACCTGTTCCTACCTTTTGCGCATGGTGAAGTTTAGTTAGGCATTGGTTTACTCTCCAAGTTAAAAGTTTCCATTAAGATCTTGATCGCCAGTGGAATACCATGCAAATATGTTCCTCTTGGACACCGCAAAAAATGGAATTCAGCTACCTTTGGGAAAAGTACGTTGAAATTGAATATTCCAAAATATAACTATTTAGAACACCACAAAACCACGTATCCATCGCTCGAGTCCAAATCGATCAGCATCATAGAGAGCCTAAAATTCTTCTCGTGTCCGAGACAAGTGCATGATACCTCCAATTCCATTGAGATGCATAAGCAATAAGCCACTCGTGTAGTTCTCTTTGGAAAGATAGTGAAAAAGCTCTCATATAAGCCGTATAATACGAGTTATGTTCCACCTAAGTGCATGTGTTAAACTTAGATCCACCTTTGCTGAACCATCGTGCATATTCTTACTCCGTTTGTGTATCCATTCCTCAATACTTGCTAGGGTTAACTGGTATGTCTTCATCGCAAACCATCCTGAAAACAACTGAAAAAGAGGTCCCAATGTGAACCAATGATGTAGCCTAGAATTTACCAGATAACACCCTAGTCACATTGGCACATCACTCAACCTAGACTAAGCACTCACCTAAAGTGTGCAAAGGTACCAAGTCCCTCTTTAGGGTTGTTGTAACAGGATGTTAACATGATGAAGGAAGAAACATATAGATTCATAACTAATCCATCATTCTATAATGTATGTTACCTATAGATCTACAAAAGAACAAGGATTCAAATAGTAACCATGATTTAACCATTAATATGCACTACTCAATTATAGGAAATGAAACTTAGATTCACCAATATCTTCTATCTATTTATGAAATACGAAGCTCCTTACAGTATTGCCAATCTATACCAATGCATGTATGGATCGTCTGATGATTCGGATATATACGTATATTATGCAATGCACACACATACATACATCCATCTATCTATATATCTCTATTATGCAAATAACAACTTATCCATTATAGAAATAGGTCGCATGCTATTAATAGCCATATGCCATTTACAATCATAGCCACACATGCAAGTGCGCTATCTATAGTCCTCTTGTAGTTAATTGAAGTGTCAATTCTATTCTCGGCTTATCTCCATGCAGAAATGCTTCAAACCGATTCTCCAAATATAGACAATGCATGACACGTGTGTCTCTACATCATTGATGTGGTCTACACGCCATCTTCCAAAAATAGATCTTTATGCTCAAAATTGGCTAAGTCCTAAAATCTGAACTTGCCTTCCATGTGCGGGTCCTTCCTGTCCTTCCGCGCCCTTGGTTTCGGGCCTTCTATCCCACGCAGAATCCTTGTGTGATCTTAGACAAGTATTCTTCGATCAACAGTGTGTAATGACATTTATCACACCGTTACATAACATGTTCTTCTTCTACTATGGATACCCTTGTTTACAATGGGTCTAAGACTGTTTTATTATCTCTGAAAGCTTATTGCTTATTTGTTGAACACATAGGTCCTTTTCCTCTATCATCAACTTGATGCTCTCCTTTGGGATGATTCCCAAATCTATTTTGTATTTGGGCACAGTCTAAGCTTGAGGATTTGAAACCAATCCTTTTTGTGCTCTAGAAGCTTATATAAGATCTCTTTGACTTCTCTTGGCCAAAGTTTTAACCACCTCCTCCAAGTCTACAACCTTACTTGCCTGAGGCTTTTCTGGATTAATCAACTTGACACCTTCCCTCTTTAGAGGCTTCTTGGCTGTTTTTATATTGTTATCAATTTGGACATCTATAGAAAGTTTGCATCACGGTTCTAGGATTTTTATTCCTCGGATAATAGGTTGTTTTATTATCAAAGGCATTTGAGTATTTAATCAGGCAAGAATCATCACTAGGCCTTATATTATTTGGCAATCTAGTCAAATTTTTATTGAACCTAGTATTAAAGTCTTACACACACTCATTAGGATTATTTTTACTTGTTTTCAAATTATGACAAAAGAAACCTAGGGTCAGTCTTATCACCATATTGTAGTAAGAATGCATTCTTCATTTCCACCCAGGAATCAATTGAATTTACATGTAGCAAGTTGTATCATTCCATGACATCTTCTTCTAATGTATGTATGAACAACTTAACATAAAAATCCTCATGCTCTACTTCATAGTCATCCATGACATTTTGGAAGAATCTGAGATGTTGATCCCCACTTATGACATTATTCCCTTAGAACATAGGAAACCTATTTCTAATTTCATTTCACACTTCATTAGGATAGCCCACCATTTCATTGAACCTTATTGGTCTATAAGTGGTAACTATAAAAGGATCCCTTGGTGGAGGTTGTGGCATATTATTTGGTGGAGGGGTTTCAAAAGGAGGGTTGAAACGGTGAGGAAATAGAGGCCTCTGAGGTAGAGGAGTATGATCCAAAAAATGGAAATCTCTTGGGGATTCAATTTCATTGAACACTCTATTCCCATGAGTTAATAAATAAGGGAGATGAATAATACCTGTTATTTGCGAGATGTTGAACCTTCTTGAAATAATGAATGCAAATCTACTTGAGGAATACTTGAATCGAGCTTTCGGTGTACTAGAGTAATATTCCACCAATGGAGGATCAAATTTAGACGTTTGAACAATCTTTTCTCATGACTTTTGACCACCCGTTGGTTTCCAAATCTACTTCTTTCTTAATTGTGTACCTTCTAAATCTGGGAGTAATCTCCTAGTGGGATCAGATTTGAAAAAATATCTTTGTCCTTCCAGCTTTGCAAAGGGGGAGTTAATCAAGTAATGTTTAAAATATTTACACTGGTATATCCCAAATTTTATTTGAAAGATGAAGACACCACTAAGGCCTTACACCTTAGATGTATAGATTAACTCAAAAAGTTCTTGAAAGGATAACTTCACAAACTAGTAGATAAAGATTTGCATATATTTATGAATTTTCCCACGTTTTGGTTGTTAACTTCTAGTATACTCAAATAAGTATAGGTTTTATGGAAATCGTACTTATAATGAGAAAATTTTGGAAAATACCTTCATAATTGTATGTATTTGTCTAATTTTAACAAATATCTATAAAGGTATGTATTTTGAACCTTTCCTGGAGTATATTTTCCTGAAAAATGGCACCAGAAGCATGTTGGTCCTCAAATCTACACCCCTGGTGGCTCGACAACAACTATATCGGGAAGGGGGAAGTTCCTTGATGGTGGTAGACTGGGTGGTATGTCATTTTGTAGCCGGGGATGGGTCTAACAATTTTCTTGGGATGATTGAGGGGAACATACAAAGGGGATGGCCTATTCCTACTACTTTTGGTCTTGCCTTGAACCAAGGTGAGAGGACTCACAGGGTAACCTGAATGCAGAGGGGAGATAGGGTCTTTTTCCCTTGATTTGTCAAATGATGGATCAATTTGAGACAAACATGGCCATGGACACAACACTCACTCTCATGAGTTATCACAAAATATGTTGTGTATGATTACCTTATCAGACACATGTTACTATAGACAATATAATTAGATTGCTCTTTTATTCTATAGATGGTAGAATTATTGATAAGGGGCACTCGTGATGATATTGAGAGACTGAACAACAAAAACAACAAATGGAAGTTAGTATGGGGTGGGATAAATTATGTAGTTTTAAAAGAGGGGGAATTATAGGATGAAAGACTCCTTGTAACCAATCATTTAACATGTAGAATAGCCTATAATTATGGAGAGTATATAAAAACGGATTAAGTAGTGACAATTTCTACAAAGAAATATTTGCATTCATTGATACTCAATAGATGCAAAGTTTTGACACAATCTCTAAAATACTCGACACAAAATCTCATGTAAGAATTCTAATTAATTATTTACTTGCTTCTACTCTAAGTACGCCTAAGATACACTCAAAGGCTAACAAAAATCACTTAAAAAAATGGCTACAATAAGGATTTTACAATTATGTCCAATATTGCAGAGTAAATTCTCACAACACAATATCAAACTAATGACCAAAGCACAACCATTGAGGACTGATCTAGTGTATGACAAAGAGAAGCAACAAACACAAGACTATAGTAGAAAATATAACTCATTAATCAACAATTCGACATATAGAACCCATAACATGGGAATTAAAGTCAAAAGTAGAAATATCTTATTTGGATCTTGAATTTCTTAACAAGGGAACATAAAGAAAATGCTCTCAAAGTTTTTCAATGGTTGTACATTACAACCACCTTGACACAAAAGTTTGGGAAACCAAAATCAATATGCATTTCACAAAGAAAACATGTTGTATTTGAAAATTGAATTCCTTGAATTTTTTTAGAAATAGATAAACTAACCCCATTGATATGAGGAAAATCCCCCATATTTATACAAATTTAGTATCTTCTTACAATTCAATTCCTCCCCCAAAATAGTAAGTTAATCTTCTCCTTGTTCTATAAGAAATATCTTTAATCAAAACAAGAATCTACTTTGTCTAACTGTAAATATCTAATTTTTTGTTAGTAATTTGGGGTCGATTTCATGCCTTCATTACCACATGCTAGTCTCTAGTTGATATCTTGTGTCGAGTTTTTCTCTACGCGTTTTCTTCCTTTTGATTTTCTATGTTTTATGGCTTTTAGTGCATGTGAGTTCCATTACAAAATGTGAGCCAATAAGAAAATTCCATGTTCCTTTGCCTTTTGAAATTGTTATCTTACTTGAATTATTACCGCAAAACACGAGCCAATGAGAAATCTCCATGCTCCTCGTCTTTGTCGAGAATGTTTTATAATATTGATGGACCCGATGAAATGTGAGCCAATAAGGAAGCTCCACGCTTACTTCATAATTCAATTTCATTTACAAAAACCTTATTAGAGTGTGAAGCAAAACCAACAAGAAAGCTCCACACTACTTTGGATTTTGCAGTGTCAAAATCTCTTATTTTCATGTTTTCCTTTCATTGAGTGCGGGGTCAAGCCTTCACATTGTGACTTCTATCTGGGTAGACTTCATTGTTGGCTTCATAGAAATGTTTCCACGTATCCGCCTTGACCTGCTAGACCACATGGACCCAAAGCCTTATGAAACTAGGTTCATTCTACGGACTTGAGGTCCACCAGAGCCCATCTACTCTCCCTATGCCATAATAGTGATGTGTGTCCACCGTCGACCATTGATCTAACCACGTTGACTTTGTCTGCCCTGATGTGACCCTAAATCGTATGAATTTGGTACATTTTGAAGACTTGAAGTCTGTGAAATGCTAATAATGGCTTAGATACGGTTACGAAATCCTACCATGTGTCCTTTCCTTCATGCGGGCATTTGAATTGCTTGGTGGTGTAGATCTTTGATGACCATTTGAACGTCCTAGGCCTTTTTAAATGGCTAATTCCATTTTAAATTATTCATTCGAGTGTTCCACTGGAATTTTGTGGATTTTAAATGTCCTGTGGCTTTTGGAATAAGTGGAATTCTAACCCTTTTGACAAACCCACAAAACACTAAACCAGTGTGCCACAATTTTTGTTATACAACCACAATCCCTCATTTCTTGTAACCGGTCATCCTATAATATCCTTTCTTGCTTCAAATTATGAGAGTAAGTCAATTTGACTTATTATCAATCATTATAGAACTACACCTTGGTCGTGATTTGATCTTTATCCTTACATATTTTGGAGCAACCCACAGAACATTAAGTTCTTCATTCCGTAGATTACCAAGTTAGTGCACTGTGGTCTCCTTACAATTGAATGGTCATGTCCATCCTTTAATTTTTTGGATTTTAGGGAAGGAAGGATCTTGGATACGTGGAAATATCTCGTTGCTTAGTTAACATATGCAAATCATAGTCCTTTAGATGGTATGGTGAAATTTATTGGAAAACCCCACTTAGTTAAGAACAGGGTTTAGAATGAGCACCAACATCCTCCACATTCAATTTCACTTTCCAATCATTCTAATTTTCTCCTACCTTCTCATATGTTGGATGTTCATTCTTACATGCCACTTCCTATTCTATGTCACCATCCCCATCACCACACCATTCATCACAAGTTCACACCATTGGTTCTCATGCTTCCTTTAGACATCACTATATTTTGCATGCCTCATCCACCTCATATCATCACCGGCTCCATGCTTTATAACATTAAACCTTCTCCCATTGATTCATTTTCTTGTCCTCTTCCACCTAAAATTATTACACATCCACCATTCTCAACACATTTCTTATGCAATCCATCCTCACACTAACATTATTTACACACTACCATTCTATGAATTTTATTTGGCATTCTTGTTTCATTTATCATCAACATCATCCCCACCACTCTTATCATTTATTTCATCTCTCACTTGATTTTATACATCATATACCTCACTCGCCTAGTACCTATATGGACTGGGGACTTTCATGTATCTTCATTACCACATTACGCATGCCCCATACATTCAAATTCTCTTCATCCATTCTAGATTTGAAACATGACCTGATTCTCCACACAAACACAAACAACCACTTTCACATGATTAAACGTCTTTAAAAAATCCACAAAAATAAATATATTTCCAAAATTACGATAAAAACACTTGCCCACGGATGTTCTTCCACATTTGCTCCATTTATTCATATTTCATTCCAAGTCTTTGTTCACTGCGATACACTTCATTTACAGTTAGTTCACATTCCATGTTTTGGTTTGTTTCACAACTTTTAGTGAACACTTTGATCCTCTTGTTATCACATTTTTGATTCAAAGCCTCTACTACATTTTCTTTAACTTGGTCTCTCCTTACTTGGTGAATTAAGAATGAATATCCTCTTAGAGATCCATAGACATTTAACAACTTGTCTCAAAGACCCCAGGGCATTATTTGTTTATGCTTACCACTAAATCATCTTCGCAATCACTTCCACTCCCTCCATATATTCACTCATGGTTCTAAACCCCTTGACAAACTAAGAGAGTTGAATATCATGTGAAAAACAAATCAAAACAATAAAAAATAAGTAAAAGTCAAAATTCAAAAAAATAAAAACAAAAGAAATATTAAACACTCTCTCTCAGGGGTCTTTCCAGTTTCTCTACTGGGGCTAGGGATGCCTAGTTGATAGCGTAGCAATGCTTGTAACTAGAATAAAAGTACCTCCATCGGGACTATGGATGTATGACTAATAGTGGAGCAATACATGAATTACAATTGCCTTCCATCTCATTACTCACCAATCACCTATTTCACTCACACCTACACATTATCTTGTGTTTTCACTCATTGTCTCATGGGTCTTCACTTCAAGCAATCAATTAAATCTCACGTGCACACACAAGATATTGATGAGTCATAGGGCTAGTATGTCACCTTGTGTGGTTTAGACCTTGTTTAAGATTTTGTTTTAGTGTGCTTGTTGTTACATATATCATGTATTTTGGCTCATCATGTGTTCACCACAGGAGCGTGTTTCAAACTGTGTCCATCTCACATGCACACCACTTATTCTCCACTTCACTCAGATTGAGCATTCATGGGCATCCACCGCCTTCTACACATTTTTCTCTATACCTCATCATTGCATTTACTCATCATAGTGCACTCATTTTTTCACTTCTCATACTTTCACCATTTTCCTTACGAACTCATCACAATTCAAAACTTTAAAAAATTCAAAAAGTTCAACAATAAATTCAAAACCATCTCTTCCCCCTCAACTATTCCCACCTCTTAACTTGGCAAGTCACTTCCGCACTTACACCCCATCTCCATACCAATCCGTGCACCTAAGTCTCCCCACCCGACTCACCACCGGCGAGTTGCTTCCACAATTTGTTGCATTCCCGACTTTCCTACCCATCTTACTCCTCCCCTCAACCTACCTACCCCAACTCATCCCGCCTAGGCCTCACCACGCTATCCCCTTTCTCCATCACCACCTTGCCCTCACTTGCCTCGTGACTTGACCATCACGTCTTACCTTATCCCACTTCATCCCACTCAAATTGATCATGACAATGATTGAGCCGACCCACCCTTCCTCGGCTCACCGATCCCATCACACCTCTATCGAGTCCTCACCTTGCTCTTGATCCCGAGTTACCCCAACCTCACCCCTCACCTTCTCACCCTACTACCACTCCCCTGCATTGAACATGGTGAGTCACATATATGACTCACCTATCTCTCTACTCACCCACCTCTCCACGCCGAGTTACCTCTACTCTTGAGTCACCCCGCATTTTCATGACCTTGCCAACTCTCCACTCTCCCACGCTGAACTTGGTGAGTCACATATGTGACTCATTTAGTCCTTTGTCACCCCTTCCTCTAATCCAGTCCTTTCCCCATTCGATCGTGCGAACTCCGAGTTCCCCACCCCGATTCATTGTCACCTCCTCATCCGCTTTACTTAGCCAACTATTACTCACGCTTTCACTCGTCGCAAGACTCCCCAACCAAATTACAATAATGACCAACATCTAGCTAGCTCGACAACCCAACTCATCAAGCTCACTCTGTTCATTTTCTTGTCTACCCAACTTGTTTTCCCATACTCCTCAGCTCATCTCTTGTTCGCCCATCTTAGCCAACTCCCCATCCAAATCGCCCAACTTCCCAACCAACTTTCCCAACTCCTCAACTAGCTTTCCCAACTCGACCAAATCCCCGCCAACTCATCACTCACTACCTTACTCACCCAAATTTCTCCAAACTCACCCAACTCACTCCAAACTCTCCACGTAGCTCACCACCTCACCCATTCCACATCACTCCGACTTGACCGCCAACCCTATTAATCCTCCCGTTTAATCAATCAACTTGTCACGACTTCTCAATGCTTCCATACACTTTTATAAAACACTCCATCACTTTTTTTTCACTTACACATGACTGGGCAACACTGTCCTTGTTCTTACTCTGCATGCCTTCTCCAAGGATCATTTTCTCTTCATCTTTAACTAACACTTTTCATCCCGTGTTATGCTTTAGGGAAACTTGCGGTTTGAAAAGTGTCACTTGAGGGGGACTCAAACACAATAACCCTTCTTGTCGATTATATGAAAACCTATCATTCAATTATCAATCAACTAAATTTTTAGTCTCTGCCTTATGAAATCAACCTATCAATCTCTTCATAGACTCTAGTTGAAGTGGCCCATTGATCGCATTTCCAAGTTCTTGTCTATCTAGTCAACCATCTAAGCCCACAACTACGGAAACCACCGTCATAGGGTTAGGTGAGCCCCATCTCGTCATCAATTTTTTTGTTGTATCTTACCTACCGCAACATGTAACCCAAAAGGGGAAAATATAGAAACTAGAAAATTCACCTTACACATAAGGTCCCTTATTTAAAAAACACAAAAATACCAAAAATCATAAAACCCCACAAAATGGAGCTAAAAGACAACTCACCACCCATTTACTAACCCTCACCCACTCACATTTAATTCTATCCACCCCACCTACCCATGTGCATTCCCAATGCACTATGGACCCTATCATTGCACCCATGTGTGTCCCACTCCCCTATGCACTCCAAATCTATAAAAACACCCTCACCCCCTCATTCCAACCCTCTCGGCTCTTAGTGCATAAAGACTATACTTGAGTTTCTTGCTCTCTTTCTCACATATATTGGTTTTATAGGTTTTAAAGAAGGAAATATGAAGAATAAATGAATACAACTACAACATTATTTTAACAAAATCTCAATATAGGAGGAAAACATAACTACGATTGGCTTGCAATCTTCGTGTGATTCTCAACGAAACACAATTTGTAAATGTATTGCGATCTAATTAAGGTATACTTATCATTTCATTTACTATTTTTTCATTTTACATCAATAAAATGTCTTTTATCTCCTTAAAAGGGTTAGGGATATGACCAAGGTAGGTCCCCTAACCACAAAAAATAACTAACATTTTTCAAGTGTGCTTGTGTGTAGGTTTAGATTCAGATCTGAAGAGTTTTACCCACTTTATTCAATGAAAGAAACCACAATTGTCCCTCTCTTATCAATGACAACATAAGCCCATTCTATTTTAGTAGCATTGATTTGGTTGTTATTATTTGACTAATCCATCTTGCAGGTGATCCAAATCTAGGCATACACCAACGAGTATGGATGTTATGGGAATGCTCCCTCAAGCGGATGGATGACAAAACATAAGTGGTGGAAAACCACTTGATAGGAATAAGGGAAGTACAAAGAAGTCAAGGAGTAAAAGGATGATAGGAGGGAATTTTCTTGTAACATGAGATTCATTTAGATAGTGAAAGTTAGAGCAACCTTATTTTGTTGTTACACAATAGAGTTGTCACCATGATTATTAAAGAATCATGATGTGTAACCCATTATGTGCATAAACAAACACACACACAAAACAAACAAAAGATAAAAAGGAAAACAAACCCAATATACACAGTAGATGTATGCACCATGGTTATAAATAAACCAAGATGTTAACAAAATACTTGTAATTGGTCTAAAGTAAGACAATAGATAAAGAGAAAAACAAACCCAATAAGCACAATAAAATTAAGCACCATGGTTATAAATGAGCCAAGATGATAACGAAATACTTGTAATTGGTCCACAAATAATATCAACATTGCAACACAATTGTAAATAAAGACAATTAACTATGCCTCTAATGTGTTCCAAAGTGATAATTAAGCAAATTGAAATGCCCCAAGTAAGGATATTGACATGCAAGGGAATTGTATCGGACTGAAAGAGAAGAGTTAAGAAAATCCTCATGACACTCTTTATTAGATCCACATAAAATATTGATCTGAGATTGAAAAGGGTCATTTCCCCTAAGCAATAATACTGACATGCAAGGGATGGAATGAGAGACAAGATTTCCCAAACAAGGATGCACGTAAGGTAGATGATTGATTTGAATTTCCCCAAGAAAGGATGCATGCAAGGAGTAAGATGATTTGATGTGATAGTTGTAAGATGATTGGAATTATCACCAGGATAGGAGTTAAAAGTTTGATTTTGTTGAGTTGTGTGGATTTTTAGGATTTTTTTAGGATTTTGTGATTATTTGAATGTTTTGAATTTTGATTTTTTTAATATTTTATTTTTTTGATGTTACGAAAATATTTTGTTTGGAGTTTTGGGTTTTGTTAGTGTTTTTGGATTTTGATGGTTTAAAATGTTTTTTTGGATTTTTGAAATATATGAATGCTAACGAGAAAAACAAGGTGGCCTTAAACCGTACCAAGTATTGTATAAATAAATAAGCTCATTAAGACCAAGGGATGAAAAATAATGGATGCAGACGAAGATGGTTGGTGAATGTAGGATACACATCCTAACTATAAGGAACACACGAAAAATGGTTTAGAATGATGCAACAAGCAAAACATAATGAAGGTATGAAAGAGGTGGTTGTGGTGATATGCCCCCAACATGAGGTATACTCATAAAGGATTCAGGAATATAACTTCTTCAGATGAACCACATTCATGGGTTCTTTAAGCTCTTTTCCATCTTCAAAGGATAGCTTGTATGCACTGGACCCAAATTTAGTAGTAATAATGTAAGGTCCCAACCAATTAGGTTCAAAATTTCCTTGTTTTTCATGTTCCTTGGTTGTATTCTTTTGATTCTCCTTGAACACAAGATTTCTGATTTCAAACTCTTGGGTTGATTCATTTATTGTAGCTATGGTGGAGTCATTTTTGATACACTTTTAGATGGTCCAAGGCACGAATCCACTTCTCGTCTAAGAGTTCTAGCTTTGCAAGGTGTGCTTGTTGGTAATCATCTTCACGAACTAGGTATTGGAATGAGATGTGAAGGGACGGGAGATTGAATTCTCTGGGTAATAAAACTTTAGGTCTGTATATAAGGGAGAAGGCGGTGTCTCCATGGGGTACAAAATGAGGTGTGATAGGCCCAGAGGGAGGGATATAGCTATGTATGCCAATTTCAACCATGCTTATCAACGATATTTTCCAATATTGATTTTATCATTTTATTGGATGCTTTAGCTTGGCCATTACACTGCAGGTAGTATGGAGTTTCCCATTTGAGTTGGATATGAAATTTTTTTGGCTAACTCTTTGACATTTTTATTTTTGAAAGATGTGTTTTTGTGACAAGGGAGGTAGGGATCCCAAAGCGGCATATGATATGGTTAAAGATAAACTTGGATATATTTGACCCAGTGACATAAGTTAAAGGCATGACCTCTATCCACTTGGTAAAATATTTAGTGGCAGTGATTATGAAGGTGTGACCATCAGAAGATGTGGGCTTTATTTTTCCTACTAGGTTGAGCCCCCATCAAGAAAAAGGCTAGGGTGAGGTGATAGGATGAAGGGATTGTGAGGGTGCATGAATAATATTACCATGCCTTTGGCATGCTTGACATTTATTTACAAATATACATGCATTGGACTTCATATGGGCCAATAATAACCCACACGCAAGATATTTTTCACTAAGACCATGTCGCTTATGTGTGCACCACAAATACCTACATGTACTTCAACTAGTGTTTGGTTAGCTTCATCCTAATTGAGACATCTTAAGACAGTCCCATCATAGACTCTTTTGTATAGGGTGTCGAAAGGATGGTGTAGTGCAAAGCATATTGTGTTAAGGCTCTTTTGTTGTGGGAATTAATACTTGTAAGGTAGGTATTATCTCGGATAAAGGTGTATATGTCATGGTACCAAGGATTTTTCGAACCAACTATTTAACATACCATGACTGAATTTGGTAAATTTTATGTGGGCACCATAATATATGTTCATGATAAAGTCATTATGCATTTGATTAATATCAAATCCAAGAAGGGATGTAATAGTAGCCATGACATCCACTAATTTGTGCTTGTGAGCGAGGAACCTTCTTGCAAGTGATACATTGAAAATAACCTTTGAGACTATCGAGCATGTGTTTTTAAGTGTGTGCATGTGAATAAATCAAACTAAGTTAATGAAAGGAAACTAACACCAAGTAGAATCCTAACCTAGTTAATCTACCAAAAACACCATGATAAAGCTATGCAAGGATAAAAGCTAATTAATGCATCCAAATTAAACTTGAAAACACTAAGCCATTCCTTGCTAAGTTGGATATGCTTTCTAAAGAATAGCTTGCTCCTATGATTATAATGAGATCAAAGGATGGCTATCTCCAAGAAGAGGAAAGGATCTCACCAATATGGCTTAATTGCCATGTATGGATCTTCCTTTACTACTCTTTGCAAAGAGAGGATAAATGGGTGCAAGATCAATAAGCTTCTTCAATGGTGGAGAATGCTCTTATCATGTGCATATAATAACACTAATAAAAGTGTGGTGTAAGTTTGAAAGGGGATACTAGGTTCTATATATAGCTTTCTAATTTGGGAGAAGCTACAATCCTAGTGAATGTGGGATAAAAGATAAAGTAGAATTAGAAGGGATAAACATGATTAGAAAGAATTAATTAGAATTAACAACTCATGGGAGTTGGAGATGATTTAATTAATCAACTAGGATTAATTAATAGGCCAAAATAAGCTTAGAAAGCTATTTGGAGGTGATTTAGGATGAAATTGATAGAATTTAGAGGATTTAAAAGAGGGATTTAACCAATAAGAGGGTTTATTGATTAAATAAAGAATTAAAAAGGCTTGATTAAATAATGATAGGTAATTAAAAGAGGATTATAATTAATGAAGTGTCATTAATTGACATCCAGAATGAAGGGAAATGCTAGCTAATTAATGAAGTGTTGTTCATTGACCGAGATTAAGGGGATGTTAGCTAATTAGCGGGAAATTACTAATTATAACGAAATTGACGGTAAAAAGACGATAAACAATGCAAATTTAGTAATAAAATTACATAGTCAGATTTAGGTGTTTATAGTAAGGAATCAATTTATCATCCTTAACTTGATATTCACCATTGAATTTATTTATTATCAAAAGAAAATACCCATAAACTATTAGTTCTTTGAGTTGCCAAAATATATCAAAATTTAGGGTTGGCTATAAGGGCTCCATACTCTCTGAATGTTATTTGTGCATAAAATTCCAATACGATATGAATTTTAAATAACATTGTCATCCGATGTGTGCATTAGAGTCATAACGCATGTTATCGGTCCGAAGTGCACACTTTGATTAGGAAAAGCAATCCGACTCTTGCTTTGACCAAGATCAATGGGACATCCTCCGAGTTATGGGTGTATTGGGTTGAGGAGAACCTCTAGAACGGGTTAGTTCCTTGGTAGAGCACCTAAAATGCTACTCGGTGGGGTTTAGGAGAGAAACTAACACACACTTGTGGAAAGCATGAAAATGAGATGATACACCAACGTTTTGGGACTTGTGGCTACACAAAAGAACACTAATTGACTGGTAAAGATCTGTAAGGTTGAATTTAATTGTTGTTTGATTAACTTTGACACTCACAAAAGGCATGCACAAGCTTTTAGTCAAGCATGGGACAGTGTAATTCCACTTCCAAGATGATTGAGACACTAAATTTGTACTTAATATGACATGTAAAAGCTTCACAATAACTTAAAGGAGGTGTTGTAACAACTAACAAACATTCAAAGGAAATAAATATTCACTGAAACATACCAATAAATTGTTGTGACACACTTCAAAAAGGTGCAAGTGGAGGAAATCAGTCTTTACTCATAAAATATGTAATACAGTACAAAACTAACATGACCCAAGCACATGACCATAACCATTAAACCCCCCTTTTACCTTTGCACAAGCAAGGTACAAATAAAAAGTTACACCCCACAAGCTCCAAAATAGCTCATGCCAAAATTAGCCTAACTAGCAGTTTGGAAACAAATCCAATAATAATAGCCTTATAAGCCCAATTTTAACCCTCTTGCAATTAAATGCAATTTTATGACTCTAAGGGCTAAAAATAGCCTCTACATGAAAAATTCAAACTTGGTCAACCTACTTTTTGACTTCCCATTTGCAAGAATAAGGTTTTGGTTTAAATGGTCTGCAAAAGTTAAGGTAAAAGTAGTTTTGTCTTATTTGTAGAAAGGTTGATTTTGGCTTTACATGAAAAAAATATTTTTGGCATATTCTCACGCATATGCATTGCATGGGGCTAATAATGGTTTGTTTGGTTATACTACTTTTTGGCCTTGGTTAGCGATTCTTTGTACGGTCCTTTGCAGATATTAAGATAAATAACCCAAATTTAGCCTCCCAAGCTTGGTTTGGGCACATGCATTATTCTTTTTCACCCTCCAAAATGAAAACAATGAAAAATATTAAAAACTATTTCAAAACCCATCCTCGTGGGTGAGTGGGAAAATTCAACTATAGTAAAATCAACACCCAGTTGTTACTTAGAAACCACTTAGGCAAAACAAAACCCTATAAGAATTCATTTTTAGCATTTGGTTTTTGTGCGGTTGGCTTTGAGGATAACTCTATTGAAAGTTTAACTTGGTTGCCATTGGAAGCTTCTCAACTCACGGATCTATGCAATTTTTAGTCCAATTTGCCATGGCCTCATGTTATATGTTTTTTTTTCTGGTTTCATTTCCATTAAAAGTGGTATAGAGCTCATGGTTCTTGATATTGGCCACCATTGTTCTTTTCTAGAAGGCTCTGCTTGATGTTTACAGTAAGATTTTATTTCTATTAGCTCACTTTCTTGTGTGCACGAGATGTGTGTTGCTTACTCTATGGGGTAAACATTTTTAAAGAACTCAACAGTTGTGTTATTTGTATAGCTATTTAGAGGCTTAATATAAGATCTACCTCACATATTTGTTGTGCTTTGGTGAGAGACTTTTCTTAGTTTTTCCTTATGCTTGTATTTTGCTTATGAAAACCTTACAACTCACCCATTTGTTTTGTCTTAGACCTAGGTTGACTCGCCTAAGCTCGGTGTATTAGCTTCCCGGCTTGATGGTGTTGGCTCATGTTTCCTTATTAGACCTATTGATGAGTCTAACTAAGCATTCACTTTAATAGGTAAGACCTGGTTTCTTTTTGCTTAGTTTTTCCTTATGCTTGTAGGCTGTATTTAATTAAACTAAGCTTTGTTACGATTCACTCACACGGGTTTATTATGGAGTCAACCCAACTCGCCGTTACTTGGCTCTTTCTCCAACTTGTCCCCTACTTCCCTATTGCATAATACTCTCCCAGATTTGAGTCTCTATAATTTTATTGGCCCTTTTTCCTCCTAATAAGGCAACTCTACCCTTCCATCCTTTTTTATAGCTAGAATCGAGATACAAAGCTTGCCATGTGACGCCGACTTCTCCACAAATCCTCCTCTTGAAAAACCACACAATTTTTTCTAATATTTTGATGTTGAAACTCAGTCCTTGATTAAGAGGGGACCACAAATAAATCCCACCGCCTTACCTTTTATTTCCACTCGGATCTCTGAAGCGGTAGGGGAAGCACAATTTTAGAAGGAAATTGCAAAACATTCTCAAGTAGGTTGGCATAGCCAACAATAACATCTGATGCCATTACATCCCTTGCGTGTAATCTGTTAGTTGAAAAAATTTGATAAGCCAAAACCAATAATCTACCATTTAACATTACTAGTGATGCTGTCTTTGTGATCATATTAACATTACCAATATAGAAAGGAAAACCATGTTTTATATCCTTAATGTATTTTTGAACTATGGTCAGGTTGGGAGCAATAATCAGCTTTTCAAAAGACACGACTCATAGCAGAATTGCTGGAAATGCACGCTTCCTCATGTAATGAACTATAAATTACTAAGTCCACAAGATTCAATATGATGTTCTCATGTCCATCCACCCCAACATGTTGGATGCTTCCACTTGGAAATCCCAATTAATGAGTAATTACTTGCAAAGCTATGTCATATGCACTTGAGGTTGCTTGTATTATGTGAATGGCTTTGTATCTTACTTTGTTTTAATTATTGTACTTGCTAATATCTTGTAGTGTTCTCTAAAACTCATTGATGGCTTTGTTTGTGTGCATTGTTCATCAAGTTTTTCATGGATCAAATATGGTTGAGGGTGTTTTCAAAAATGGCCCAAATATTATCATCAATACCTTCTCATCCTTTTGCAAAATTTATTTTATTTGAAGATCCAAATCTTCTTGAACTTGAAACCTAAAATTCAATTGATGGTTGTAGCTCTCCTTGTTATGCTACTTCTCTAAAAATATGCACTTCCTTACAAATGAATGGTTGTAAATCATCATTTTGTTGAAAATTATGAGAACTATTTGCTTAAGCCTATTGTAAGATTTGATCATGTGTTAACACCATTCCATTTTAAGATCGAAATCCTTGAACTTGCACCCTTCTTTTACTTTGTGCACAATGCTTTAATTTCAAGAAATGAAATTTTGAAGTTCTTCTGATTAGATGACATGCCAAAGTTTTGTCATGACTTACATCATTGATAACACATGTTGAAATATGTATCTTGAGGCATATTTTGTATAAAAGCTGAAGTTTCTTAATGAAAACTTGTAATTTCCTTCCTGAAAAGATGTTAAAATTTGTCTTTTGATTTGCATATTTGGTATGGAAAATTGATGGAAAACCGACAATTCATTTTTAGATTTGACATTTGATAATTGTAAGACCCCCTCAGGTCATTTTACACCTTTAGATTTCCCATCTAGTTAGTGCTTCTTACTCCATTTGATATGATAATATGATTGTGGGTATTTGAAGCTATTGCACATCTATATTTCTCTTCCAGTATTTCATTCATGGCTACCACATAAGGCATTAATCATAAATATTAAAGATGCTATTCAAACATTTTCTGCTTGTTATTTCATTTTGAAGTCCATTTTGTTGATGTTTAGTATATGAATCTTCTACTTTCATGACATGTCTTGAGAACTTATTATTGATGTTCCAAATACAAACCTTACACTCATTCTCTAGTTGATGGAATGAAATATGTTTATTCCTTAATGCTAAGCTTAAAATTGAAATTTTGAGCTTATGTTGAAAGCTTGATGAAAAGTATAAAAGTCCACTAAATGAAAATCTCACTTTTAGATCTATTTTTATTGGCTACGAAAATAAATTTTGAATGATGCATTTAACCTATTCGAATGCATGACTATGTGACATTATTTATTAATTCAATGCAAATCTTTCTCAAGTCTGAAACTCATACGATTATTGAAAATGTATCTTACTCTTTCCTTTAATATAGTGTTTTCCTTGCAAATTACGAGATAGACTTCCATAAGAAGAGCTCTTGTAGTTGTAAAACCTGTAGCCTATCCTTTGTATCACATGAATTTACATCTAAGGCTTGATTTGAATGACATGTAACTCTATCTCGTAGACCGGCATTTATTGGAATCTTCGTGGGTTCAAATATTAATTGTAGATGGCTGGGTTTGGTAATTATTTTTCATTGACCATGTTTATTTTTGTAGTTCTTATATTTGCATCATCTCGGACATGAATAGATTATGAACAATGGACATTTAAAACCTGTACCTACACATTAAGAGGAAAAATTAGGAAATATGGTGGAGGCCATAGGCCTCTCTTTTCTTTGATTCTTATCTTGACTTATTATCCATGATGCAACTCTGTAAATTTTCTTAGATGCTTCAAATGATGATAATATTTTATATTCCTTAGTATGCTATTTATTTCATCATGTTTGAAGTTAGGGTAGTATGCTTTGATTATGATCATTTTGCTTCGACTCCATGTCATGCATTTTGCACTTTATGATTTATTTATACATATGAAAGAAATTTCATAAATCTAAAGCCACATAGTCTATGAGAGTGAAGACAACCTCGGGCTCTAACAATATTTAAATCTCTATTTTTCAGTGCTCTGCACTGCTAGAAGGAAGGAGGACAAGAAATGAGGCAAAACAGTATAAAGGAGTGGTGAGTGAAGGAAATCCACCTCTTTCCAGGTGATAATGGGTTTTCTTCCTTTCTCTTGTATTTGTAGTTTCATATATATGCACGTTCCTTTGTATGTGCATGATAAGTCATATCCAATGGCTTGTGTGGGATCATTGTACACTTTACTTATGAATAAATGAAATCTACTTAATGTGATGAGCTATTCATGTCTCTTTTCATTTTTCCTCGCATAATATGATATAGAATGAACCCATGCAACTCAACAAACTAAAGAAAATTTCACTCTATAATAAGGAATAAAATGAATTAATTGTACCTTCCTTGGTGATCCCAAACACAAGTAAACACAACGATGCAAAATATATTTAATCGAACTATGTAAATCAACAACTCAATCGATGCTTCAAAATGTAATTTTTGGTATATGTCATCCTTCCCACCTTCATCAAAGCCTTGAAATAATCTTGAGTGGCTCCTATATGGTTTTTCTAAAGAAAAAATATCAGAGGGGCTATATATGTGAGGCATTGCATCATGGAATATCACTAACCAACAATGAAAATTTTGTACCCCCTTCTGATGATTGACCAAAAATGGTTGAAACTAAACAAAAAGAAAATTTTGTACCACCCTCTGATGATTGACCAAAAATGGTCGGCAATGCCTAACACGTGAATGTTGTAAAGAGCCATAAAAAAAATTTCCATGAAGGAATTGCATCCACATACAACAAATCTTCATTTGGGAATTCAAAATGAAGTGGCTCTGATCCCGAAAGTGGTGTTGTAAACATTTGATCTATGAGAGATTTCCTTTTTATCACTTTTTGATTGACAAATTTGATATCGAACTCATTGAGGAGAATGACCCAGCTAGACATTCAGCTGGTTAGAATAGGTCTTAACAGTAGATACTTAAGAGGATCTACTTTAGAAATGAGTTTAGTTGTATGATTGAGCAAGTAGTGATGCAACTTGTGAAACGTGAATGCTACTACTAAACATACTTTTTCAACCTGTGAATATTTGAGTTCATGATCAATAAATGTTCTATTGAGATAATAAACATCTTGATCTTGTCCTTTTTCATTATGTTGTGCAAGCAATGCCCTATGACATGTTACGTAGCTAATGTATAAAAGAGCACAAGCTTATCCTGAATAGGTGACATTAGTACCAACAAAGATGATAGATATTATTTCAACTTGGTCAAAGAATCTTGACATTTTGGGGTCCATTTCAACTATACATCTTTCCTGAGTAGCTGATTAAAATAATGACATTTATATGATAATTGAGATATGAAGCACCGAATAAACTAGATATTTCCCTAAAGAACTCATAGTTGACATGGATTCTGCGAGGAAGGAATCTCCATGATTTCTTTGAATTTATCGAGGTAAAATTCTATTTCCCTCCTTAAGACTATGAATTCCAAGAAATTTCCTAAAGTAACACCAAATACACATTGCTTAGGATTAAGGTATACCTTATACTGCCACAATCATTTAAATATGTGTTACAAGATGGATAGATGATCTACTCTAGTTTTTGATTTAGCAAGGATGTCATCAACATAGTCTTCCATGATGTCATGAATCAAATCATGGAAGATGAAAATCATTGCGTGTTGATAGGTTTCCCATGCATTCTTAATGCCAAAAGGCATGACCTTGTAACAAAACTCACCCCAGGGTGTTGTGAAGGCTATCTTATGTTAGTCTACTTCGTAATTTTAATCTGATTATAACACAAAAATACATCCCTTATAGATAAAATTTCATGGCCAGCTGTAGAGTCTATGATCATGTTAATATTAGGTAAAGGAAAATCATCCTTCAGACAAGCCTTATTAATATCTCAGAAGTCAGTACAAATCTAGATTTCGGGTGTCTTTTTAGCAATGGGTACCATGTTAGATATCCATTCGAATATTCAATTGATCTGATAGAGCCAAATTCTAGAAGTTTTGAAGTTCTTCCTTAACCAATAATGCCAATTTAGGGTACATTTTCTCAAGATTTTGTTTGACTAGTTTTGCTTCTGAACGAACCACAAGATTGTGCACTATAAGTGAGGGATATAGACCTAGAATGTATTTATATGACCATGCAAAGACATCCTAAAACTCAATTAGTAGTGCCATGAATGCTTTTATATTTGATTCTAATAATCTTGCACCAAGTTGTAATAGTTTATGATTCTCATCAATGCCAATGTTGATTGTGATGCTCTCTTTTACCAAGATTTTGGATATATTTGTTTTTTGAAAAGATAATTTAGTTTGATGGAGATCATCCGATCAATCGGAGAGAGGTTTCTTGGAAATGTTTTCATTAGAAGATGCATCCTTTTCCTTTTTCTTATTTTTTTTCTCTTTTTCCTTTTTGCTTCTCAAAAAGCACCTCAATAAGGTTTTCACTATGTGAGATTGTATTTTTATTTTTATTTTTATTAATTTTTACACTTGGTGGACCGGATTACTTGAGTTTCTCTTCAAAATAAGTTGTAGCGTCAAGGTTTATATTAAAAACCTTTTTGTGATCTGATAGGGGAATAGGGTCCCTAAAAAAAATATTCGATGGCTTCATTGTTCTAAAAGAGGTCCATATATATGTGATTTTTCTGGTCTTGATGGATAAAACTAGGATAAACAATGTCAAGGGGGTGAATGGAAATATTTTCAATGAAAATATTGGTTTTGGCTAGGTCATCGTAGAGGCTATGAGGGGAAACGGTCTCAACGATTTTGAGTCCGAGTCCTCCCCACTAGTCATTATATCAAATATTAGCATTTTTTCACAAAGATTTCAAAATAAAAACCATGACAATATACATTTTCTTCATATAGCACGGGTTTAAGATGACCTTCTTCTTGTGCACTAAGTCCTTTACCTTTCCATTGTACGTTTTCATCATTTTATGATCCTTGTTGTAGTCGAAATATTTATAACAATTATGAATTCAATCCTCGTATAACCCGTGAGCTAAAAGAACCTTGAATTTTTCATCCTCTAAGTATCCATACCTTTTCCATAGAGTATTGCCAAAGTGGTAGACATGATATTTTTTGAGATGGGGAGCGTTAGGTCTTCACGTAGTCAGTAAGGAGATAATGACATCTTACCAACATGAAAAGCATTTTCAAAACCATATTCACCCATACCTATATGATATATTTTTAGTTTAGGTGGAGGATTGGACATAGAAGGTTGTGATCGAAAGAGTGTATTAGGATCTATGTGGTTTTCAAAATTGACAGGGGATGACATGAGGTGTAGCTGATTTGTCGGTGGAAGGGTAGTAGTTTGCATGGTTATACTTTTCCTCCAAGAGCTTGCAATATTCGAATGGTTTGACATCTGTTAGTAAGGTAAAATCTTTGTCATTATGAGGGAATTTGATACATTGGTGGAAGGTGGAAGGCATTTAGTGCATGACATGTATCTGTGGCTGACCTAAAAGGATATTTGTATGAAGTCTCAACATCGAAAACATGACAAAGAGTGTCAGGATTAACAAAACAACTTGTATAGGTAAGGTGATTGTTCAAGAAGATTGTTGTTTATTTTTGTCATAACCACAAATAGTTATAACATTAGCTCCTAAACTCTCTTTGGTATGACCAAGGTATCTCAACATATTCATAGAGAAGATATTTAAGTCAGCTCCATTTTTAATTAAGGCTCTTTTAATATGATGATTATTATTGTAAGCTTAAATGTACAAAGAGTTGTTTTGAAGGTTAGGGTTTAAGAGGTCCTGGGACCGAATGACAATATAAGATTACTTGGTGAAAGATTGGAAATGAGTACTTGAAATTACTATGTATTTATGTCCTTAGGAACACATGCTTCGTGAAGAGCACAAATAAGGATATCTTAAAGTTTGGGTGAAGTTTTTAATAACTCCACAAGTGAGATATGCACGATCATCATCTCTAACTTCCTTACAAGGTCATAAGCATTAGATGTGGAAGCTTTAACACCGGATGTTGGTTTTGGATTAGTTGTAGCTGTAGGATTGGTGGACACTTGAGGTGTGGATGAGGTGTATGTTTTCTTAGATATGGGCACCCAAATCTTCTTTTTTGTGTGGCCACTACCTAGTTAGGATCTTGGAATTTGATGGTGGCAATGAAATTAGGTATTTCCTCTATGAATGAAATGATTAAATTAAATTCAATGTTGTTTAAGGACTGGCCCTTTTCAGGAGCTTTACCATTCATACCATGCTTGGGAAAAGTATTTGAAAACAACTTTAAATTTTTGTTGGGCATTTTATTAGGTGATGGGTTTTCAATTTCAATGCCACCACTATCGATGAGATATTTAATATAATGACGAAGTCACATGCAATGATCTGTAGTGTGGTCATCAATGCAATGAAAATTACAATACTCACCGGCTTTATACCAAGATGGTTTTGGTTTCCCTTCTTTGAAGGGTCTTGTGATGGGGTAAGTAACCATGTTGGCACTTTCTAGTTGACGTAGGACACTTGAAATAATTTCTCCCAAAGGCATGAATTATCATCGTTTATAATCTTGGGAGTAGGTTCTTTTCTTGGAACAACAATGGTTTGTTTTGATTTAGATGGTTTTGTTTGATGGTTCTCAATGTTGTGTATATTACAATTATTAGCTACACCATCATTGAAAACTTTATGGTTTTGATTAATAAATTAGGATTTTTCTTGAGAATGATTATTATTGTTGTTTATTTGGTCCTTAGAAGAAGTTTTGATTAACCCCTTTGTGATGAGGGATTTTTCAATTTGGGTCCCCTTCTTAATGACCTCCTCAAAATTAGTGAGACAATGCATCTTCATTTGAAAAGATGACTTGTTATTAAGGTTAGGAATAATAAAGTATGGGAATAGACTCATGATTCCTCACCATCATTGTAAGAATTAGGTGAAGGTTTCATTTGTCCTTTGTTTGGTGTTATAAAGGTCCATCATAGTAATCTCGTAGTATGTTGGGCCCCAACATATTGTCTAAGGATGAGAAGGTGTGTGGGCACGTAATACCTAGTTGAAGGAGGGCACGTGGGTTGAAGGCACACATGGAAGGGTTCTAACAAGGTTTTCTAGAACACATGGCACACACACACACAAGGTAGGGCAGGTTTTGGACTTAGCTACATTCAATGTCCCAGGTAGCACATGAGAAAATCATGACCCTTGTGGATAAGGTGCCATCCTAGTGACTGTGGGATCAAAAAGGGAATATTCTAGGCATGCAATGGAAGGTTCTAGAAGACATCATTACAAAGAGTGGAGAGCTCGATCTGAGAAGGCATGCTCCCATGGAGGACCACTTCGACACTTGGCAATTGAATCTATAACTTCATAAAGGCATGATGGTGGTTGTTAAGGCTATAAATGCAAGCACCCGATAGAAGAAATTAGTGTGTGTGTGTGGAAGAGAGAGTCAAGGGGAGGAGAAGAGTAGAAGAGAGGTGAAGCTCTACAGAAATATAATGGAGGGTTCTAAAGGTTAGGGATTAGGTGAATATAGGAATCATGGCACATTTAGAGGGATGGGTCTACGCAATCTTTTTTGTAATGTGATGAACATAGTATAGTTCTGATGCATGACTTAGCTCTACATGGTTATAAGAGGATCTGTTATGACCTCAAGGGATTGTAATGTGGTTATTGAACCTGTTAATATGAATATAAGGCTCTATTATGAATCATATATGTGTTCAAAAGTATATTACTTATGCATTTCCTTTCTGTATGAACCATTCCCATGTGTTGCTTGTTATTTCTCTTTTTTGGATGCAATGAAATAACAACTCATTCTAGGTTCTTATAATGTTGTATAACTCTTCTTTGTCCTTTTGCATTTGATTATCTATTAGAAGATGATGCATTCTCACAAGACTCACATAAAGGAGAGACTCGGTGCCCACACATGCCTCGGGTGAGTGCCCAGTGCCTGTTGGGTGATAGGATGACGGGCATAGGATTAGACTATTGGTTTAAGGGTATAAAATATGACTAGATCTCGGTTCCATTGCTGGGACCTCTTTTCAAAGTTGTGAGAAATGACATGCATATTTTCCCTTGTGATGTGTGATGATAGAGATCTACCTTGGAAAGTGTTGAAGGATGGTTCAAGAGCATGGAGGATGAGTTTTCTCAAAAATTTAGCACTAGACCTGAGTTCGATGCACGTAGATGGGTAGAAGAGAACTTGTACCATGAGTTATATGAGACGTTATTTTGTTGTTTCCTATAGAACTATATGAATGGATTTCAACATATGCATCCAAATTAAGTGGTACTATAGATCACATGTATGGACCTAGAGGATGAATATTAGAGGTTCAAGATGTAGATTTGAATTGGACGCATGTTGTTGATGATTGGTTGAAGAGAGTGCTAACTAGTTATACTCTTGAATACACCATTTCTATGTATTCTTTCCCAGAAGTTGCTTGAGTTCGAGTTTCCCGAGGGAACCCGAGAGGATCATTTTTGGGTGTTATTCTTTTGGCTATGAAGATATTGGTCATTACATTGAGTTTGGAGGCATTCCCCATGATAAACTAAGCTTCTCTGAGTGTTGGGAGAGGAAGCTAGGGTGGAGGAAGATGGCGGACATTACGGCTAAAAAGGAAAGGGAGGAGAGATGACTCAAGTATAGTGAAGCTCATGAAAGGGAGATTATTAGACAACATGAGGTTACAAGTGTGATGGATCTATGGAGGAAGACATTGTGGGAAGGAATTGAGGTTTATACGAGGATGTGGAACTGAGTAGTCTATGCTACCCCATCTTGGCAAGCACGTGAAAGATGCCCCTTCAACTTATGATGAGAGTTCATTACATGGAGAAAGGAGATCCATCAACATGTATCTCAACCCACTCGGTGACTAACCCTTGTGCTTGGTTTTCCGTATCAAGGGAGAAGTATTGTTAACTCATAGTGGTATGAATGGGAGTAACCATTTGCACCTAGGAGATATAATTTATCATTTGGAACATCTTTGGCTGCATAATCCATTCATGTATTTGGAGGAATCTTTGGATAAGGTGTAAGTGAACAAGGTTTAGCAATCGCATCCAGGAGTGGCACGAGACATACAACCGATAGTGGGACAATATCACAAACCATTGGCACATAGTTCAAAGTGGGATGTTAGGAACACTAGGCATGACCACTTTAGGTCCTTTTCCGATCTGGAGAGGTGGATCTCGGTGGGTCGGGGAATAGGGTGGACTTGGTGGAGGAGGAAACACTGGAGGGAACCAAGGCTTTGGATCAGGGAGGACAGGGACCCACCACCTCCCAAGTGTTTTTGAGATGTCTTTGCACTTACCGGACTATAGGTGTATTGATGCTACACTATAGAGCATGTGCGCAAGTGTGAATTACTATAACACATGAAAGGGATAACTACCCTGGAGCGAAAGGTGAGTTCGTTTGTAACAACATCTTGCAAGGACACACATAGTTGGTATAGAAGTATGACCCCATCGACGGTGGTAGACTACATTGAGTTGAAGAATGCCTTCCTAACTGAGTTCCATATCCTTGAGTTTGAGCAGAAGAGAATCAACGCTCTGAAGGAGATCCAATAGGGAATGATAGAGAGTGTGCAGGAGTATGACACACGTTTCAAGAATCTCTTGTCTAAACTATCCTATGACATTCATCCTTCTCAACATTCTCAATGGTTTTTGGAGGATTGATAACACCATTTAGAAGGCTTCTGTCACACAAGACTTTCACACTCACGTGCGAGGCAATGGAAGCTACCATACGTGCTGAAGACGTTGGGAGAGTTGATACTGGTGCTAGTCCTTTTTTGGAAGCTCAAACTGCTGCAATGGCCAAGTAGTTAGAGAAGCTGTATGCAAACTTAGCACATGAGACTCATAGTGGGCTTTTGGTGTACAACTACGAAGTGAAGGGCATAAAAAGGATAGTTTCCCTCGGAAGTCGGTACGTTATGGCGGTAGACTGTGAGATATGCCATGGGGATCATGATGCAAGTAGGTGTCCTCTACTACAACGTGCATAATCCACAAGAATGTTTCTTGCTATTGTAAGATTTGTACCTCTATGACCCATGATACCAAGGATTGCAGATTGATTGATCAGATCCATGATGCTATTGATCTTGGTGTGCACTAGACTATCCTTGCAAGTAGTTCCAAGGATGATGACCATCATTATGAAGGGTGCGCAAAATGGAGGAGGAGCATGGGGAAGAGGTTTTTCGTGGAGGATTTCATGGTCATAGTAATCTATGGGAGGAGGACAAGTGAATTCACATGAGGAACCTATTATAACCATGGATCTACAAAGCATTACAAACATGAGTGTCATGATCTATTATAATGCTCATGGTGTGGAAAGAAGCACAAGTACAAAGAGTGTCCAGAGATTTATGAGCTTATAACTAGTAACATTAGAAGGACAAAGGCACTTTGGGATGGTGAGCATATAAAAGGTTGATTCATAGTGGATGACATGAGTGGCGTGTGAGTCGAGTCGTGGATAAAACCTATACTTGGTGATGATGTGAGTAAGGTCGCACACACTAGGGAGATGCCAAGGCAAAGGAAACTAGTTTCAAGAGAGGAAGTGCTACATGGAAAGTACATAGACCTCGCTCATTAGAAGGAGGTGTATCAAGAGACTATGGACGTGATTCAAAGTTTGCAAGGGGAGATCCAATGTCTCAAGGATAAATCAAAGCAATTGGAGCAAAGGAAGAATACCAAGGTCCCAAAGGATGACTTAAATGAGGTAAAGGGAGTATGCAGGATGTTAAGGCAAGAGAATATTATTCCCTTACTAGGAGAATGGATGAGAGAGAAGGTACTACGCATTGGAGTAAAGTGCGAAAGGCGGTCTTTCACGTAAACGTTCCTCCTCACAACCTTGAATATGATAAGGAAATTACTTTAAATGTGGTTGTTGATGGATGGCTTCTGAGTAATATCCTCATCGACAGAGGAGTAGAGGTCAATGTTCTTACCTTAGATGTCTGGCATCGATGGGAAGGATCGCATTACAACCATCTTTGAATGTGTTGTATATGGAAAAAAAGACTAAGGTAATGCCCATTGGAGTTTTGAAGGATGCAATTATCACCATTCAAGGGGCCAAGTTCACTAGAGACTTTGAAGTCTTGGCACTTGCCGAGGAAGACAACTTTCCAGCATTTCTTGGGCACCCATGGTGTTACAAGAATAATGCTGACCTGTGGTTTAACAAAGGGTATATCAACTTTGAAAACAAGGAAGAAAGGGTGATCATTCCTTTGATAGATGGGAAGTCAACTCCCTATACTGATCCCTTGGGAGAAGAATTCCTTGACATAATCTATGTGCATTCCATCAGAGATCCTGAGATAATTCATCCCATGGAGGGAGTCATCTAGTTTGAATATGCTCAATCCTTGAGTGATACCACTAGTGTGGCATGCGATAATTGGGTGCATGTGACCTATGAGTTGATTGGGTGACAATTGAGAGGATCTGTAACAAGGGTAAAAAGGTGCATTTAGTCAAATGCCTAAGAGGGAAGAAGTTGCCAAGTTACTCTAGAGAGCATACCCTAAAATTTTATCGCGGGAAATGGAAGCTCAGTGGAAGAATGAGGATGAGAGAAGAGGAATGTTCAATTATAACCTACTTGAAACTGCAACGCATTGGTGGGATACACATTGAGAGAACCTCCTAGAGTGGCGCGAGGTAAGAATCACATTTTCTGTAAGGTTCTCTAGTAAGAACACGCCCACGGTCATACAAGACTACCATAGTAAAGAGACCACCTCATTTCATATCCAAGTGTGTGAGAAGGCTTGAATGGGAAGCACAGAAGTGTTACCACATTTATTATGGGTGCATAGGTTTTATTCCACCTTACAAGGCTGTGCGTGCATTTGGTATGTTCATTCAGAGATGCTTTGTCAAACAGGTAATTGGCAGGAGTTGGCGGCTGATCTCATTCAAGATTTCATGTATAGGAGTACCAAGCCATCCGTAGATAAGGCATTGTAGGAGATCAAGCGCTTTATGATGGGATATAGTGCTGTAGCAGAGGATAGGATACTAGAGTTGCTAGGTGAGGCTTATTTGGAGATGCACCTCAATGAAGAAGAATCATAGGAAGTACTGACTTAGCGTGCGTGTATGGAAAAAAAAAAAAAGGAAAATGGTCTATGTAATAGAAGAAAGAAGAGATGAAGAACTTGGATGTTAACCATTTAGAGGGTATGTGTGTAGTCATAGACAAAGCTGATGAATGAGAATGCACCTACCATGAGCCCTTGAAAATAAATAAGGTTAACATTGGGACGAAGGTAGAACCTAAGGAAGCTATCATCGGGACTATTAGTCAAAAAAAAGAAGTTTCAAAAATCATTGATCATTGTCATGCAGTTCCAAGATTTTTCCCTCATGGGTACCATGAACTCAAAGGCACTCACCATTCCTTGGGGGAGATGAGGATCAAGTTGAAGGAAGGTGCACGCCCGATTCAGAAGAGGCTTTATCGGATGAATCTAAATTTATGGGTACGGGTCAAGGAAGAAATAGACAAAATGATAGCATCTGGTATCATTGAGGTAGTGGAAGAATCAAAATGGATAAGCCCAATGGTCATCAGTATAAAGAAGGATGGAAGGATAAGAATCTTTGTTGACTATAGGGATCTAAATGCATATATTCATCGATCATTTTCCAAACCCCTTTACTAAAGAAAATTTTGAGGGAGTAGTTGAGCGTGAAGTCTACTCTTTCACGGATGGGTTCTTAGGGTATCACCAAGTCAGGATAGTAAAGGAAGAATAGAGAAAGACAACTTTCACCATTGAATGGGGAAGTTTTTCCTACACGGTTATGCCTTTTGGATTGAAGAATGCTTCCGTTGTGTTCTCACGCATCATGGTACAAGCATTTCAAGACTTCATCCATAAATTTCTTCAAGTTTACTTAGATGAATGGACGTGTATGGGTTGGTGAAAGACCATTGTGACAATTTAAGATTGATGTTTGAGAGATTTAAGCAATTAAGGATATCCCTCAACATTAAGAAATGTGTCTTTTCTACCCCATTTGGAACCTTGTTAGGACATATTATATGTAAAGAAGGATTACTAGTGGATCCCACCAAAGTTGTAGTTATTGTGGGATTAGGGAGCCTACTAGTCAAAGTGTAGTGTGCGGATTCCTTGGGCATACGGGGTACTACAAGAAATTCATTAAGGGATATGCCAAGGTCATCACACCCTTGGAGGAATTATTAAAACACAAGAGTGCCTTCCATTATGGAGAGAGCGCAACAAAGGGTAGGTGACACTTTAAAGGATAAGACTCTCACGACTCCCATACTACATTTCCCTTCTTGGGGTAAGCCTTTCCATGTGCATGTTGATGCCTTGGAAACAAATATGAGAGAAATACTAGCACAACTAGGTGAGGGAATTGTTGATCATCCCTTGTGCTTTGCAAGTAGAAAGTTGACACAACCTACACAACTACTGAGCACAAGCATTGTCTATGATCTATGTGTTACACAAGTTCAGAAGTATCTATTGGCAACACCATTTATATTCTACATGGACCACATGGCATTAAAGTACTTAGTCAACAAGCCTATGCTGCAAGGGCACATATGCCGTTGGGTCCTATTATTTCAAGAGTTTGAGTTCACAGTGGTTGTGAAACTAGGAAAAATTAATTCAAGACCTAACCACTTATCAAGGATTAAATCAGGGGAGGATGCGTAAAGAATTGAGGATACCATGTCGGACACACAACTATTTAGGTTGTGGCATGTGCCCCTAGACTTAGAAGATATCGCGATGTTATTAAAAATAGGTGTGGCGGAAGGGATGAAGGCTCTGGAGAGAAAGTAGTTAGCTATACGTGCCACACCCTACATGTTGATTAATGGAGACCTGTATAAGTTGGGTCATGATGAGGTTTTATGTCAATGTGTATTGGAGCATGAGCGCGTGGAAATTATGGAGGAAGTGCATGGTGGGATTACAGGAGGACACTATGTAGGAAATGCTACCACGTAAAATATTTTATTAGCAGGGATTTGGTGGGAAACCATCTACAAGGATTGTATTGATTTTTGCAAGGCCTGTGACCATTGCAGCCTTAGAAAACCTGGAAAGAGAGATGAAATTCCCTTGCAACCAATAGCCAATGCTAAACCATTTGAAAAATGGGCAATCGACTTTGTAGGGCCAATTTTGCCAACCAGTGTGAAGGATTGGTTCGCGGTATATCATTACTTGCACTGATTACTTGACATGATGGGCAGAGGCAACACCTATGAAGGATTATACCGCAATGACAACTGCTATATTTTTATGGGAAAACATAATCAATAGGTATGGTTGTCCTTTAAGTTTAACAAGTGATAGAGGTACACACTTTCTCAATGAAATAGTCAAAATTTTGTTAGTAGAATTTATGGTGGCCCATCACAAGACTACCCCTTATCACCCTCAAACAAATGGGATTGCTGAGGCATTTAACAAGATACTAAGTCCCGTTTAACTAAGATCTGTGATGTTGGAAGACAAGATTAGGATGAAAAAGTATCAGCCGTTCTATGGGCATACAAGATAACCTACAAGAGGTTGAACAAGGCCACACCATTTTAATTGGTGTTTGGTGCGGAGGTTGTTTTACCAATTGAATTCATGTTACCATCACTGTGTATAGCGCGAGCATAGGAGGGTTAGGCGATGAGCAAGTCTTTGGAAGAAATGATTGATAAGTTGATGCAGTTAGATGAATGACGATCACTTGCTAGATGGAGTCAAAAGATAAAAAACAAGACAAAAAGCATGGCATGATCGTCATATTAAGAATAAGAAGTTTGAGGTTGGGAAAATGGTGTTTTGTATGATTCCAAGTATCTATGCCATCCTCGGAAGTTGAAGGTCCATTAGTTGAGACCCTACATCATCTCGCACATTCTTGATTTAGGCGCTTTCTAGTTACAAGCGCTAAATGTGACGAGATTACTAGGTCATTTCAATGGGAGTAGGCTGAAGCCCTACTATAAATAAGCCTTCTTGGTGTTTGTAATAAGGAAATATTGCCAACTAGTCTAGAATTTCCCTTTATGCTTTTTATTTTCTTATGTTTCCCTTTCACGTTACTTGTTCCTTTCTTTTTATTTCATTTTGCGCCTTGTGCACCAGTAACCAATTATTTTTTTCCAAGGTTGTGTATGGGCAAAGGACCGCGCATTTATTTTAGTGTGGGGTGGAGTAATGCAAAATATAGGCCTGCAATACAATTTAAATGGCCCAATGAAGAAAAGCGCGTATAAGAGAGGTGGACAAGAATGGTTGGTGTCAGGATAAGGCTTTGTAGAGACCACAAAAAGGATGAAGAGCGCAAGAACAACATGAGGCGGTGAGATAAAAAATCGGTAAAGGACGAAGAAGTGCTTCAACGTTATTTATGTGTGTGTAAGAGTCTTCATCTGTTTGGATTTGTTACACGCTGAAGGTTGTCAATTTTTTTGCATAGGATTAGGCAAATGGGTAAAGGTGCTTGAGGTTAGTTTAAAGGAAAAATATGCATTTAGTGTTAAGTATGGTGGTAGGTGGTATAGCATTTAATGCTGGGGAAGAAGGAAAATCTATAAATACAAGGTCAGGCAAGTCATTTGTTACCTTGTGATTACAAAGTGAAAGAAGCTCTTGTGAACTAGGGCATCTAGAGAGAAATCTATGTAAAGAAAGAAGAAACCAAGAAATCTAATTGTGTAACTAGAATAGGTTTGCAAACCAAAAGGAAGGAGTACACAGGCATGAGGAAAGGTTGTGTGGAGAGTGCCATCTTGTGGAAGGTTTTCCTGGCTTAGGGTTTAACAGCTAGGGCATATAGAAATAAGGATTCATTCCAGAGTTGAAGCTTTAGAGTTGAATTGGAGTGTAGCAGAACAAAGAAGAGTTAGAAGTCCGTAGTTGATCCTAATAGAAATATGGCACCCAAAAACTAGCCATTTCACCAAAGAAAACAAAGGGAAAGGGAAAGGGAAAGAAAACCATTGTCATCACAAGCACCAATGAAGAATGGTATGTAGAAATGCAGTACCCAGATGGGGTATTGCTAGGAAAAGAGTGGGAGTCAAACTTGCAAAAGATGATCACGAGTGATTATAACCATTGCACGAGAACAAATAAGAAAGGAAATGGTGCTAGAGTTTTTTCACCCAACTAACAAGAGGACACCAGATGGAATGCCCATTTACAACGACGAGGTAAAGGTCAAATTAGAGAAGGTTGGATTATTGCAACTATATGAGTTGCCTTACTTTGGCAAGCCTGAGTGCCTTTATCAATGGTTGATGTTGTGTGTGCATGAGGATCACTTTTATTTTACAGGGTGCAAGATGAAAATAACACCTCAGTTGATATGCAATTTCATAGGCCTCATTTGTGAAGGAGATAACATAGATGATGATTTGAGCGACAAGGAGGCTATTAAGGAGACTGTAGCCACATATGACTATAAGAAGGGGTCACATACTTTGACATCATTGAGATTCTAGACCCAATAATGAGGATGAATACGTGCTTGGTGACCAAGCTCAATGATTAGGAACAATGGAAACAAGTGAACAAGGCATGGCTAAATGTATGCTGGAAGATATCTAAAGGAACAATCTATATCTTGTCTACTTTCATCGCGGATGAAATCATAAGCAATGTGTAAGAGGGAGAAAAGATAATCTTTGGTAACGTCCTCCTCACCATTATATTTTCAGATATTAGAGTGCCCAATAGACCGAGAAAAGTTTGTTTAGGAGTATCTAGAAGAGGATCCTTCACCCGAAAAAAGGTTTGTGAAGTACACTTATGAAACCATGACGACCACTCACAAGGTGCACTTGAAAAGTGGCACAAGTGAATGTATGATGCATTCGAGTAGAATGGAGGATCCCATAGCAATTACCAGTGCTCGTGGATGGAGAGGTAGAGTTTGTAGTGTATCAACATTTCTGCATTGGTAGATTTACCTTGACAAATGGGACTAAGGGTCCATGGTGCAAGCTACCCTTCTCCTTCACCACACAATACTTCTAGGTAGGGGTCAATAGATTTAAGGAAGCCAAAAGACTAAGGTTTGACCTTAGTGAAGTGGACCAAGACCACTGCAAGCTGCACTAAAAGCTCATGTATCCTAAAATGTGCGTGTATGTGGAGAAGTGTGTCTCCCACAAAGTTTAAATGATGAAACCTATAACACTGCCGATCCCTAGAAGGGTTGTAGTAAGGACATACCTTCGAATAAGGCCAAAATTTGAAAGGGCGCTTACTTGGAGAATGATATCTCCATTCCTAAAGACCCTACATGAAGTAATAAGGTCACGCCAAGGAAGAGAGAAAGAGAATAAGTATAGGAGAAAAAGGCACCAAGTGTTCAAATCACACAAATGGTGAGCGTGTCGGAAGCAACCACTAAGCCTAGCACTTATGCATGGAGAAAGAAGTCTCTTGTTAAGGTAAATACCCCAAAAGAAGAGGTGCCATTGGAGCACGAAGAGCCCCTCACCCATGAAGAATCACCAATGAAGACATCACCTATCAAAGAGAAAGAAAAAGAAGAATCTCATGTACTTGGAATCCCAGTAAGGAAGAAGTAGAAGGTGACTGATGAGGAAGATTCAAAAGAAATGGAAAGTCTAGATGCCTACATTGGTGACAAGGATGATGATGACAAACTGAAGGAGGTGAAGACCATCCGGTCTATGAGGTGCATGATTTTGAGGATGAAGGAGATGAGGAGTATAACGAAGAGGATGAGGAGAAGAATGACAAAGAAGAAGCTAAGGCCCAAGGTAAGGGGGTGAGCAGAGAGGTAAATAAAAGGATCAAAGGACCCAAACCTCACAAAGGAACATATAGAAGAATCCACAGAGAGAGAAGTGGTAGGAATTATCAAGAAGCTGGTGGAACAAGAGGTAGAACACAACGTGGATGAGGTGTTGAAGGAAGTTGAGGAGGAAAGCATAGGAAAATAGTATGACAGCATGGGGGATCTCAGTTTGGTTGTAAGCTTTCCAAAATCTGCATGCATAGGGATAACGAGTACAAAAGAAACACAAAGTCAAGAAATGAGCTACATCAATGATCCAAAAAGGTGTTGTGTGTGTGATTTCAGAGCATTGTACCAACAAAACAACTCTTGGCCTTGGATTCATTTGATGAGGTAGGGGCATACCATCGGATGAGGAAAATGATATCATGGGCATTTGAGTCCCACATTGATGAGCCCAAATTTGAAATAAGTGAAGGATCATTGATTAATGTACTAGAGACAAAAGGGATAAACCCCTTGGTGAATGCTCAATAATTATTAGATGATCAAATATGTAATGCATTCAACAAAGTTTTAGTTGAGGTTGAAGCTAGAATCTTTAGAAGAAATGACAGGGTGAATTTCCTAGAGGCAAAGCTAGAGAAAAAGGAGGAGGAGCTCCTTAAGAAGAGCAAGGACCTGAAGTAGGAGGAGCTAATCAATGCTTAGTTAAGGCATGAGTTAAAAGACAAGAAGGAAAGGGTGCGTGAGGCATACAAGAAAATAGAGATGATCATGGATGCCATTGTCTTGAAGCATTCAGACTTAACACCGCCCGCAAAAAAATATGCATCAGCCTTACAGTGCCTAGAGGACTTGACCTACATAATCACCATGGAGAGGTAACCACTTGCCTTAGAATCTGCAGAAGAGGCGTTGGTGTGCCAAGAAAAAGAGAATAAGATGAAGGTTGTGGAAATTGTTGCTTAGTACAACAAGATCCTCGCCGATGTAAAAGCCACCGCGTAAGTTGCTGAGGTTGCCTATGATAACTACGCGGATAGGGATAAAGTAGAAATTATCTTGGTTTCTATTGGTATATAAATTTCTTCTCCTTTTCAAGCTGAGCAACATCATAGATTTGACATAGAGCTTAGAGACAAATATATCATGATGTATGTCATTTTGTAGCTGGGGATGAGATCTAACTGGCCCTTTGTCACTCAGATTTGTGGAGAGATGGATAACACCTTCAAGAGGATTTGACCTATCCTCACTACTTTAGGCCGTGCCTTTCGACTAGGGTGAGAGGACCCATAGTGTAACCTCTATTTAATGAAGGAGATGGATATATCCTTATTTTGCACAAATTTTATGAAGAAAACCTTGGGAAAGTATGATCAATACTCCATAATTTAACTCTCAAGAGTTGTCACTTCTAAAAGATGGAGATAATTTCAAAACAAGGATAAGGTTATTGAAGACATTATGGAATCTTGATTTCTCTGCATATTTTAGTAAATAGATTTTGTTCCTTTGTGGACACACAGGGAAAATAGGGGTGGTTCAGGATGGATTCATGGTTTTTGAATGATTTTAGTGGGAGATTAAGCAAGATAACATTGATTATACCAAGTCTTTGAGAGAATTCACAACAATTGGAAAGCTAAATGACAGAAAGATTTGGAATAAGTAAGATATTCCTTCAACTAGAAGGTGTGCTTGATGAAGGCCCGATCAGCACAACTTCACACAATATTTGAGAATCTAACATGAAGGCTCGAGATAAAGACTCAATAAAACATAAAAGACCCCTAGTTCCTCACGCCTAAGATACACTCGAAGGCTTACAAAAATATTTATCAACAAATGATAGTGAAGTGATTTTAATTGTTTATCTCATCACAGGATGAAATCTCTTCTTGAAATGAAATTGCAAATGCCACTAAACCGTCATAGGGACAAGATGTTGTGTGATTCAGAGGGATTTTAACACAAGATTGCAATAGGAATAAGAAAAACTACTTGCAGAAATTTTGAAACAAAGCAGACACAAATTGCTCCAAGATTGACACAAATTAACTCAAAATTGATTAGATTCATCAGTAGGGGAAAGCTTCTAGAGCAATCTCAAAGCCTGTCAATACTTAACGTGATAGAAATCTAACATAGAAGAAATTAACCAGGTATCTTGGATTGGTCTCTCAGGAAGATGGGCTCTCTCAAATTTTCTCTTAAGAATTCAACCCCCGACCCTTTGTAAGAGTATTCTCATTGCATTTATACATTTCACTTGCTCACTCATCCCAAATTCCCCCAAAAATAAGAATATTTGAGGGACCTTTGCTTGTTACCAATTTGTCTCGAAAGCAATGTTTAAAAAATTCACATCCGAAAGTTGCCAGTGGACCAATTATGAACTGATCATGTTTCTCAAACCCTCGACTAATGACTAGGATGCCATACCACAACCTTTTTGATAGTCCTTTTAATCATTCTGATTCTAGTCATGCGAGAAATCCCCATTTTAATCATTTTCTAGAGGCTCTGTACAGTTGGATCTGACAGGTAATCCTTTTCTCCCTCAAGGAAACACCTTTTTCATCCTTTGCACCTGCAACCTCCATCATTTCATCTTTTTCCCTCTCTTTCCTCTGCAACTCTTCCCGCATCCATCTTCTCTAGTAATTCACATTTTTGCAAGTGCCTGAGAAATTCCAATTTCAAAATATCAACCTTAATAATCCTTGGACTCACAAATTAAGTTCTAAATCCATTCAGTGGCACTTTGCAAACAAAAATGACAAGGAATTTCATCAAAAATGATGAAAAACAATGCATATTCTACTCTCCGAAGTCTTGGAAAAAAATGGCGAGAAAAACAGGTGAAATGCATAACAAACATTGATTCTACCCCTTATGAACTCTAGATTAGAGCCATCCACGTTTTTCTTGGCACAACTAAAAAGGTGAGGTATAGTGGAAAGTTTCCAAACAAGCGCGGGCCTTCCATGTACCTTGGGCCCAAGAAAAATGCCTTTTGGCCTTTGAAAAATTCTCAGTATAAAAGGAGCTAGTGGAAGCCTCCACATGTCGCCTTGGTGCACCTTTGGTATGGTCCTCAAAAGTAGAGACCCCAAACAAGCATGGGCTCACCACGTGTCTCAGTCTGAAAGAGTTGTTAAAAAGTTGAAGGATTAGCAGAAGGTGCCATGTGTCTAGGGTTCGAGATAGTTTTCCTTGGCCATTGAAAAGTCCAAGCAAGGGTAGAGTGAGCGGAAGCCTCCAAGTGTCCTCTTGGCACTTCTTTAAAATAAAATTTAGGGGCCGGTCCCCAAACAGTGCGCGTCCCTCCACATTTCCCAAGCCTTAGAAAATTTCTTTGAAAAGTTTAAGTATAGAGTAGATCCAATGGAAGCCTCCATGTGTCTCCCCAACGCAACTTTGAGATGGTCCCCAAAAGTGGAGACCCTGAACAAGCGCGGGATCACCACATGTCCCCTTGGCACAATTGTTAAGGTGGGACCCTGAGGTGGATCCTCAAATGAGCGTCACCCTCCACGTGGACAAGTTTTGAGTTAAAGTGGGCCTTAGAGTTTTCAAAGTGCCCCTCAAGATGCATCCAACTAGAAAGGGCCATGTTTTCATAGATTCTGAGATGTAAATTTGTGGGAAAACTACACCTATTAAACCATAAAATGTGGGAAAATCACCATTTGAACCCGAAATAAATATTTCTTTCAAGATAGAAAATTTGGAAATGATATAAGGCCCACATATGATTCTTTGAGCTGCATCCAATCACATTTCCACATATACTTGGGACAAGAATTGACATGGAAAACAAAACATGATCATGGAAAAATGAAAGGAAGGAAAAAACCTAATTTTATGCCCAAGTTAAAAATTCTTTCACATGGAAAGAGGAACAAAATACAAATTTCAGACTTAAAATGATCCTCGACCAAAGGAAAGGACTGACCATGGCAACCAAATGAAGGATAGAGCTTTCATGCATCAATACAGGGGAGATAAAAAGACAACAGAGCCCACAAATTGAATAAATTCAAGGACAAATGAGGTGAGATCAAATTGAGCACCAACAATTTCCACCCATGAGACGGAACAAGGGTAAGTGAGACAAAATCCTAGCCAAATTAGAAAATAAATCAGAGGCCATTGAGACCTTGTGGGGCTCAATCAAGAACTGATTGAAAGAATTTTACCCCCAAATCACTTAGAGGATGAATGTGCTATTTGGGAAAACAAGCTGGAGGGGATCATGGAGATAATGAACACTAAGGGATAAGTGATAAAATTTGAGGTAGTCACCCTAGTAGTGGCATCTTTCAATAGGAAAAAAATGAGGTTGATGTTTGGGATAAGCTAGAGGAAGAATTAGGGAAGTATTTCCCTCTCCTCCTCTAGAAATAAAACAATTTCCCCTTTCTTTCATTCTTTTCCCCATTTTTTCATTCCCTTATTCTTTCTTTCCAACCATTATAAGGATCCACCATTCTTTATTCTTTAAAGAGTGTTTCCAAGGATGGAGAATAGGCATAGTGTGGGGTGATGTTAGGCCCCAAAATATTGGCTAAGGATGAGAAGGCGCGTGGGACCTAATTGAAGGAGACACCCGTGTTGAAGGCGTGCGGGGAAGGCTTATAACATGGTTTTTGAGAACACATGACACACACACAAGGTAGGGTAGGTTTTGGACTTAGCCGCATTCAACGTCCCAAGAAGCACATAAGAAAAGCATGACCCTTGTGGATAAGGTGCCAACTTGGTGACTGTGGGATCAAAAAGGGAATATTCTAGGCATGTGATGGAAGGTTCCAAAAGACATCATTACAAAGAGTGGAGAGATTGGATCTGAGAAGGCATGCTCCCATGGAGGACCACTTCGACACTTGGTAACCGATATGTAACTTTAGAAAGGCATGACAGTGGTTTCTAAAGCTATAAATGTAAGCGCTTGATAGAAGAAAGTAGAGAGTGTGTGTGTGGAAGAGAGAGTCAAGGGGTGGAGAAGGGTAGAAGAGAGGCGAAGCTCTACAGAAATATAATGGAGGGTCTAAAGGTTAGGGATTAAGTGAATATAGGAATCATGGTACATTTAGAGGGATGTGTCTGTAATCATTTTTGTAATGTGATGAACATAATATAGTTCAGATGCATGACTTAGCCCTACATGGTTAATAGAGAACCTGTTATGACCTCAAGGATTGTAATGTGGATTATTGAACCTATTAATATGAATATAAGGCTCATTATGAATCATATATGTTTTCAAAAGTATATTACTTATGCATTTCCTTTACTGTATGAACCATTCCCATGTGCTTCTTGTTATTTCTCTTTTCTGGATGCAATGAGATAACAACTCATTATAGGTTCTTAAAATGTTGTCTAGTTCTTTTCCATCCTGCATTTGATTATCTGGTATAAGATGATGCATTCTCATAAGACTCACATAAAGGAGAGACTCGTCACCCATGCGTGCCTCAGGTGAGTGCTTAGTGCCCACTGGGTGATAGGCCGACATGCATGGGATTAAACTATTGGTCTAAGGGCATAAAATATGACTAAATAGTATAAATTAAATGAGAAGTGTTTAACAAACTTCCTTGAGATGTCTATGAAAGTAGTGATTGATCCATTTGGAAGGTGAAGGAACCGATTTAACGATTTCTTGCTCAAAATATTTGGAAATAGTCATAAGATATATATGTTGTAAGCTAATTCTTCGCATGCCATAAAAAAATATTCGATCTGTTCACATGGGTCATGCTTGCCCTTATATTTTTTGAATCAGGTATCTCGAGAAGATTTTGGGAAGGGTATGCTTAACATGTCCCTATCGAATGGATAAGGACATAACTCCTCAAAATTAAATTGATTTGTGTATTTTTGGAGCCCCATGAGAGTTTCTTTCATACTCTTCCATTATTGTGTGAATGGAGAGTTATCTTAGGGAATATTCATGGTGACATCAGTGTCATGCATCGATTTTTGCTCTTCCACTATTTTAGTATTTGTGTTGTCTTTAAGTATGCATTGTAATTATTTAATTTTAGCCAACAATTCTTCTTTTGATGAGTCTGATGTGGTGGTAGATTTATCATTTTTGGTGCTAGACTTGGGCTTGTCAATTAAAGGTTCGTGCCCAAAGTCGTAGGGTATTTTTTCCCCATTTCAAAAAGGTGAAGTAACTATTGATTTTGTTTTGCATGATAACATGATCAATGGCTTCCTTCTCACTTGTGGATAATTCAGGTTGTTCTATAATTTATTCATCATCAAAAGTTCCATGACCAAAAGGATTGAATTATTCAGAATCATCGGGGACATGGATACCTTTACTACGTGCAAACACCATCATGTTATAGATTGTGTTCAACTTTTTGGGATGTAATCAAAACATAAGTATGATATTTGAGAGGTGTTTTGATAAAATTGGATTGAATTGACTTGATACACGAACAAAGTGAATGTTCAACATATAAAGTGTAGATGTTGAATTGATTTACTTGATACATGAATAATGTGAATATTCAACATATAAGACATTAATAGGGCTCTTGATTTAATTTCATATCATTTTACTATAGTTTAATAAAGTGAATATTTAATGTTTAGGATGGGTGATTAGATATAGTCATACTCAAACTTTGAAAAAGTGAATTTCAAAGTAAAAGACGTAGATGTTAAGGATGATTGATCAAATATGGGACAAAGTGAATGTCACAATATGAGATGTAAAGGAAAAATAATGTGTTTACTTATACCTTGACAAAGTGAATGTTAGAATATAAGGTGTAGAGATGGATTACTCGATCTTTAACAAAGTGAATATTAAAATAAGAGGCTTGGAGATGAAAATGAAATCAATCAAATTTCAACAAAGTGAATGTTGAAATAAGAGGCTTAGAAATGAAAGAGGCCTGTTCAAATTTATAAAAAGAGAATGTTGAAATGAGAGACGTAGAAAAAGAAAAGAAGGGACTATATCTTGACAAAGTGAATGTCAAAATATAAGACTTAAGGAGATGAAAAAGATTGCAGATTGGTGATTGAATTATGATTGTGCTTAATCCTTGATAAAGTGAATATCAAAGGATAAGACTTGGAATGAAATGGATTGCTTAAACTAGGATATGGGTATCCAAGATTTAAGACTTAGACATGATAGAGATTGAATGATGTGCTTAAAATTTGGAAAGTGAATCCAAAGAGTAAGACTTAGACGTGAGAAATTCAATTTGGAATGGGTATCCAAAAAGAATTTGTGAAGTTTGAGAAGAGATTTGATTTGGATGAAAATGGAATAAGATGTGATTTCAGAGAAGAAAGTGAAATAGAAAGTAAACTGACTCAAGAAAATTTGGATGAGAATGATGATAGTAAGGGGGATTTTTCAAGTAACTTGGCTCAGTTGGTCAAGCTTCCTAAATATGGTTCTTTTCCTAAATACAAAATGTCTATCCAAACGAGTGTGATACACGATTTATAGTCGTTGGATTTACTTTACCCCCTTGATTAACAAAGCTAGATTTTACTCTGCTTGATCAATCAAACTGGGGTTGTCACTATGGATAACATTGGATCTAATCCTCACAAAGGTGTACTAATCAAGTAGGTGGGGATCCCATTTCATTGTCTAGTTCACTCAAGGATCCAACAACTTTGGGGTTCCTGTGGTACTCCTCACAATGAGTTTCTGGCCCCTTGCCATACACTTCCCATAGTTACAATGGATGGGGAATAAAACCTTCTTTGAAAATTTAAATTAAAAAGTGTTTTATAAAGTTTAAAGAAAAGATGATAAAGTTTGGTTATCACGATCAAGGCAACCTGTAGTTAGTAGTTTGGTTATGGTAATCTTCGTAAGATATGGTCCTACACTTGACAATTTAGTAGTTTTTCTTATAATGAAATCACAAAAGGAAAACTCACCATTTTTGATTTTCAAGATCACCCAAAAGGGTGTGAGAAATAGACATACATGATGAGCTTGTCTAGATTAGATTAAATGATAACTAATAGCAAAATAAACACTAAAATTGATTAGTTATGAAAAACCCACAAGAAGAGGATTAAGAATAAAAATAAAATAGTTTTAAGAACATATTTAGAATGCTGGAAAAATGAAGAAATTAGAAAAACATAGTGATAGAATTCTAGTGCATACACGAGGGTGTGCTAGCGGGACGGATATGCTAAAGTGATAGGATATGCTAGCGCATGCAAGTGAACATGTTTGCATAATAAAGGATTTTTCCAAACATAGGGTAGAAAATAGTTTAACACTAGTGCATAAACTGATGTGTTAGTGTGTGCAAGGAGAGAGTTGAATGCTAGCGTGTAGAATGCTATGCTAATGCATGTAAAGGACAAAGAAGGAAAACAAAGGTGAAACGTTAGAACGTGTAGCGCGCTACGCTAGCGCATGAAGTGCTAAACTAGCACATGCGGTTCTTTTCTAGTGCACTTCATGAGTGAACCTATCACAAACAGTGATACGCTAGTGAAAATTTCCTATACTTGCTCAAAATTTTATAGATGATACGACAATTTGACTATTTTTGATGATTTTTCTCAATTCTCTCCACCAAATACTCTCAAATTTATACAATTGGTCTGAAATAAAACAAAGAACACACAAATGAAGTCATTTTTAAAATAAATGATCTAAAAATGATAAATAATTGCATGGGTCTCCAATGAGGTGTACTAGAATGTATACACTTTGAAAAAATGAAAGTAAATAAAGAAGTAAGCATATACAAAATGTAAACCTTTCCTTGGAGTCTTCTTGTAAACCTCAAGATGAGATAAGCTGAAGTGTTAATATAATTATTGGACCTATTGGATTTGTTTCAATGTGGATACTTGGTCTCCAAATGAAGAAGAAATGCTATGAGCAAGAGTGAACATGAGGAAAACCTTTTAGTAGGTGAATTCGAACATAATGAGCATATTTTTGTTACGATTGCTTAAAGCTTCCAAGGATAAAATTACAAAGGAAATATCCTATTATTTATAGCTTAGGGAGAGACCATGGATTGTGGATCAAGGTTTGAATGAGTTACAGGATCATGAATGCATTTTCCTGAAATATCCATTTGATTTGGTCTATGCAGTTGGATGGTTTGGATATCCATTAAGGGGCAATGAATATTTAGTTGGAAATAAGATTTTATTCGAGAAGGTGGTTGTATATGCTTTATTATTGCTTCCAAATTTATAGGTTTAAAGAACATGAGTGGAGTGACTTAGTTAACCTTGAGTGATCGGGATAGTGGAGTGGAGCTAAGTGGAGGGTGAGCGGGTAATTAATTATTTAACTAAAGAAATAGTTGATTAAATTAGCCAAGACATATATGAGTATGGTTGAAGCATGATTAAAATTATTTAAATTAATTCTAAATGGATGTGGGTGAATAATTATAGTATGATAAATTAATTAATATCAATTTTAAAGGGATGTAGATTTGGTATTGTTAAGACCAAAAAGTAGCACCCTAGGATTTTTCTATTACAGATCCCTACTTTTTGCTAACATGTGATGATCTCACAAGTGTGGGACTTTTAGAGTAAGATCAACCTCCAAAGAAGGTTGGTTCCTCTACCTAATCCTAAGGAATGAAATGCAACTATCTAATCCTATTCTATAATTACAAAGGACTAGGGAAGAGAAAGATGCATAAAAATGGAAATCCTAAGCTAGCAGAGGTGATAACACCAAGAAAAGGGTGGAGAGACACTCTCAAATGAGGTAAAATGGAAGCAAAATGATGAAGGAGAGGGAAGACATGAGTGCCATAGTCCAAAAAACCTTCAAACCTCCATTTTTGAGTAGCACAAAAATTTAGATCTATGAAGAGAGAACAAAAGATGCACAAAATACCTACAAATGCAATGAAAGGCAAGAAATTACAATAGAACATAAGCTAGGAAAAATTAATAGCCACAAAATAAGTATTTTATTTATTTAGAAGGATGCACAATACATTACAATGAAGGTGAAAGGAAATATTCACCATGAAGAAACCCAAATATGAGGCTTGCAGCTCATACACACATACACAACACTTGAAAGGGAATGTACAAGCATTACAAGATTGTCCAACAACAAGCATTACAAGAATGTCCAACAACACTAATGAGTCTCTTTTTACATTATATAGAAAATGAGAAAAGAGAGAGAGAGGGAAAAACTCAGATTCCTACTCTCACCACCAACAAGGTGCATTAACTCTCTGAAAACCATCACGGGCACCCTCCCAAATCAATCCCTCTATGATCTTTTTCTTGCTGGAGAAGGAAGAACACCGAATCCCATCAAATTTGATTTCTCAACTACCTTAAACTGTGCATCTTTAATGATGGGGAAGTTTTCCTATTTTCCCCCATCTACTCTCACATAACTCAATATTTTCTATTTCCATGGTGGAGAGGATGAAGAGACGTTTCCAGTGATATAAAATTTATAAAATTTGGACAATCGAGAGGAATATATGGCCATGTGGATCCATAGGTGTCATGAGGAACACAAGTTACAGTACCTTATTACATCCATAGTTAAAATATTCCCTTTACCTTTTATCCTTTATATTTTATACTGCTAGGGTATTTTTAGGATTATGGGAATTTTGGAACACGGGAATTGGTGCCTTGAGTTCTTTGTTCATCCGACTTTTATCTCTCTCACTTTTCACTACCTTATGCTTTGTGTTGTGTGTTTTTGTTGCTTGCGGGAACTAACTCATGTGGGAAAATGACTTCTTTAGAGCCTTGTTCCATTAAAACCCTTCATCTTTGCACCAAACTCCCTGCTTTCATATTCTTTGCCTATTCACTTCCGCGGGGAACTCACGTCCCTGGAGAACTGTTCCTCCTTGGCCTCGCCTTTCTTCACTACACACACTTATCTCGCTATACTGCTTTCCCACATTCCTCATTCCTTTGTTATTTGAACATAAGACTTATGCGAAAATATTTCCTTAACAAAAATTATTCCACGTGTTCCACTTTCCTCCACTCCGCTTGTAATACAATACCCTCTTATTCAATGGGCCCAAAAGGAGATGTGGGGAACCCAATTAGGCCGTGGAACTTGTTCCACTTTTTCCTGTCCCACTTGCATTTCCAAAAACACTAACCCTTTGTATTACAGGCCCAAACCAAATGCACGGGATCCAAGGCCCAAAGAGATCTTGTTCCTCCTGTTCCTTCGAACCCACAAAACCCGCAATACACTTTGTTTTTTGACCCATTTTTTCATTTTTCCTTGATTTTTTAAGTCTTGAGGCCAAGTATGGAATAAAGGAAATATTTACAGGAAAGGGGAAGCCTTAGAACACCTCAATTTTCCATTTTAATCAGTTTTACCCTTCTCCAAGTCCAAATAATCACTGTATGTTATCAAAATACCTAAAAGGGGTAATTTTGGGTAGTAATTTGGTGACTCAACGAGGCTATCTTCTTGTCAGATGGAGAGATTAGTGGCCTTGAAGCATCCATTAGGCATGGATTCAACCTAATATTTTGAAACTAATCCAAACTTAAACTTCTCACCCCGAGTCCACCTTGAAACACTTGCTTGGACTTAAAATGATCTCAAAGTTAAAAATGATCACTCTCATCATAAAATATTCTGAATTAAGTTTTATGAGAGTGAAAATTTATTTTAAATTAATGATTTGACCACATGTTTCCTTAAGGAAATAATGAGACTAAGAAACAACAACACCAATCTAAAATGCATACAAATTTGATCATGTAACTAAGTTGTTGGGGGTTGAATGAATAATTTGAAACTATCCCAAATATGATTTTATTTCTTTGCATTTGATTTTGAGAGATTATAACTGATCCTTGAAACTTTGGAAATCCTCATCTCCATAGACTTCCTCTATAGTCCTTCATTAGCAAGCATTATGCAATGAGACCTTCTAAAAGTAACAAAAACATGTGTAAAACACTTAGGGAAACTGAAACTACTCTACCAACAAGACAATGTGTTGAAAACAATTAGAGGAATTGAAAACTAAACTACTATGTACAAGGGAGGATCTTCATTTCAATAACAATGCTCAAGGTAGATTCCATTGACAAAGATTTGTAATTCTTTTCCATCTAGTCTTGACAATTGGAAAGCATTGTTGTTCTTATAGTCTAAAATGATGTAGGACCACTCCATATTGCATCAAATTTTGAGTGTTTACCTAGTTTGGCTCTGTCTACATCCCACTTTAGGACTAAGTCTCCTTTTTAGAAAATTTTGGCTCTTTCTTTCTTATCAAAACTCCTCTTAATCTGAGCTTGATCCTTTTCCATTTTCTACACTACTTGATTTCTCAACTCTTCTAGCTCCATGAGCTCTACATATCTGAATTCCATGGCCTCAAATTTAAACAATTCCAACTGTTTGATAGGTTCTAAAGATGGAAATTCAAGAGATATTGGCAGCCTTTCTTCTTTTCCATAAACCAATTTATAGGAGAGCTTCTAGTTGATCTTTTAGGTGTAATTTTACCATCCCACAAAGCTAATTTCAGTTTTTGTGAGATGTTCTTTGATTATCATCTAAATTCCTCCTTATGATCCTCAAGAGATTCTTGTTTATGGACTCATCTTGCCCATTACCTTGGGTAATAGTTTGAAGATGTGCTCAAGTATATTCCATTTTTAACAGCCCAATTAGATATCTTTTTTCCAAGAAAAGCCAAAGTATTATCAGAAATGATTGTGGAAGGAACACCAAATCTAGCCATAATACCTTCATAGAAATCCAAAATGCTAGCCTCATTAGCTTCCTTTGGTACAACTACCATCCATCCACTTAGTGAAATAGTCTATGGCTGTTAGAATCCACTTGTGGCCCAAGCTTGAATTTGGATTGATCACTCCATGAAGTCCAATGCCCATTGTATGAAAGAATGGTCTGATTTACAAAGATGGGGTGGAGTGGAAGAGTGGTCAACCTTTATTTACCTATAAAGAAGGAACACTTCTTGCATTTCTTGACCCATGAATAACAATCATTGAAGAGGTTAGGAAAATAATACCCAACCTTCATGATCTTGAGGTTGTTACCCTTAGAGCAAAGTGACCTCCTACTTCTCCATCATGAAACTCATGTAATACTTTCTCTATTTGATCTATTTTTATGCACCTTAAGAGAACACCATTCACATATTTCTTGAATAAAACACCATCAATAAGCACATATGGAATGGATTGAAGTTTGAAATACCTTATTTTGGATTTTTTCAATCCTTGAGGGCACTAACCTATTTGGAGAAAGTGCGTTACATCTCGAGTCCAACAATGAATAGGAAAATCATCAACTAGCTATTCCTAGTCATCTTGAAGCACTAAAATGGTCTCTTCATATATTTTTGACTTGAAACTAGCTTCTCACATAACCCCTTGCCTCTAACTAGCTTAGTTACTTTGATATCAATGTCATACTCCATCACCTTGGTTATCTAACCAACCCTTTTCTCATTTAGATCCTTGTTCAAGAGGAAGTCTTTTATACCAACATGTGAAACTAGTAGATGAATCTTGTTATTGGACACTAAATGTCTGAATTTCTTCAAACTCCTTATAACAACTAACACATTTTTTAATGAATGAGTATCTCACCTCATAATCCTCAATATTTTGGCTAAAAATGCAACAGGTTGTTCCAATCCTTCTTCATTTAGCTACACTAGTATGGTAAAAATTATCTTAGTACCCCCAAAAGCATACAAGGTGAAGTCCTTTGTGAAAATATGGGTTAATGAGGGTTGGAGCCTGTGTAATTTCTTGTTTGATGGCTTCAAATTTGTCCTTTCCCTCAGCTTCCCATTTGAAAGCCATGCTCTTCTTCAACATTAGTGTCAAAGGCTTGACAAGATTGGAAAATTTGGAACAAACCTTCTAACAAAGTTAATTCTTCCTAAGAATATTTGGAGTGCTTTCTTATGGCTTGGAAATGGCAATGCAAGGATGAAACTAACTCTCTTCTAGATCAATGGTTAATCCTTCTTTAGAAATAATATGTCCAAGGAGTTTACCTTCATGAGATAGAAAGATACATTTCTTAGGATTGAGAGAAACTCCAAACTCCCTACACCTTTCAAATACATGTCTCAGATGGAGAAGATGATCAGTTGCATTCTTGGAGAACATTGTTATATCATCAAGGTACATAAGAACAATGTTGTTGATCAATCCCTTGAATTCCATAGTCCATGGCTCTTTAGAACATTGCTCCTAGCATTTGATAGACCAAATGAAATTTTTCTATAAGCATAGGTTCCCCATTTTGTAGTAAAGGTTATCTTGAACTAATCTTCCTCCTTTACCATGATTTGATTATACCCTGAGTATCCATCTAGAAGAGAAAACCTCTCGAAACCTCATACTACCATTTATAAGATTTGTTCCATGGAGGGCAGTGGGTAATGGTCTTTAAGGAAGCCTTATTCAAGTATCTAAAGTCCACACACATCCTGATTTCTCCATTCCTTTTCCACACTGGGACTAGATTAGCCACCCATGATGAGTGCTTAATGGGAAAGATAATACTTTCTTCAATTAACTTGTTCAGTTCTTTCTTCATCAAGGGCTCAATGTGGGATTGAAATGCCTTTGTTTTTGTCTAACATGATTGGAAATTGGGTCCAACTCAATGGTGTGCTAAGATAAACTAAGATCAAAACCTCTAAGGTCTTCATAACTCCATGCAAAGATATCAACAAATTCTTGACAAAGTTCTACAAAATCATTTTTTTTTTGAATGCTTACCTTACCAATTTGAAGAAATTTGTCTTCACCAACTGATATGGGCTATGAATCTTCACCTTTGACCATTATGTTTATTTTATTTTCTAAATTGATCATTGGGGTTGAAAATGGATTCCAAAGTGATTAGGCCTTTAAGCAACTTGTTTATTCTAGGCTAAACCACTTGGTCTCCATACTCTTTTTCTATCTTTTTTTAATTTCATGAAGAAAAATCAGGCTCTTCTTGAAGGAAATTGATAATTTTCTGATCATTTTCAAATACTTTATAACTTTTTTATTATCTGGTATAGCAGGCCTCACTATCACCTTGATATGTGGTTGCATTTTTCTCTTTTAACATTATCAATAACATCAAACCTTGCTCCAATTGCAACAAGTTTTTCAACAACTTTCATTTTCTTTTCTTGGAATGGTTTGGATGTTGAAAGCTTCAAAATCCTCCAAAATATCCCAAAACATGTGCTTGTAGGCCTTTAGCAAGTAATTTTTGGTTGTATTTGATCCTTTGATTTTGTTTTCTATCAACTCACTGTCTCCAAAAGTATTAATTTTTTGATGTTTTTCTTCCTTGCCCATTGAAGACCATGGATGAGGGACTCATACTCTATTGTGTTATTAGAGTAGTTGAATTGGAACCTAAAAGATGAGTAATACTTAATACCTCTAGGAGACAAGTACTACACCTCCTCCTAAACCTTGTTTGATTCTTGATCCATCAAAGAACATCTACCAAATGCCGTTATCATCTTCATCATTTGGCTTGGTAACACTAGGAAGGGGTGTATTTTCTTGATGTAGGTAGTAAATACTTAGGCCAACCTCTTTGATCTCCTAATATGGATCAAAGTTATAGATTTTATGTTCCCATTCATCAAGTAGTAAATCAAGAATGCCTCTAATCTGAGTATGTATCTCTCGAGTGCTTAGGAAATCTTCTTGATAAAAAATAGTGTAATTGACATTGATGGGGCTAGGCACATATAAGGTTCTATATGATATGTAACAATTGGTTCAAAATTGATAGTGGCCTTAGTGCCATACCTAGTCTTGAAGAGCATGTGAGACCAATCATCTGATAAATATCCTCCAATCTTAGCAGTGAAGTCTCTTGACATGCATTGAGCAAAGAGTGGAGGTAAATCAATTATGAAGATTTCTTAAGGAACTGAGACATTTGGGCATGTGTGCAATGAAAGATTAAAACATGATAACCCCCAAAGTTCCTACTACTATCCCATCAAGTTGCACCACTCCTTTAGCAAGAGATTCATACTTGAGACCTAACTAGTCTACAATCTGCTTTGGTATCACCGAGTTTTTGCTCCAAAGTCAATCATGTAATTGTGCACTAAGTTATTCCCAATGATCAAAGACACATAAAAATGTGGAGGCTTCATGTTTCTTTCTTGGTTTATCCTAATTTTGTTGTATTACATTTATGAGAACTTTGTCTTGTTCCTTGGATGACTCACTTGGGATAAACAAGTTAACCATGACTACTTACAAGAGATCTACTTTGTCCTGGAATTGCTAATGCTTCCTACATAGAGATACCCACATTGGTTTTCTTAATATGCTTAAGGATGTTGAATGGATTTGGATTATCCTTTTTTGCTGCATTTTTTTCACCACAAACTTTTCTTACACTTGAGCTGATATAAAAGGTCCCTTAGGATGATTTTGCACATTTGGAACTATGTTTGGATTGCCTCCTTAGAGTGTCAAAGAAGGTTGAGAAGGAACTAAATTTGCTGATTGTCCCTCCTCATAGATATTTTCCTAGATCTAGTATTGGTAGCCACACCTTGAGGAAGAGTTTGATTTATTCCACAAAATTCTTCTACTTTCCAATTCACAAGTGAAGTGTCACTTGGAGGTGTCTCTTGAGTGACATATTTGCTGCTGATTTTCCTCTGCATGTGTTTCTTGAGAAACATATGCACTTTGCACCATCAAATCTTGGTTTAAAAATTCCATTAGGGCATGTTTCTTGGTTGTGTGAAGATGAAAAGGGAAACACCACTCATAATCTTGCACAATATTGTTTTGAACAGGAACCAAAGCTTGAGATGAAGAAGCTACATTTGGGTTATATGGTTGAAATGGATTAGCAGAGAGGGAAATTGGTTTTGATTTTGATGTGCAACTTGGTACATGAGGATTGTTTGGTTGGTAAAGGGCTTATTTGGTTGGTATGGAGGCTGATAAGGTCTAAAAATTTGTGCTTGTTGCCTCCTCTTAATGATACCAAATCATTCCCAAAATTTTACAATTGTTTCATTACCTCTTGTAACTTAGATGAGGTACTTGAGGAAGTAGATGCTTCATTAGAAATTTGATTTCTTTGGGATGGTATATATGCTAACTTAGGTGTTTGATGAGAATTTGGGTTCTCAATCTTAGGGAAAATAGGATTTTAAGATCTAAGAGTGAGTTTCCCAACCCAAATAAGACTATTCTCAGCCCTAATAACAATGTTATAGGTAGTTGGTAATGTTCTACCCCCATAGATTGAATCATGACTAAAATATCACTATTTAAAGCCTTTAGATAATAAATAAATGCATGTTGGGTGTAGGCCTTACCACTTGAGGGATTCAGTCCCAATTCATTTGAAATCTCATGTTAAAATCTAATCATCTTCTCATTAGGTGCTCTCTTCATTGTTGTCAACTACTCTACCAAAGAAAAGTGATTGGAATCCTCAAAATAATTATACACAAGGGTGTGCCAAGATCATCCCAACTGGTAATGGATGCATGTCTCAAGATTATATACCATTGAAGTGCTTTACCCTTGAGTGAATATGCTAGTAGCCTAATTGCTACATCATCTTCTGTAACTAAATGAACAAAGCATTCATTTACAAGATCCCGTATTTTCTCAGTAAGGGTAACTTGATTCTCACTAGTGAAGTATGGAATACTTTTGAGCACAACTAATGGTATGTCATGTTGTGCATTAAGAACAAGAGGACATCCACCAATAAAGTTGACAAATGGTAAATTTCTCTATGGTGCTGCCATGAATACAATAGATCTTAAATCTCTAGATGATTACAAGAAATTCCTACTAGGTTAAGGAGTAGAAAGAGTCCTATTTTGTGGTGAAGGTGACCTTTGAACTATTATTCCTCTTGTTACTCTTCCTGGTGATAATTGTAGGTACTCAAAAAATCCTCCTTCCGTTGTTCTAGACCTTGTCTGAATTCTTCTCATGAACTTGAGGCACTTTAACTACTAAAACTAATAAATGTGATGCTTGAAGTAGCTAGATGTGTTTCCATAAAGCCTTTAAATGCTGAAATTTTGCCAAGATACACATCCAAACTTGGAAAAAATGGAAATATTAACTTCTATGTCCCACCGGTCGTGTGAAGATGTTATGACAAAAATTAGCACCCTAGGATGTTTTTGTTACAAATCCTTACTTTTTGCTAACATGGGATGATCTCACAAGTGTGGGACTTGTAGAGTAAGATAAACCTCCAGAGAAAGTGGTTCCTCTACCTAATCCTAATCCTAAACTACCCCTAAGGAAGGAAATGCAATTATCTAATCCTATTCTATAACTCCAGGGACTATGGGAAGAGAAAGATGCATACAAATGAAAATCATAAGCTAGTAGGGGTGATAGCATCGAGAAAAGGGTGGAGATACACTATTAATTGAGGAAAAATGGAATCAAAATGATGAAGGAGAGAGGGAAGACATGTGTAGACACCAAATTTGTGTCTTACGACCCCCTGTGCCCCGCATCTCATTTCGCAACCTAACCTCATCACCTAAACCTTACACAATTATTTATTAATTACCTTATAATTAATAAATCCACATCGCCATACCTGCCACCTCATTTCGCCACCTCATCATGACCTAGTCTTAACCCTAAACTAACCTAATTAAGACCTATAACTTGGTCCAAATCCACACCCATGACTAATTACTCCTCACCCGCACCTAAAACCAACCTCATAATGACTTGACCAAGCCCGCAACTAATCCCTTGGGAGAAAAGGAGGGAAAGCTGGCTATTTTACCAAAAATAGCCCACTTTGACCTGACCAATACCGTTCCTACTCAACCGCCGTCGGTTGCGTAACCGCCATCAGTTCCCTGTAAATGACCACTCCCAACCAAAAACAAAGGGGTTGGATTTTCGTGGATCCGAATCATAAATCATTGGAAGGATCTAGAATTTACTTGGCTGAACAGAGACAAGTGAATGAAACAAGAAGAGTTTGCAGAGAAGGACATCAAGCCCAAAACCGCAACTGAGTAACCAGAGCCTTGTGACACTCATCCGAGCATTTTGTCGAGGGAAGATAGCTCATCTCCTCGATTGTCGGTCATCCTACCTAAGTTCTCCCGCCGTCATCATCACGGTTCTTGGACTGCATCCTCATCAATAATTAGTAGTCCTTCCCAGACAAAAAGGAGTTCTTCGCAGTCGATCTGATCTTTCTCTATGGTACGCACACACCCTCTCAACATTCAACAGGTATTCCTCCTAGCCCTAACCCTTATTTGTTTCTCAAAGGAATGAAAGGATAGAAGCAACTCTATCCCAAAAGTTGAAACATTCCGTGCGAAACATTTTGGCACGCTTATAAGTGGGACCCATTTCGGGTTTCTTTCTTTCTTGCTTGCTTTCACATAGGGAGCATACTTGCTTTTTCTTCTTTTTTAAAAATTTCACATGGTATTTTGTTATATTTAGTAAAAGAATTTTTTTGCTTTCCCAGCTTTTGCATTAGTGAAAGTCATCTTCTTTGCTTCATCGAATAACATTTTTGATTTGGGTTTAAAACACGTGCATTACATTCTTGCTTGCTGTTTTCAATTCTAGTGAACGTAGACTAAGTAACAGGTCGTACACGTGGGGGTGATTTCCATGGTATTGACAGGAAATTAATCTTACTTTCACTACACAACACATACCGAATCACTTCATAATTAACACAACAGCTCAAAACATCCCCCCTTTTCCGCGGTATTCCTCCACCCGATTGAGGTAACCTTATAAGCCAAAACAAACTTGACATTTCCCCTAAGTCTTTTGTTTAGGATTGACATCATTCTGCGTCTAAAGGCATAAGCCCAAATTGATTAAAATTAACCCTAGGGTTAGTCTGTTAATTTGTTTGTGCATTCTTGCTTGTTTTCAGTTCTGTTTCTCTGTCATACACTGTTTTCTGTGATCACTACAGAACAGTTTGGTAGGCATACTAATCACTGTTAACACCAAATCAACAACTTCCTACTGCTTCTTACACCAGTTCTATTATACCGACATCGGTTAGCTTACCGACGCCGGCTACTGACCGACATCGGTTACCTGACCGATATCGGTTATTTTCTTTCAAAGTTTCCAAACCAAAGAACCTGCCAATTCCAACATTTTGTTGTTGCTTCTGTTCCTGATAGATTGCATCCTACTGTGTACTCTGTCCATGGTTGTTATCACTCGGAAGCAAGCCGCCGCCATGGTTTCACATGCCTGCTCCGTGCCTTTGCCTGAATCACCTCCTTCCCATTCTATGGGGAACCCTACGGATACCAGTGAGGTTCCTAAAATTCCTGTAGGAGATAAAGAATTTGTGAAATTTTTGGACGCTAATCCTAGCACTGTACAATACTATTTGTCTCATGCCCCTGACCGTACACCCGATGGTCAACTCCTTGTTGGCATGCCTATTAGTATAGCTACTCATTTAGCTCCTTCTCCACCTGATAACTCCGCTTTTCCTTCTGCATCCTTAGCCCCGTCTCCCAATCCAGTGGCTTCAGGGGTTCATACGACATAGATTGGCTTTCCTTTGGTTAATCTTGGGCCCCACATGTCATTACCACCGATCGCTCCTACCTCGCCTCACTTGCAGATCGCTCCATTCATGACTTGCTCTCGCCACCTATCCACACGAGCTTTCCTTCTCTCAGCTCCGCCCACATTTTCATTCCCACACGTATCCGTGACCTCAACGCCTTATATAGGACATCCCTATTCGGTCACCGCCTCAACACATTCGTCCTCCATACCTTATCAACATTTAACCCCACCATTGTCTAGTGGTGGCCCTTGGCCCAATCTGCCTCATTTACCACAACCACACCATCATCTCATCCAACTACCGATTTAATTAAACAAATGATGGACAAAATGCAAAATCTGAGGCTTCTGCTTTCAGAAGTCGTAGCGCCCGACATACGAGCAAGTTTGTCGAGCCTATCCACCCTTCTTTCCCCTTCATTCATATCCTCCTCAATGGGAATTACCAAAATTTACCCGCTTTTAATAGTAAGGAGGATCCTCAACAACACTTGCGCTCATTTAGACATGCCTGCTATCTAATCGCTCACGACGATGCCTTACTACTCCGCACCTTTCCCATGTCCTTATGAGGACCCGCTTGAGTGGTACAAAGTGCTTTAACCCAAAGACTCAATCTTCTCTTTTAACCAACTAGCCCAATCTTTCTTGGATCATTTCTCCATTAACATTGCCAAGAAAGTATCTATCATCGACCTCTATGCCATCCGAAATTTGAAGATGAATCTATCGCAGATTTCGTTGGACGATGGCGGGGCCTTATCAACCAACTTACGTATGCCTTGCCTCAGGCCAAACTTATCGAACTTTTTATGCGGGCCTATGCTAAGCACATCTCTCCTACCCTCCAAATTCAAACTTTCCGCACATTTGACGAGGCCTTTACTATGGCTCGAAAACTAGAGATTCGAGCCTTAGAGGAAGAGAAATTGTGGTTGCGCAACAAAACCCCAATTTCCGAACCCAAGATTCCACCAACAAACCTAACACCACCAATCCTCACCCATCGACTGCTTCAAATCAAAAGGAGCTATGCACGCGGTGATGGTCAAATCCCAACCACCGTCTAATACCCCACCAAAAACCACCTATAAGTATAAAGTTGAGCCCATCAACTACACCCCCTTGGGAGAAACTTATGGTGTGATATTGGAAAAATTGCTTAAAGCAGGAGCCATTACCTTACCTCCTGTTAAACCTCACTCCGGGTTTGATTCCACTCGCGCCATACCTTCTTGGTACAAAGAAAATGACTTCTGTAACTTCCACCGCATGAAGGGACACAGTCATGAAAACTGCAAGATGTTGAAAAACATAGTGTAGGAAATGGTTGATGTAGGGGATATAGCCCTCGATAATCCTAACGCCCCTGCTAACCAAAATTTGAAAATTTTCAACAAACCATTCCCGAATCACTCTTCTAACAGTAACATAAACCAAGATATCTTAGCCGAGGAGAGTGTTCATGAGATCCATGCAGTCTTCGACTCCTACCAAAACCTCTATCGAACAAATTCTCGAATCAAGCCTCTTCACTAACGCAGAACCTAAACCCCTTCATCACCATCAAGACAAGACGAAATCCTTGCCGCTTCCTTTACCCATCAAGGAATTAACTCCTGCAGTTCTCTTCTCACAAATGAGCCTTCTTACACCACATCCTCGCAAGACTATGAGCGGATGTTATCTAATTTATCTATTTCCCAAACATCTCCTTCTACCATTCTTGCTGTACAAGAGGAAGGTTCACCACTTCTTTTGTCATCCTTAGATGAGAAACCTCTTGCACCGACATCACCACATTCTTTAAACATGACGATCCTCTCAAACACGCCCTCCTACCTATTAGTTCTTCATCGCCTAAATCTTTTCAAATGACCGGTTGACCTCTTAACGCCCATTGATACGATTGCCTCATCTACCCCCTGTATCACACCCACAAAGGGACCGGAATCACAACCCACCTTTCTTCCATACAAAAGTTCCTATTCACACGTGAGGATGTCATTCCCCGTAAGATGAAAGGTCCTATGGGAACGCTTTGAGTACGCCATATTCTACTCAAATGCAGATGACCGATCCAGATGCCTCTACCATATACCCGAAGTGTTTACGTGCTTAAAATGCCTATGTCCTCATCTTCACCCCCCTCATCTCTACCAAATACCTTATCCACCTCTATTAGCCTAACCAAATCTTCCCCTATGCTTGGGACCTCACCAATACCCAGTCTAACACACCCACCTAAGCGGCTTGATTTATCTAAAAATAAAGCCGTCCATCCACTTAGGAGACAGACTCAATCTCCTCAACCTATGTCTCTATCACAACTAAAACCATCGTTGTCACACCTACCTTCCATATTGGGACCTCATCCCTCCACCTTGCATCAATATATCATACCTCCTGCGTTTTCTTTAAAATGACCTACGCCTTCTACACCCATACAGAGATCCAAGGGTACATCAACACCGTCACCCCACGTATCCTGTCCACCTACCAACCCTAAACAAATTCCATCATCAAAAGATTTGTTTGTTGTCACTCCTATTTCTCCATGGTTGTTTTCTCGATACCACATCATCTCGTGGCCTCATCATCTAACCAAATAAACATAGCTCTATGCCAAAGAAGCCACATTTAGTTAAAACCCATTATCAAAACCCTTGGCTAAACCACCACCCATACAAACCAACCATACCCCATCATTACCGAAACTACCCACTTAATAGCCTCATCTTCCTCCTCGACTTTGACCCACTCAAAGTGTCTTACGCCAAAATCCTCATGCTATGTTGGTGGAGAATGCGACCATTTCCCTACCCCCACTTAGACCTTATGATCCATCTAAACCTCGACCTATAGGTTATGATGAGTCTAAAATCTGCGCTTACCACCACACACCAGGACATGATGTAGAGGGATGCAAAGCTTTGAAAGCCATACTTCGTCAGTCACCTCTCTTAGATAGAAAAGTTAAGAAAGACAACTTACGAAGGGAGAGACCTTTAGCTTCAATTCCCTCTCCTATACTACCTGTCCCCGCCTCACCAAAATCTATCATTATTACAACTCCACCTCTCGAAGACCATGACTTATCCATACCGTCTTCCTCCTCTCGTATTCACGAGATCAATATGATTAGTGTTGCTACTCGAGGGCAGAAAAACAATGGGAAAGCGAAAGAAAGCACACCTACGGCCTCCTTTCTCCGTCCACCATCCCGATCGCACCACCACCTAAAGTGGTTATTCGTGGACCCGCCTACCCCGTCTCTAATGGAGTTGCCCACCGAACCATGATCAAACAGCTTCACCAATCACCTATAAAAATGACACTGTATGATCTCATTCAGACTTCTGAATCTCATCGACAAGCTCTCATTGAAATCCTTCAAGGGATAGAGGTCTTACCTAATGAAACCTTTCCTGTTACCTCCATTCTCACACCCAATCATGTTGCTTTGCTCACCAAACAACCTATCTCCCCAACCACTTCTGTCTCTGTACAGCAAGCCGCTATTAGTTTCTCCGAAGACGAAATTGTTGACTTTGGTGCGAAGATCCTGACCTTGCTCTTTTCATCTCAGCTTATGTCCGGGACATTCGGTACCATCATGTTATGATTGACGGGGGCTAGCCTAAACATCATCTCTTCAAAAGCCTTCCAACAAATGAATATCCCTTCTAGTTGCATGTGTGCCAACCCCATCATGTTGCGGTCATTCAATGATGCTATTACTTCTACCTTAGGCACCGTGATCCTTAACATTCGTGTAGGGCCACGCACTTTACCCGAACTCTTCTATGTCCTCGGGAGAGTTCCAATACAATATGTTGTTAGGCCGCCTTGATCCGGGCTATGGGATGCGTTCCTCCACCTTACATGATGCATAAAATTTGAGTACGAGGGAAGTCCTACACCGTAAAAGCTGATCCTCCCCTTCAAAACCTCCACAATATGTTATATCACCCTAATGATGTGCTTGTACTACCAAGACACCCATTCATCTAACCCAACCATCCACTTCAACCACACCTCTACCATCCACTTCAACCGCACCTACACCTTCAACCAATGAAACCGCCATCACAAATACCACTTCCTTTCCCGCAGATAACATCCCAACCTCCGACCCCTTAGTAGATGTTTTTCAACGCCTTACGCTGGGGAGTACCACCTATATAATGTTAGTTCTTTCCATACCCCACAGAGTACGGACATTTACATATGCATCCTACCTACGACCGTCGCGTGGGGGAGGTAATCTCTTACGGACCACCTAATTGCCGCACCAACCTAATGTATGGGGGTGTCGACGCATCCTCCATTACCCCTGAACCTCCTCTTGGGGTGGTTCCCTTCCAATCCGATTTTCAATACTGACAAATCGTCGTTTTCGCCCTCACCTTCTTGACTCATTGTGCTTGGAAAGGCTTTGGTTTTGGTCTTTATGAACAAGGCCGACATACAATCATTCCCGTGACTACACGCAAACACAATGATCGTAGTGGTCTCGGATTTCCTGGAACACTTACACCGAAGGAACCTCATGTCAGTTGTCTCCTGGAAGATGACGACATCACCCCTACCAAACCATCATCACCCATTTTGCCATCATCACCCACAGAGTCGATAGATCCTGAATCTATCCCTCCTAACTTTTTTTTTTCATAAATGCTATCTTCCTAGGTCCTCTCACTTATCAACGCGATAATGAGGACCCGTCTTCTCTTCCCTTTCTATATCCGCATATGATGATCGAGGAGGATTCATCTTCATTAATGTTGTTGAGTGCCAAGATGATGACTCCATCCTCACTTACCTTGGCGTGCGATTTACTCCTATATTCAACGCGCATTACCGTCTCAAACTCAAACCATGTTGAATGAGTCTACTATAGAAATTAACATCCACACGAGGAGGATCCTCACATTGTGAAGATCGGACAATCCCTTAACGCATCGTAAAAAAGTCGCCTTTACTACCTTTCTCCGTACTCCGCAACCAAGCTTTCGCTTGTCCTACGCCGACATGCCAGAATTGATCCCGACATTGCTTTCCATAACATCACCCTAAAACCCGATTCCAAACCACAAATAAAAACCGAGAAAATGCATCCACGCATTTTCCTCTCTTGTCAAAGAAGAGCTTCAACGACTTCTTTTGTTTCCTTCATCTTGCCTATTGACTATCCTCAATGGATTTCTAACATCGCACTGGCTCACTAAAGTGACGGGGGGACTTCGGATATGCACGGATTTCCAAGACCTTAACCTCGCTTGCCCCAAGGATGACTTCCCCCTCCCAAGTATTGATCAACTTGTTGATCTCACTGCAGGCCATGAGATGCTTTCTCTCATGGATGGCTTTTCGGGATACAATCAAATTTTGGTAGCCCCGGCCGATCAACATAAAACTACCTTCATCACTCCTTGGGGAACCTTTTGTTATCGTGTCATGCCGTTTGGCCTTAAGAATGCTGGTGCGACCTATCAGCGGGCTATGACTTACATTTTTCATGACATTATGCACACTATCCTTGAGGATTATGTCGATGATCTTCTTGGAAAATCTAAACATCGCAGTGAACATCTCGATGTTTTAACCATTATTTTCGATCACCTATTACAATATTCGGTCCGGCTTCAACCAAAGAAATGTGTCTTTGGTGTTCTTTCAGGAAAACTTCTTGGCTTTATCGTCTCTTTGCGTGGCATTGAGGTCGATCCATCTAAAGTCAAAGCTATCCTAGAAATGCCCCCACCCAAAAACCTCAAACAATTGCGTAGTTTGCAAGGTAAACTTCAATCCATCCGGTGTTTCATCTCCCAACTCTCGATCGATGTCAACCTTTCCATCACCTTCTTAAAAAGGACATTTCCTTTCAATGGAGCGAAGAGTGTCACCAAGCCTTTGAAGCTCTCAAAGCCTATCTCTTGCAGCCACCCGTGCTTATCCCACCTCAGGATGATCACCCTTTCTACCTTTACCTTTCTGCCACTGACCATGCTATAGGAGCCATGCTCACACATCGGGACTCGACACGTCGAGAATAAGCCGTTTATTATATAAGTCGTACTCTCATGGATTACGAGACTAGGTATACACATGTAGAAAAATTGTGCCTAGCCCTATCATTCGTAGCCACCAAACTCCAACACTACCTCCTGAATCACAAAACTTTTGTCATCACCAACGCGGACCCCATTCATTATATGTATGCCAAACCACATCTAAACCAACGCATCGCCCGATGGCTTATGCTCCTTGCGACCTCGACCTTGAATTTATACACCGAAGTCAATCAAAGGACAAACTATTGCACCAACTCGCGAGGCCCCTTTACCTGGGGAACAATTTACCAATTTTAATTTCCCTGACGAACTCATCGCCACTCTTTCACTCAGGGAAGAGTCGTATCCAATGACCCTCTTCTTCGATGGATCCAAATGCCAGTGTAGCAGTGGAGGGGCCGGCATTGTTCTCATTCCTCTTGATGTTGAGCCTATGCCTCTTTCATTCCGGCTCGATTTCCCCTGCACTAATAATACAACGGAATACGAGGCCCTTGTTTTGGGTCTCCAGGTTGCGTTACACTTAGGTGTCAAATCTATTAATATTTTCAGCAACTCTCAATTGGTAGTCAATCAAGTTATGGGCATCTACCAATGTAAAAATGAGGAACTTCAAAAGTACAAACATTACGTGGATTCACTTTTGACCTCATTTACTCGTTATTCTATCCAGACCATTCCCCGCTCCACTAACAAATTTACGGATACTATGGCTTGCTTAGCCTCGCAAATTCCTGCTTCATCAACTGACTCTGACATTTTCATCTTGGTCCAACAACTCTTTGCCCCATCTTACTCAAATTTCTGGTTGTTTGTATGATAAATAATGTGTCTCGCAATTCACAGGATACCCGGTATCACCAATTTCACGACTACCTTACAACCTCCGTTCTCCCACTCGACCTTACTAGTACCGGAAACATGCTTTTCTTAAACGTGTTTTTGTTATGTCGTCATGGGGGGACTCCTTTATAAACGTGGCTTTGATGGCATCCTCCTTCGATGTCTAACCGGCGCGGAGGTCACCTATACCATCCAACAAGTCCATGACGGTATTTGTGGTAAACATTTTAGTGGCCTTGCCATGGCTAAACGATCCTTCGCCTAGGCTATTATTGGCCTACTTTAATAACGAATCTACTACAAATATGTTAAGCGTTGTGTTATGTGTCAACAACATGCCAACCTTCAACATACTCCTAGCCATCCGCTACAGGTCGCACGAGATCTTTGGCCTTTCTCACAATGGGGTTTAGACCTTATTGGTGAGATTCACCCGCCCTCTTCGCAACGTCACCGTTGGATAATCACAAAGAACCGAATATTACACAAAATGGGTGGAGGCCATTCCACTCATTTCAACCAAAAAGAAAAAATCGTCGAATTGTTAACCATCACATTATCTCGTTGTTTTGGTATTCCTCATCGCCTAATAATGTATAATGGTAAATATTTCAAAAATAAGTTGTTACAAGACCTTTGTGACAACTTTGGTATCAAACTTAGTTTCTCATCACCTTACTATCCACAGGCCAATGGTCAGGCTGAATCTTCTAATAAAACCCTAACCAAAATCCTCATGAAAGTTGTTAATGATTCTGGAAGAAATTGGCATGATCACATTCCCTTTGCCCTTTGGGCTTATCGTACTAGCATTCGTACCTCCACTAATGCCACACCATTTTCTTTGGTATATGGTACCGAGGCTATCTTGCCTCTCGAAATACAAATACCCTCCCTCAGAATATCTCTTCAGGATATTCTCACCAACGATGATTTCCGCCAAGAGTGGTTAGCCCAATTAGAGCTTCTTGACGAGTGACGTCTTACGGCTCTTGACCACCTTCAAATCTACCAAAAATGCATCAAGCGTGCTTATGATAAGTGACTTCATGAGCGTACCTTTAAGGTTGGTGATCTTGTCCTCAAAGAGAATCAACATGTAACCAAACTAGAAAAGAGCAAACGTGGAAAATTTGCTCCTAATTGGATTGGGCCTTACATTATCACTCACACTTATGGATCAGGCACTTATCGTTTAGCTTCGCTTAATGGTAAACCTGAGCCTGAGCCCCTTAATGCCTTGCATCTTCGACCATTCTACTATTGAATTCAGTGTTATATCACTTCTTATCTACCTTGCGCTCATCCCTTGAGCTCATTTACCACCGCATACACTTTGTTTCTTACATCTCAAAATCAAATCAAGCTCACATGGTTTGATTATCACCTCCCCTTAAAGATGCCTTCCCCTTTTTAGTCTAGTCCATGACTTCAAAGTATCAAAATGACACATTCTTAATTAAACACTTATGGGATTTTCTTGAGTCAAACTTCCTACAAAACTAGATGCTTTATGCCCAACGGACATCTAGACCTCTAAAATTATACATAGACTGCTCCTCAAGGACAAATTTATATGCCAAACTATTGCTGCTCTTATATATAGACTCGCTCCCCAAAGGACAAATTATATACATAAACACCGCATCTCACTACTATAAATAGATCGCTCCTCAAGGACAGCTATACACAACACCTTTTTTATTAGAAGCTTCTCACATTGATCAACTTTGTGAAGACCTCAAGAACAACAAAATACATATCCCATGTAGACTTCCCGTATCGATCAGTCTATATCCAGAAAAATAAAATAAAAATAAAAGCAGTATTTCAAAGCACTTTTGAGTCATGGACTTGTCTATTTAGGTTTGGTTCTCTTTCGTCAGAATAATCATCTTATAATAAGTTCTCTGCACCCCAACTATACCGGCCACCTCACCTCACCATTCGTCAAAACAACAAAACTCAAGGGACGTGACGTATATCCGATATATTGTGATTATACAACTCTTTTCACCTATCGACTTCTCGCCTATGCAAGGTACCTAGGGATTCAAGCTCATCCTACATTAATATGTGGTTTGTTTAGCTCTTCTCAACTACGGGACACTCTTGCCTCTTTTTCTCGACTCTAGGATTGTGTGTTGACCTTAATCAGGACACGATTCCCTACTACTTGGGTATGCTAACTTTCGCTTCACCTATACCTACACCAACAACATTACCCTACCAACATCAAATTTTTACCAACCGACAAATTGCCTAACCACAACCAAATTGCTCTGAATTCACCTCTCCCTGGTCCTAAGGGAGAACTACATCGGTCTGAGGCCCCTCCTTGCTTTGTGCAATGGGCTATGTAGGCAGCACTTAGGAGACATGGGGTCTCCCAAGGTTAGCTCGACCATCCCCTACCATACCCTATCATGTGTTGTAAATATAAATAGTTTTTGTGTATTTCTATTTGCCAACATTCATCTTTATCCTTTTTCAAAACAAACAAAAACAACATCCAAAACACAACCATTCTTATTATTATCATCACTCAAAACAACATACATATTTAGTTTTATTTTAGATGTTAAACAAATACACCTTCTCTATCATCGACTCGTAGGTCGGCATCCTTATTTATTCTTATATTCCTATGAAATTCACTTAGACCCTTGCACCTCCTCCCGAATCAGGTGGTGATCGTGATCGTCGATGCCCCTCGCCTGGCCTCTCCATCCTCAAAAGGTGCCACGCCATTGGTTCCTCCCACCGATCCGCCAACATCTCCTCGTAACATACGAATACATCCTCTCGTGGAGGAATCTTGCCTCCAGCCTCTCCACTCGTGAATCGTGAAACCTCTAATAATCCCGTTGTCTCATTCACCTGTGTTTGAAGCTGGTGAACTAAATCCTGTAGATGATCTCTCTCCATTGTAATCACAGCTATGTCAGGGTGCTCACGTGCACCTCGCAGCTCTACCACCCACCATACTCTATAGGCCTCTGTCATTCCCGCATCCATTACCCTACGATCGGCTGCTATCTCTTCTGGCCCTTCTAGAGGTGTAGGCCGGGAGGTGAGAATGCTGCCTCGGCATCGATCCTCATGTATGGTCTATATGTCATAGGTATATCCTGAACGAACCCAAATTATCGCCACACACGATCTAGAGGAATCCTCTCGTACTCACCCGGCCTGTGCCCTGCGATCCACCTCAATCGCTCCACACCCCTTAACTCCTCAGCTATGTTCTCTGTCACCATATAGTTCCCGTAAGGCCTCCAACAAATATCCGTAATCGTCACCATCTCCCATACCTATCTATAATACTCGATGTCATCTATCACGGCCTGGGATCTCGCTTCTTGTTCTATCTGGACCCATCGTCTGAATCCCAACCTCTGCACTCCTACCTCTCCCGACTCGATGGGTCGGCCTATTGACGCACACAAACAATGTGCTCATAGGCCCAACAATGTAATAAGTACGAACAATCCAAAGTGTCGCCCCGTGTTTTCACTTGCAGGCCCATAAACCCCTATATAACTCTGCCAGATATGCGGGTGCCCATGCGAAAGTCACGCTCATTTCTATCATTTCCCAAATAACACTCATCAATGCTTTTAGAAATCTTCCACCCTCCACCCTCGGTAATGCATAATACCCCACCGCTATCATTAATAGCACGGCCAACCTTGTTTCCTCAGGGTGTGTTGCATACATTGTACCATACGTAAATGTTAAACCTCGCTGTGTCAAATCTCGCAACTGAACCAAATACTGCTTGTTATCGCTGCCCGCCCCGCGCTAGGCAACGCCTGATACACTGTTTTTCCTATCATTGGGAGTCTCAAAATATGGAACACATCTTCCAATGTCACTGTCATCTCCCCTGTTAGTAGATAGAAGGTATTCTTTTCTGGATTCCATCTCTCAATCAACGCCTGCAACATAGCATGGTTACGCGCGATTCATGAATAATAGCGGATTCCACTTAACCCCAAACGATTTATCAATGCCCATTCAGCTGGTGTTACATCCGCTCGGATTCGTGACAACAACGCTGGCACAGTATCATTCATCCTTAACCCTGCTTCCACCTGCATACATCAAAACGACACATAATTATTCAATAAGAACAAATCTCCACGGGTTTTTTCTCAAATTCTGGAAACTCCTACAGTAACCGATATCGGTTATCTCTAAATGATACCGGTCACTGTCAAAAATATACCTACCCTGCTTAAAAACATACACCTACGATAATTATTTTTCCTGTTTACTCCTATCTATACCTAAAAACATACGTGACCACCCTGCTTACCTACCCCATAGCACTCACCCCATCCCAAACCCTTGCCTATCACCTTTTCTTTCTCATCTTTACCCACTTACTCTCTCTCATCCTATTCACACAAAACATGCAAGAATCAAATTACAACCAAACAGCTTTACCTCTCAGATGCGAAGCAGCAGGGGTGGAACTTGTCTTCCCCCTCGTCCCTACCTGCTGGATGCTTCTCCTCGTTCAGCCATGTTCACCACCCTCTTCAAATATAACTTGTCTTTCTGCCTTCTGAATCTCAGCCCACACTCACTTCACCTATCTCTTTCCTCCTTATCACTCAAATTCTTTCATGCAATTACCTGTATCGATCACTTCAATCAAACAAATACGCATTCGCGTATTTAACTTGTTGCATGACTCTAAATAAGAATGCTAAAAATAAGAACTTAAGTTGCAACCAAGTAGTTCTATTTTTAGGAAATATAATTTTAAATAACCGATATCGGTTACATAACCGTATTATCGGTCGTATACTACTGACATCGGTTACATAACCGATATCGGTCATGTGTCCCCTTTTTTGCTTAAACTTAAGCCGCTTTCTTTGTTTTTGCAAATTTTTGTGGCGCCCCTCTTTTTCCCGCATAACAACACCATTATCAATATTTGTCATCCAAATCACATATATATATCCTCATAATTTCAGCAACATCATCCATCTACATTATAACAACCATCACAACATACATATAACATCATATATACATCAAACCCATAAGATACACAACATGTGAATTAAACTCATCATCTATATATACATACATTCCATTTCAAAAGCCATCAACAAAAGACATCAACACCATCAATATATAAACCATGTGGATCAAACTCATCATACATTAAATTTCACAACCCATCAACAAAACACATAAAACATTTCATATGCACCATGTGGGTCAAAATCCTCATATATATATATCAAAGGTTTCAAATATACAACTTACCCTGCATAGGGTCCTCTGTGATCTCATAATAATACAAAGCCGGCACGCAGCCGCAATAACTGTCAAACATCTCGACTCGGCTCGCAGGCCGGTCTCTCATATCAAAAATATACTCACTCACAGCCGTATCAATCAGTATACAACCCGTATTTCTCGGCTCGTAGGCCGTATATACAATAAATGAATAAATGAATGGATACATCATATGTGGGCACGCAGGCCTCTATAAACATAACCGGTTCGCAGACCAGTGCCTATATCCAATGTACACACAAAAACATCTAACTCTGACCCAGGGATGTCTCAACTCTCCCCACCGCCCTCGGCACCTCTCCCTGCGGGTCCTGGCCCTGGCTCCCACCTCCTCCCTATCACCGACCCACCGGCTATGCTACACCACCACCACTCGGGATATCGACTCCGCGAGGTCTCCGCCTACGCGCCGCATACGGCCGATAGTCAGCCACCTGCACTATCAAGGACGCCTTGATAGTACGGCCTCCGCTCGCCTCCATATAATGGGCCCGTGCCACCATAGCTGCTGGGGCTGGTCCCCCGACTCCTAATAACAATGGCCCCTATCCTACCAATACACCCTATGCCTGTGGGTGGTGGCTGCCGCACTGGCGGTACTGCGTGCACTGCGTGGCCGTGCCGGCTTACGCCATGGTGCTGGTGGTGCCGTGGTGGTGCTTGTCCTCGTGCTCGCCTGCTCGCGCTGCTACTAATCGCCTCGTAGGACACCTATTCGTGCTCGTAGCAGCAAAGCTGCCCTCTCAGTAATAACTATACTTGTCCCCCGAGCTAGTCCCTCTCTCGCTCTAATGCCCACTAAGTCTGGCAGTATGGGGCTGTGCTTTCCTCGCGCTCTCTCCCCGCCCACCATACCAAAATGCTCTTGTAGCTCCGGCGTCATCTATGAGATCATCTGCCGCCTCTCGCTACCCACCTGGGTCCATGGGCTATGGTGCAGGCAAGGGGGCCTCTACATCATCCCTCCCACGAGGGAAGGGAGGTGGCTCATCCTGTCATAGCCCCATCTCGCCATCGTACTTCTCTCTGTGGGGTATCCGCTCATGCTCTCCCGCCTCCGCCCCACTATCTAGAATGTATACTGGATCCACCGCACCGTGATCGGCTCATCCGCGGGCCGATGACCTCTGTAAGGCCTCCATACAATATCTAAGGTAGTCACACCCTCTAATACATGCCGGTAATACACTACATCCCGTCCGGTGAGAACTGCTCGTGGCTGGCCCACAACTCCCAACCACCTCTCAAAGCCATATCTATAGATAACTCAGGCCCCCTCCGCTGGGCAGCCCTACTGGTCGAATGCATATGATATGCTCATATGCCCAGCAATGTAACAAGAATGTGGAACAAATCTCGAATCGCCTCATCCGGCGATAGCCCCACAGCTCTCAGATAATCGCACTGTATACTGGTGCCCAAGCATAACACGTATGCTCCTCCACCATCTCGTGTAATACCCCCATCAACGCCTGTGGAAAGCAGCCTCCCTCTGAGTCTGGGAGGGTGAAGCATGTGATGCCGATCATCATCAACACGGCAAGCCGTGTCTCATGTCTATGGGCACGATACATGTCCCCATAGTAATGCTCACGTCTTTGTGATAAGTCAATAAGCGCGCGGCCGCATCCCCCGAATACCTAGAAATGCTGTCCATGGATGTCTCTCGCATCCACTGAAGACTCGCTCTCCATCGATCGGTAGTCTAAGGATGCGATACACATCCTCCAGTTGTAATCATCATCTCTCCGGGGGAGATGGAACACATTGTCGCCGGATCCCATCTCTCGATGAGGGCAACCATCGATCGTGATCCCTCTCTATCACCCTATAATGCTGGACTCCGCCGAGTCCCACCTCGCGCATGATGGCCCACTGCACTGCGACACGTGTGGCCGCATCCGTCTCAACAACGGGGGCATCCTATCCCGCATCGTCAGCTGCTGACGTGCCTGCAAAACCAACTCACTGCATTAGCCCTACTCTTTATCACAACAACTCCTTTAACCTTCTATACCCCCTTTTACCCACCCGACCACACAACCGCCCCATTTCCCCCCCACCCACCAACCAACCTTCCTATCAACCTCTACCCCTTCCCTCTTCACCCCCATAAACACAAAACTCCCAAACAATAACCACAACTCCCAAACAATAACCAAAACACCCAAATAACAACCAAACACCCAAAACCACAACAAAACCAAGCAAAAAAATAGAAAATCCTAACTAGGGACCGGTACCGGTCACCCATGACCGCCACCGGTCCCCTCTCCACCGACGCCGGTCGACGTACGACCGACACCGGTCCACCACAAACCCACCTTGCCCGAAAACTTTGTGACCGACGCCGGTCGCTTAGTGACCGGCATCGGTCACTGTAAAATCGCGGACCCGAACCCGACGCGGCCCCCCAAACCCTTCTTTGACCTATTACTCCCATTTTACCCATTAAAAAATCCTAAAAACCTACCCACCCTACCGCTTTTAGCCTAACTAACCTACCTACCCTCTCCCTTTTCCAAACCACTTCCATTTATTAATTCTTTTATTAAAAACACTGGATTCCTACCCTAAACCCCAATATATTTTAACAACATCAAATTCACACAATGAGAGGTTTCAACCTATCGGCATTTACGATGACACGTCGTGGTGGTGGGATAGGTGGTGGTGGTCCACTGGTCCAAAGACTCTCCAGCCTCCTCCTCCGGCTATGCCATGGCTCTCAAACTCCTCTGCTGGGTCCTCCACCAATCAAATGCTGCCTTCTCCTCGCTAGGGCCTACCAATCACTCACTTCTCCACTCAAATAGTGCCACCTCAGCCGAAAAACTCAACAATCTCACCAAAAGACCTCAGACAACTAAAATTGGTTTTCAAATTGACAATATGACAATGACAAGCCGTATTTTTCTTTTTATAGGTTTTCGACCTATAACCGATACCGGTTATATTATGCCCTAAAGAACCGGTATCGGTCATCTAACCGATACCAGTCATAGACAATCGATATCGGTTTAATCCCACCTTTTCCCCAATTTCTGCCCTTATTTACTAATCGCCCTTTCTCACAACATTGCCTATATCCTCCTTCACTGAAAACCCTTTGTTAACTTCATTGGCCCACTTCACGGCCGCAACCAACCAATTTGGCCCGACCCAAGGCCGTAACCAACCATTTGGCCCGACCCGAGGCCGCACCCAACCATTTGGCCCGACCCAAGGCCGCACCCAACAATTTGGCCCAACCCAAGGCCGCAACCAACCATTTGGCCCGACCCAAGGCCACAACCAACCATTTGGCCCGACCCAAGGCCGCAACCAACCAATTTGGCCCGACCCAAGGCCGCAACCAACCCATTTGGCCCGACCCAAGGCCGCACCCAACCATTTGGCCCGACCCAAGGCCGCACCAATTAAATACCTTGCCCAAAATAAACAATTTACAATTTTATCCACCCATCATGTAGCTTTTTGTTTAATCGAGCTCACCTGTTCATGTTTTAGCATGATTAGGGTCCTTGACTTGATCAATCGACCAAATTTTCCTAGACCAAGACCGTGACGTTTATCTCAACCAAACCAACCATTTGGTACTGCCGAACATGCCTAACCGTTCATGTACCTTACCCGTTATATCCCCTGGAGCTACTTCCTATGCCTTGGATACCAGGATTATATCACCCTTGTTTGGATAAACTATCGAACTTTGCCTATGAATTGCTTGTTTGCTCTTCAAATCATGTACCCTGGTCGCACTACTGCATTTCAACGTGTGTCTGCTTCCTTGGACCTACCCCACCATCTTACCATCATCTCAACACCATTTCCCTTTATCAACCCTATCCCTGATTTCATGCTACCTCAATCTGTGATAGATTTGAGGGGGATTACCTATACCCTTAACAGGGGTAACCACTTCTTATTATTGTCCGTGCAGCTTTAACAAAGACAAGCTACACGACAACAAGGGGCTAATGTAGACACCAAATTTGTGTCTTACAACCCCCTGTGCCCCGCATCTCATTTCGCAACCTAACCTCATCACCTAAACCTTACACAATTATTTATTAATTACCTTATAATTAATAAATCCACATCGCCATACCTACCACCTCATTTTGCCACCTCATCATGACCTAGTCTTAACCCTAAACTAACCTAATTAAGACCTATAACTTGGTCCACATCCACACCCATGACTAATTACTCCTCACCCGCACCTAAAACCAACCTCATAATGACTTGACCAAGCCCGCAACTAATCCCTCGGGAGAAAAGGAGGGAAAGTTGGCTATTTTACCAAAAATAGCCCGCTTTGACCTGACCGATACCGGTTCTACTCGACCACCGTCGGTTGCCAGTATAACCGCCATCGGTTCCTCAGTAAATGACCACTCCCAACCAAAAACAAAGGGGTTGGATTTTCGTGGATCCGAATCAGAAATCATTGGAAGGATCTAGAATTTACTTGGCTGAACAGAGACAAGTGAACGAAACAAGAAGAGTTTGTAGAGAAGGACATCAAGCCCAAAAACTACAACTGAGTAACTAGAGCCTTGTGACACTCATCTGTTTGTCGGGAGGGAAGATAGCTCATCTCCTGATTGTCAGGTCATCCTACCTAAGTTCCGCCATCGTCATCACAGTTCTTGGACCTGCATCCTCATCAATAATCAGTAGTCCTTCCTAGACAAAAAGGAGTTCTTCCTAGATCGATCCGATCTTTCTCTATGGTACACGCACACCCTCTCGACATTCAACAGTATTCCTCCTAGCCCTAACCCTTATCTCTGCTTCTCAAAGGAATGAAAGGATAGAAGCAACTCTATCCCAAAAGTTGAAACAATTCCGTGTGAAACAACATGAGTGCCACAAGAAAAAAACAATCTTCAAACCTCCATTTTTGAGGTGCACACATATTTAGATCCTACAAGTAGCACAAAAATAAATAAAAAACTAAAAATGCAATGAAAGGAAAGAAATTACAATAGAACACAAGCTAGGACATATTAATAGCCACAAAATGAGTATTTTATTACTTTATAAGGATGCACAATACATTATAATGAAGGTGAAAGAAAATATTCACCTTGGAGAAACCCAAATTTAAAGCTTATAGCTCATACACACATGTGAAATACTTGAAAGGGATTGTACATGCATTACAAGAGTGTGTAACAACACCAATGAGTCTCTTTTCACATTATATAGAAAATAAGAAAGAGAGAGAAGAGGGAAAAACTTAGATTCTTGTTTTCACCCACCAACAAGGTGCATTAATTCTTTGAAAACCATCATTTGTACCCTACCAAATCAATCCTTCCATGATATTTTTCTTGTTAGAGAAGGAAGAGTACCAAATCCCATCAAATATGATTTCTTAGCTACCTGTAGAAATGTGCATCTTTAATGTTGGGGACATTTTCCTCTTTTCACCCCACCTAATCTCACTTAACTCAAGATTTTCAATTTCTATGGTGTAGAGGATGAAGAGACATTTCCAATGATATAAACTTTATCAAATTTTAAAAATATTGGCGGAAGATATGGCCATACGGATTTAGTGGGTGTCATGAGGAACATGGGTTCTTCGTACCTTATCACAAATTCCATAGTTAAAATATCCTCTTTACCTTTTATCCTTTATATTTTTTTGCCTTGTGGGGATTTTGGGATTGTTGGGAACTTATGGAACCTGGAAACTAGTGCCTTGAGTTCTTTGTTTCTTTGACCCTTTATCTCTATACACCCCACTCGGTTTATGATTTGTGTCATAGATCATCATTGTGGCTTGTAGGGAATTGACTCGCACAGGGAAATAAATTTTGTGGACCCTTTTTCCATCCAAACCCTCCGTCTCCACACCAAAACCCTTCCTTTGTATTGTGGCCTATTCACTTCCACATGAAACTCATGTCCTCACGGAACTTGCTCCTCCTCGACCTCGCCTTCTGCACTACAATACACTCTACGCCTCATTCCTTTGTTCTTCACTGGAAGGCTTGTGTGGGGAACTATTTCCTCGATGGTACCTATTTTGTGTGTTCCACTTTCCTTTGTTCCACCTACATTACACTACCCTCTTATTCAATGCATCCCAAAAGGGAATGTGGGGAACCGATTAGCCCACAAAATTTGATCCACTTTTCCTTATCCTACCCATATTTCTACAAAACACAACCTCTTTGTATTATGGGTCCAAACCGAATACTGGGAACCAAGGCCCCATGATAACTTGTTCTTCATGTTCCTTCTAAACTCTTTAAACTTGTAATACACAAATTTTGACCCATTTTTCCCTTTTTCCTTGTTTTTTCTAAGTCACAAGGCTAAACATGGAATCAAGGAGTTATGTATAAGAAAGGGCGAGCCTTAGAACACATCAATATTCCATTTTAATTTGTTCTACCCTTGTCCACATCCAAATAATTACTGTATGTTATCAAAATACCTGAAAGGGGAATTTTGGATAACAAGTATATTATGCAAAGGATATAGATAGCTAAGAATGGTTAGAAATAGGTATGTAGTTTTAGGGTGTCTACAATGCCAAATATAGTGGGCTTTTGCATTCAATTACTCTTTGGTGATTTTGAAAATTATTTCTTTATCTTATTTTTCTTTAGATAAACTTGAGCGATTAACACATAATTACCACATATGGAGACCAAGAAAGGAAAAAATCAATAAATGTAAAGGATTATGGGCTTTATCTTCTTTTGAACAACCAATGTTCACTAGAGAATATAAGAAATTTCAGTACCAATGAAAATTCGATGAGTGTATGGGTTTGATAGGAACTTATGTAAGTGATAATCTTTTGTTTCATTTAGAAGGATATGAATCTCCTTTTTATGGGAGAAATTGAGTGACTTATTTGGTAAGGTGGATCACATGAGAGCCATATAACTTGAAATTGATACCACTTCTCTTAGTTTTGAAGATATTTCATCAATAATATACTATCTTACTAATTTCAAGCACTTGTTGACACAAATTGAAGGGGAGTGGAAGAGATCAAAAAGATGAAGAGCGTGTTTACCTAATTCTATCCAAGTCATGAGGTCCATTCCAAATATTTGCTTCTACCTTTTTCTCTAGTATGGAAGCATTAAGTGACACATTCCAAATGCCTACCTTAGAAATATTTTGTGAAAGACATACTAGGAAGAATCCAAAATTTTTAATCTTGAGTCTCCTACCTCTCAAAAGGAATTAATAACATCTTATTATAAGTGAAAGGGAAAACTAAAAGGTAAATCCAATTTCACCCCTTTTCCATATTAAACTACTCCTAAACTTAAAGAGAATAACTCTAGACCTAAGAAGTCTTCTAAATCGAAGAATAAGTCTAGCCTTTCATGTTATTTTTTTGGGGGTTGTGATGTATAAACTAGGTGTTGGAAGAGAATGAAAGCATTAGAGGATGCAATAAAAAAACACAAAATATCTCTCTCCACTTCACCTCCTTTTAATGAGCATGAAAAAGTAGTTATTGTTGTTGAGAGATCTCAATCAAAAATTGCGAGATAGTTGGGTTATTGATCATCGGTGCTTTTCATCACATGAATTATTCCAAGGAGTCTTTTGTATCTCTAGGTTTGATTTTTACTCCCGGAATTGAGGTTGGAGATTCTTCCTTTTTTTTGTTAAGAGAAAAGGTGACACACATCTTGATTGTGGAAGCATCGATGATGCAATCGCATGTTCCTAACATCACTACAACTATGCTTTATGTATATCAAAATTGTCATTCTGGTCAAGACAAGACAATGAATTTTACACCACAAGGGTAGAAGTATGAACCTTATTGGAGTATCATTCACTTGTTGCTAAAAGTATTGTTGATCATAGTTCTAGACTATATTACTTTGAGGCTTTTGAAGAAACTTCATCAATAAGGACATACTTGGTTTCTCATAAATATTCAATGAGTAAGCTTTAGCATGAAATATTTGGACATCTCAATTACAAATATTTGAAGGAGTTGAGCACTCATGGTGCTGTTGATGGTCTTCCTATAGTTTCTTGTGTTGAGAGAGTTCACCCCGGTCAGTGCATTAGGGAAACAACATCAAGATCCATTTATTAAGGGTATGTCCAAGAGAGCTCTTTACCACTTGAGCTTGTGCATAGTGCCTCGATGTTGTTTCCTACTCCCTCTTTCAATTGAGCTAAGTATGCACTTACATTTATTGATAATTTCTCAAAGCATACTTAGGTTTATTTTCTCAAGTAAAAAAGTGATGTTTTTTCACACTTCAAATTATTTAAGGATTTGTTTAAGAAACAATCTTCTAGTTATATAAAGAACCTTTGCACTACCATCTATGGAGGTAGGGCACAGGAAGTGGTTATAGAGAGTCAAAAATTCTTTAGCTCTGATAGTTATTGACAAAGTTTAGATTCCCACTGGATTCACTGAATGTAGTTTGGTGTGACAACCAAAGTGTTAATCAAATTTCCCGTAAACCTGTTGAGCACCATTGGACCAAGCATATTGAGGTTCACATGCATTTCATTCATCAACACATTTAGGATGGAGTTATTTTCTTGGAGTACATTCTAACTCAAGAATAAGTTGCTAAAATCTTAATGAAGCAAAGTGTGCATCACCTTGCTACATTGAGTTGTGTGGCATGCTTGGGGTTTCAAAAGTTGTCCTTGGGGTGTTCGTGAGGAAATATTCATTCTTCTTTCTATTTCTTCTAGCAAGATTTTCTTTCCTAATTTTGGTTTAATATTTATTAATGGATATATTGTACATGAGTACTTAATCAAGCATTGTTATTGGGACTCATATTGTAGATATGACACTTTTTGTTTTAGGCCCTCGGATTCACTTGAGGGGGATGTTATAGTAGGTTGTTTACCTTAGCTCCTATTCACCTAGGTACTTTATTTATGTTCTATTTTTTTAGTTATCCTCACTCACTTATGTGGGGATATTTATTTTATCTTATTTATATATTAGGAGGATATTATCTAATTATTGGGTATAGCTCTTTCCTTGATCTATGGTCTTGACTAGTTTGATCTATGATCTTGACTAGGTTGATATATGGTCTTGACTAGTTCTATCCTTGATTTATGGATTGATATATGGCTTTGAATATTTCTTAGACTGAACTTCCTTACCTATATAAGCAAGGAACCTTCTCATCATACTAGATATAGTTCCATGACATATAATATATGATATTGCTGCTCTTTGTTTGTAAATATTTTTGTAAGGTTATTCTCATTGAATTACTTTTAGCTTATTGAATGTGATGTCCAATTAACATTTGATATATTTGTGTCTTGGAGAAATGCGGTTATCATTCCTTTTATATAATTATAACATTAATATAATGAAAATTTGAGGAACTTTCCAATTTTTACCATGGTAAAATGTTACAAATAGGATTGTCTTGTGGCTATAGGGTTTTAGGCCAATGAATTACAACTTATACAATGGTTGAGATAAAAATGAAAATATTAAATATCTTTTAATGGTAGTGAAAGATTTGGGATGAGGAATAGAATGTTGGTGTGTGTCATTATCCACATCATATGGTGTGTCATTTGACTTAGGTGAGGTCATAGGTCTTAGGTGTCCTGGGGGTATGACGGTCCATCATAGATTTTATCATACATGTTAATGTGCATCGAGTGCATCATAATAGATTTACTTTTCATTTAAGTAATATAACTCCTCTTCTCCACTTGAGCAGGCATGATTATCATGCATCAGTTACACAACACCCCTATTTGTACCCATTTTCTTTAGATCTATGAGAAGATGAGTGAGATATTTTCTTTGTATGCACATTTCATAGTTGAATACCTGCCATTTGAATGTGACTTAGTTGATGTGCATGTTATCCCACATGATTCTTGTTTTCAATTTCTTCATCGTGGTATCGTAACATGTTGTTGGGATCCACACTACTCTCCATTTTTCGTTGCCTACTACTCTTGATTCATGATCTTAGTGGTTCTTATGCAACATTTGTAATGGTTATTATATTTGGGCATTATTTGTATTGATTTGGTTTTATTCGTGTTCACATCTTGTTCGAATTACTTGGTTCATGTGTTCCAAAGTTTTATTGTAGTTTCAACATTCCAGTTAACGTGCGGTGTTTTTGGTCTTTGAAAAGTAGTGAAAGGTATATTTTTGCAGCAACTTGGCCCTAATTCACCAAGTTGGGAACTAAGATGGTCTAACCAGCTCATTGCTTGCCCTTTTCGGCTTACCTTGACATTTCACTCACCAACCCTAGCTCATAACTTAGTATGTGTGCATTTCATCTGTCTCACTTTGCCTTGACTCTGTTTACTTACGCTTCTTGCGACTCCTTCTCTATTGGATTCCCTCGGCTTTTGTATTGCCCTTGTTGGAGTTTTCTCAACCTATCTATTTCTACATTATATTGGATTCCTTGTTGCTTTGTCTCGTGTTTTCCTTACATTGTCTTGTGCCTCTACGAGCTCATTCCTACTCATCGCTTCTTTGGAATTCATCCACATTCCCTCTATTTCGTGCATCCCGTCACGTGGGTTATTTCCACTGGTATTTCATTATTTCTCTAGGTATCTCATACCTCGACCGCTACCTTGCTCCATGCCAATGCCCATTCCTCTTTCAGATTACTTCCCACTAGATTCAACTTGGCTGCTTGGACTCCACCACTCATCCTAAACCCTATCATGAATAGCTCGCTAGCACTCTGCGACTTGTGCTTGACATGTGTCCTGTGCATCTTAGCCTTAAATCCATGCACTAGCTAACCCGACTCCATCAATTCACCGCATGTAGCTTGCAGATCACCTCTCCACTAGCTCACTCGGATGTAACTTTGCACTTTCCCTTGAGATCGACACCCCGATCCTAGCTCGACATTCAACCACCTCAAGATGTGACTCACCATCTGACCTCATCAAAGCAGCTCACCCCAACATGTGTCAAATTGGCTCACCAATCCCCATTGTTCGTGCACCACGCTTTGACCTCTCAACTAGGCACAAAACTTTCTGGCCAACCCAAACAACTTCCAACTTACCTCACCAGAAGTTTGCCCCCTCCTCCATGCAGTCACCTCGTTAGCTTGCCAACAAGCTCACCAAGCTGATCTCGCTCACCCTTAAGCCTGTGAACCTCTTTTCACCCTCTTTTAGGGTTTTAATCATTTTTTCCCTTTTTATAATTAGATCAAGCCTAATTAATTGAAAATTAATCAATATTCATCATCAAGGGGGAAGTACCTTTTTTGGGATTCATTATAGGGTTAACGGATTTTGCAGTGCCATTTTTTTGGCTCATCATCATTGTAGTGCTCTTCTTTCCTTGCAATACGAGAATCCCTCTTTACGTTGTGAGACACCTTCTCTCATAATGAACACTATTTTTTCTCATTGTTCTTGCTCATGCCATTTTGTGCTTGTTTACATGTTGTTCCTCTACTTTCAAATGAGACTTATTTTATCCTCCACTCTTGTGTGATTCATTGCTTACTTGAAGGTGAGTCGTAAATTATGCCATGTTACATGAAAACACCTTATTGTAATCAACACACTACTTATAAAGTGCCACAAATAAGGAGGTTATCATTGTTCTTGGGTGTTGTATTGCATGCATATGCATTCTCGGCTAAGTCTCAAGTATTGTAACATTGTGTGTATTATTTCACCCTTCTATTCTTGAATTATTCACTTCTTGTGGATGCACCATGGAGATTTCTTTTCCTAGACCTATGCTTCATAGGATGTTTCTACATTATAGCCTCTACCTCTTATTCTTGGTAGGGCTAACTATGCACTATGGCTTTCAAGTGTAAAATGTTTTCTCACTCGCAATGACCTCCATCTCTACTTGTATGGACGAGTACCTACCCCTAGTGATCTTGATCAGCTTGAAGACTGGCTTGACACTTGTAGCATGGTCATTGGTCATTTTCGGCATATAGTTCTAGGCCTCTCCACCTTCATGTGGCACACACAAAGTGTCCTCGCACTTTGTTTGAAGCATTCTTCAATCCTTATTTGGATACCCTTCAAAGACTATCGTTACTACTTCTCCTATTGATACAATTGTCTCATCTTCCTCTTCATATGATGATAGTTATGCTAACACATAATTGTTTTTTCCCATCTTTGATGATGAGGATTGTTCTTATAGTTCTCGACGATGAGAGTACTACTTGAGGAATCCTTCTTCCTTCTCTCGACCACCTTCTAGAGAATGTTGACACTCCTCCCTTCCCATCAGACATCAAGAATTATTATTCCCAACATCATACCATCATTACATATGTCTCCTTTCCACTTCTAGTGTGTGAGGCCATTTCCATGCCTCCTTCATGTGATGATTCATACATGTCGACATCGCTCTTCTATTTTTCGAGCCACCCTCTTAGGATGAGTATCTTCCAGGACCTTCATTGTCTCTTTGCAATGCCTACTTGTGATGTAGTACAAGGAGTTTCTCTTCCTTCTATAGGTGTTTGGAGGATTCCTTCATCTCCTTTATTGGGAGTGCCCCTTTTGGGACTCTTATCACTTCCACTTTTTGGAGACCATAATTGATCCACCTCTTCTTTTTCTTCTCTTTCTATTGTTATGGGGTTTCTAATTTTCCTTCACTTCACTTGCATGTACTTTTGGTGGATATTCTTCTCTTGCACTCTGATATTTTTACGCTCATGGAATTACCTTTAGTTATTTTTTACTCATTTTCTATACCTATTCACACTTAAGTGGACTCTTGTCTCTTCTTATTCTTCCAAAAAGAGTATAGTTGTACATGGGTACCACATTAGGCCCTCAATTTCTAAGGCCCATTTGATACATATTTATTTTATTGTTAGGGGATTTTTCCATCTCTTTTTGTCAAATTTTTCCCACTGGGTTTTCCTCCATTACTTGAGATCCTTGTTGTTCATGGGTGCCTCATCAAGCGTAGCTTCCAGGACCCATTTCCTATTTCTAAATTTCCACCTCATTTTAAGTTATGATGAAGGGGGTGTTGGTGTGTGTCATTTTCCACATCAAGTGATGAGTCATCTCACTTAGGTGAGGTCATAGGTCTTAGGTGTATTACGGGTATGACAGATTCCGTCATAAATTCCATCATATGCGTTAGTGTGTGTTAGTGCATCATACAAGAGTTACTTTCCATTTCAGGAATGTAAATCCTCTTCTCCACTTAAGGAGGTATGATTATCATGCATTGGGGGTTACACAACACCCCTATTTGTACCCCTTTTCTTTAGATCTATGAGAAGATGAGTGAGACCTTTTCTTTGCATGCACATTTCATGGTTGAATGCTTGCTTCCTCATGGAACTTCATCACACTACCATTTGAATACAACTTGGTTGACGTGTGCATTATCCTACATGATTCTTATTTTTGATTTCTCTATCAGAGAAAAAATAGGGAAACACACTTTGGTAGTTATTTTTGTGACATATACACTTGATTTACTCTTGTCATATGAGCTGTTAGTTTTTTTTTTATTGATTTTCATCCTAGAAGGGATGGTTGAAAATATACCCTTCACATTGAAATTTTCTCTAACCCTTCAAATTTGATCCTTGATTGCAACTTTAAATAAGGGTTGTAGTATATGTTTCCCTTAATACAATATGCGACACAAACAATGAAACTACTACTAGTATTATGTGTTTTTTAATTATGTTATGGATATCTTTTAAAGTCACTCTTGTTTTAAAAGAGTGGCATTGATTATGAGAATTTTCTAATATTTCAAGAGTAATCATAATATTAATTTGAATCATTCACTCTAGAATATGAGTTTTACCAATATAACAACTTCAAAATGTGTATACATGTTTGTTTTTTTCAAACAAACATAATGACAATGTATTTTTCTCGTTACTTATAAGACTAAACAATGTTTTTGCTTTAGATCGATGGAGCTAACATGGTTTGGATTGAGGAGGAATAACTACTTTCTTCAAACAAAAATTGAGATAAAATTCTTGCCAAAAAACCGAGTGTCAATATTAAGATGCATTTAAAATAGTTAAATAATTGGTAAATGCTATTGTTTAAGAAATCATATTTGATATCATAAATTGAAAAGAGGTAGCATAACTTCATCTTGAATTGTTTCAATAATTTTTCTAATGATATTTTTTTCTATTGTGAATGTAATGAAAAAATGACAACAGCTTCTATAACAACCTCTTTTTCTTCTAGGCATTGACATGTGTTGTTGAACTTAGTGAACACATAAGTTCAAGAAAAACTTTATTTTTAGCAATGCATTGTATTACTCGTATTGTTTGTGATGTAAATATTACGAGTAGGTGATGGGAATAATAATATGCACATTTTTGTTGAAATTTGGTGCAATATGTTGTTTTTTTATGTAATGGTGTGAAATGCTTAATAAAAAAGTTACAATTCTTCCATATAGGCTCAAAGGGGATCAAATAAGATTTTGGATTTGTTAAAATTATTTCTACATGTTCAAAAGGATTACAAACTTGTCATGACTAGTTGTAGGTGCAATTCAATTGTAGAAGCACAAAGTGAATTGAAATGAGTTGCATCAATTCTTTACAAAGTTTTAGCTGGCTATGATTTATAGATAAATTGTCTAGTGAATTCAATACAATTGACATATGTAGAACACTTATACCAAAGGAATATTGAGTTGCCCTAGTATTTAACAAAATGAAGGAAACAATCGATTGGGTTTATAACGTCCACCCTTCTATTGATGATGTAACAAGCAATCAGTAATGTAGTTATTGCAATTTTAATAGGCATTGGTTAAGTTGTGAAATCATTTCTCATAAAAAGTAATGAAAGGCATATTTCTATTCCATCTGTAATAATAATTATTCTTCTATATGAAATTCTAGAACATTTATTATGTTGTCTACAACTCTATCAATATTTAATGATTTATTTTCTACAATCACTATTTTTCATGCATAATGAAGAGGAGGGTGTAGTTAAATTGGAGTTGTAACGATTTGGAATTTGAGAGCCCAAATAGATGGCCAAATTAAATTTTGTATTTTAACATTTAAAATGTCTATCTCATGTTTTTTACAAATATTTTAACCGAGCTATGAACTAGAAGGTTTATGGGACCCCACCCATTACAACCATTAAAATATGAGAAGATGAAACACTCGACCAAAAAGAGGAAACACAATAACAACAAATTATAAAACACATAGCCAAAAATATTGCTAAAGAGTTAACCGACTAGATCGCTTATCATCGAAATCTTGATTACCTCTTCTTTGAATTAGAAAAAGAGAAGGAAGATCCCACAACATTACCTCGAGTAGCCATATGGCAAAGTGGCCATCACAAGTAGAGGTAATATTAAGCATATAAGTGTAGGTGGGATGCAAGCAAATCCCACAACGCCATAAAACCAATAGAATCGGGGTTGAGAGGTGCATAAATCTATGATAAATAAATAGATGGAAGATGACATGGCCTTGGGTCTAGGGATTCACAAAAATCAATGATAGCTTGCACAAACCGGGAGAGGGCACATTTCTACTCCACCAAATGTTCCACCAAAGCACAATCAACCAAACTAACTTTTGTAATGGTGCCCATGAATAGGGATAGAGTGGTGAGATTTCAATATGCCAATTCTTCATCTAAATAAACCCTATTAGAGGTCAAGATAAAAAAGTGGGAAGTCACAATAAATTCCAATTTGTTTTGGTGAACCTATAGAAAATTTGAAACAAAAATTGAGGCTATCTATGATTTTACACAAGCTCTTTTTCAATAATAGAGAAATGCATCACCAAGAACATGTTTAACGGCCTCACAAACATATGGTGAACCAATCCTAAAACCCTCTTAAGACAAGACCGGGAAATGGAATTGACAAAAGGCCATTTCTTTTTTATCACTTCAAATAAAAATAAAAGGAAGAGAGGGCACCAACATAAAGACAGAACATTAGGGAGAAGAGACATAATACAAAAATAGGGTGAGAAAATATACTTAAAAGAAACCACACGAGCTAGAGCCAAGGCAATTAATATTCACTAAAATGGTCATCACTATTAATAATTTCCCATAGTCCTTCCCAAAATTTGAATTGCTTGGAAATAATTGCCTCATCTAGAAAAATGGTACCAAAGTTGGCCAATAAATAAGCCACTTTATTAACTTCTCTAAATGCATGGGTGGCTTGCCAAAAAGGATACTTTGGCCAATGAGAACAAAATGATATTGATATAATAATTAACAGACCAATTCTTGGAGATTCCTTTTCAGATGAAATGAATAATCACTTGAGAGTATCCTTTGATAAAGAGACACTCACATCTCAAGGTGATCGCAAGTTTCACACCTTCAAGAAAGGCTCGAGCTTAAGCTAAATTACTAGAGTTGACCTCCAATGGAAAGGAACCAATGACTAATACCTTTTCAAACTCATATCTAATTATACACCCCGCCCTCGATATACTAGGATTACTCTCGAAAGATCCGTTGAAATTCAGTTTGTAAAATCCAAGAGGGGTGGAGACAATTTGACATCGTGCCTAGAAATGATCTTCTCAATGCACGAAAACCATGGTTGATCAAAGAACCCAGAGCTGGAATTTTTATGAGAGGCCAAGCTTTAAAAATAGAGGCATACGAGGATGAAAAAATGAGATATTCTTGCAATTAGTGCTGCCATTTTATAAGATGGCAATTTCAAGCTCTGCAAAGCACACCTTGAAGGTTCATCAATTCTTCCTCGAATATCCTTAGGTTCCTTTCCCACCGGACATACCATATAAGCAAAAGAGGAGTGCAATTCCACATTGAGCCCAAAGCCCCATTCTTACAAAGAATTGGCTATGATATTAAAACCTCCACAATGCTTCTACCATGTACCCACTAAGGTCAATTTTTTCACAAAGCCACCACCAACAATGAAGGGTGAAAGGAAAGGTTAGGAGAAAATGGCCAATATCTTCCTCAGATTCCCTATACAGAATACACCTAGTAGGACTTGCATAACCCCATAATTTCCTTCGTTATTGAGTGATAATATTTCCTTTCTACACCAACCAAGAGGAGGAACCTACTTTTGGAAGCACTAAATTACTCCAATAGCTAGTCCAAGAGAGAATACCATTTCCAACATGATTAATAGAGAAATTATACCCATATTTGACCGTAAAAAGACCAGACTTGAATCCCATCCATAAAAAGTAATATTCAGTGGGCATGAAGGAGGATTTTTACGTAGCTAAAGGTTTACAAAAAATAATCTTTGAATCATCGGGGATATTTAGCTCATCCACATTTATCTAAGTGAAGGAGGAAAAACCATCAAAGGATGGGAACTTATAATATTTAACCTTAGAGCCCCAATTTTTTTTATAAGAGAACATTGCGAAGCCAACACAAGGTTATTAACTGTGGTGGGATACCGCTCCAAGAATATTCCCGAGAAATTAGAAGAGGCCTTGTTGCTGATTTTCCATGATGTAAGAGAAGAGAAAATAGATTTGTAGGAGGATAAAAAATTCCATGTATGAGAACCTTTCAGAAGGGATTCACTGGTGATGATTGACTCAGGTCAATCAACACCCAAGTATTTGCAAGATATAATCTGATGAACTAGCCTTCCTAGATCAAACGAGAAATTCTAAATAAATTTAGCTCTGAAAGCCAGATTGTGTAAGCCTAGGTCCACAATGCCTACACCTCCAAGATTATTTGGCAATTTTACATCTTCCTACTTAATAAGATGTAATTTTTTCTCTTCCCCAGTGACTTGCCAAAGAATTTTTTTAATGATTCTTTCAATTTTCCTAAGAACCATTGCAAGAATATTCAAAATAGAAAGCCAATTAATAAGGAGGGCACTAAGCAATCGATCTTATAAAAAGAATTATGTTATCCAAAGTAAGACATTTTACTTTCCATGGTTGTAACCCATGTTCAAAGGATGAGACTAATGTATCCCAAATTGAAGCTCAATCAACTCCAACAAAGAGGGAATACCCATGTTTCACCATTTTCTTTACGTTTTGGAATGTGACAAAACAGATAATGTTATGGGATGAGGAGGAATACCTGTTGTGTTGAGTTTGGAGGTTGATGTGTGCGTTTTGACTTCTCGATCCGATGATGAATGTAAGAGATTATTTTTAGCTAGGAGGAACTACCTAAAATAGAAAACACGACCACCAAAGAAGAGTTAAATAATATATGACAGTGGACTGCCTAACATATGCTAGATCCGGGAAGTGTGATACTTCCTAGAAGGCTATCAACCCACTATTTTATAAAACAAATTATGAAGTAACTGAAATGTGTACATAAACAAATCTAGTGCTAGTATTCTCGATTTGGGTGCTTCATATCACTATCAAAGCATAAATTTAATTAAATACTAAAAACTATGTGGGTCAAGGTCTTCAAGTCGTTGCGGTCACAAACAAGGTCTTAACAAGGTTGGGTAAGGTGTTTGGGTTGTCTTGGTAGGTATGTGGTTGTGGTTTACACAATGTTGGTAGACTTAGAGACCGGCGTCGGTCGAGGTATGACCGATCACGGTTAGGCAGAACCAATGATGATTATGGATAACCGATGTCGATAGAGGCAAAGTTGATAAGACTCAATAAGATTTATTAGTGGGGTTTGAGCTGAGGTTAGGAAAAGATGATAGAGGGTATAATAAGGCATATGTGGATCTTAGGAACACTCAAAAATATGTAGAGGTTGGGTATAGGTGGATTTATGGTGTGGGTGGAGGAATGGTCGAGTTTACATAAAGAAGAATAGTGGGGAAAAGGGAATGCAAGTAAGAAATTACAAAAAAGGTGAAAAAACCTTTAAAATAGGACAAGGATGAAATAACACAGGTGATAAACATACTTACTGGTGTTTCAGGTCTAATGGCTAAGTGGTGGTGATGATTGATTGGTGAGATGGAGCTTGGTGCCACAGTGGTGCTTCCCAGAATATTACCATGAGTGAAATACCTCTAGATCTATCCTGATGCTAGATATGGATGTCTGTAGGTATGAAAAGGCTCTGGTTCTACTTACATGAAACTTCTTTCTTTTTTACTGTCTGATTCCAAAATGTCCCAACCCACAAAAAAGGTTACCAAAGTGAATAAATGGTAACCGAAAATACTAGTTGACCGGTGTTGGTTCTGGGATGACCGACATTGGTTAAGGTGGGACTCCCTAGGTTTTACTAAAAATAACAGATCTTGTAATCATTTGGGCCAGGTTTGTCCATTTATCCACGGATCAAAATGGACGTTATGTTTTTATGAGCGGTAAGGTAGTTAGAGGAATAACACGCTTTGATTTTTAGGGTTGAACTAAGTCCTATTCATTTATGGAAACATGCTATGAATAGGTCTATGACAAGGTGTCTAAGTGAGGTGTCTAGGTGAGTTGTACATCCATTTAATTAAAGTAACTAAATTAAAATAATAAATGGGGTGAGGATGGGTATTAATTTTATTGTAAATAATTAAATTAATATTAATGTGGGGAAAAGGGTCATGGTTAGGTGAATGCGTTTAAGTTGGTTATTCGAAAGGGGACCAAGGGGAGTGTGACCCAATTTTGGTGTCTACATTTTTCCCCTTTTTTATGTGACTTGTATTAGTAAGCGGCACTGAACAAAAATAGGAAATGGTTGTGTCAAGTGTAAGTGAGGGTGGTGTTTCCCCAAGCGTGGGTGAAGGTAACATCCCTCAAACTAGGAACCGATGAGGTGAGAGACAGAAGTGGTGAGTGGTTTGATAAAATGAGGAGGTGAGAAAATGAAGATCAGTGGGTGTATTGGGTAAAGGTAACAGGTCAAATCAGGTAAATAGGTAAATGGGCTAGGGTCGAAGGTAGTGGCAGTTGAATGCACGCACACATTGGAAACTACAACATGGTACCTAGTTGAGAAGCTTTCAAAATCTATGTTGTCTAAGGTCGGTAGGTCTATCCAAACAGGGTTGAAGTGATTCCGGTATCTAAGGTATAGGATATAATGTGGAAACACAACGAGGTCGGGTGTAAGAATGTTTAGGTATGTTCCGGTATACCAAAGCTCGTGTCGATAAACAACACGACAAAAGGCAAGGTAAGGTCAATAGGTGAATAATATGGGTAACCACGTCGCAAGGTACATCGAGCATGAAGGATCAAAGGTCAAAAAGTAGTTCAGGTCAAGGTATATAGGTAACGACATGGGTAAGGACAAGGTATAGGTAAAATAACAACTCCTAAGATGCAACAAAGGCAATGAAGGGGTAGGTGGGGTTTGTAGGTATGTGGCAAGAAGTGAAGGTAAGGGTACAAGGTGGTGGGTATTGATAATTGTGGGTCAAAATGGATAAAAGAGGGTACAAGGGGAATGAGAGGTAACCAATTCTAGTTATGTAATGACCGACGTCGGTTGGGTAGGGCACGAATTTGACCGACGTTGGTCATATCGATTTGGGGATTTAAAAAGAAAAATCCGTATAATACGGATTCATTTGTATTGCTTTGGCTTTTGTGAAAACGACAGAGCACTAGATTTTTGTACCTTTTTGAGAGGAAAGTATGAGGGATTGTACCCAACTGAGGTGGAGAGATCCAGTTGGAGAGGGGAGCTAGGTAGACGGGTCTACGAGATCGAGCGGAGCGAGTTGATTGATTGGGGGAGAGATTTGAGGTAGATTTTGACATGGCAAAGGTGGGAGAGGGTTTGGGTGGACCATCGGCGTAATGGCCAGACATGCCACCATGTAGACAACACCGAGACGAGGTAAGATCTAATCCTTTCTACGTATTTGTTGTGGGGAAAAAGGGGATATGGGTAGGGATGTTTGGGTGGGGATTATAATGAAATTTGTGGTTAAAATTGATGAAATGAGGGAGGGGATAGGTCCTAGGTAGGGTAAACAGGGGTGGGGAGGGGTTTAGGGTAGGGGAGGGTAGGGTAGAATAGGTTATTAGGTGAATGTTTGAGAATTTGGTGAGGAAAAAAATGGGGGTTTTCGATTTGGTGCGTTGATAATGACCGATGTCGGTAACAAATTGGCCAACATCAGTAAGACATAGCCAACATCATTCAAATAACATATGATCGATGTTGGTTACTAGTGACCGAGGTTAGTTAGGATTTTAAGGAAAAAGAGGTTAGACAAGGGTTTTAGGGGGTTATAAACTGTGAGGTGTAAATGTAAGTGGGTTGAGGGTAGGTAGGGTGGGTTACGGAGGTTACAGGGAAGGAAAATATGAAGGAATTGCATGAATGGGTTAGTTGGGTAAAGGGGTGTCATGGAAATGGTTATGGGTTTAACAACGGTGTGATTGTTTGGATGCAGGTGAGAGATTAGCTACGGATGTGGGATAGAGTTCCACCTCTATTGCTAGCAGGTGCAGGGAGACATGACCAATGAGGAGTGGAGGCACGTGACCAATGTGGGTCTGATTGGTATCCGATGCTATGGGTGTATAGTGTGTGATCCTAGTTTGATGGTCACTCTCATTGATAGATGGGATTCTCGTGACCAATACATTCCATCTTTTGACAAGTGAGATCATAGTCACCTTAGAGGACATGTACAAGATCCTGAGATTACCGATAGTGGGAGCACATGTGTACTCCATTTCATCAGAGGCCTTCGAGGAGATGATGTTGACATTATTTGGAGAGGGGATGGCCGAGATGAGGTTCCATACTGTAAGCCTAAGCTATGGAGAGATGTACGCGACCCATCCCGAGGAGATGCGGTTAGTTGTTTTGATTATGGAGGCAATGTGTTATTTTGCACTACCGGATGCAGAGGGTAGGAGATTCCCACGAGGCACTGATGGGAGTTCTTCATGATATGATGGAGGATAGGACCTAGTTTACATGGGCACTAGCCTACCTGGTGCAGTTATATATGGAGCTATGGGCCTACGGGAGGCTATGGAGGTTCAACGTGTGTTGCACTTTCCTTCTTCATTGTTGGGCCTATGAGCACATTGTGTGCATGCAACTGATTGGTTTTCCCCAGCTGGATGCATTTGAGCTAGGTAGGGCCTGGGTTGGTTATAGGTTCTAGGTACTAGTTGGTGGAGTGTGTTGGGGGTTAGGGATACACATGATATAGCCCACTACAAGTGGATGTTGGAGGGGTTGTCTAGAGTAGACATTATCTAGAGGCCATATGTGGTATATCCATCATACAATCACATGGCCGATGAGTTGGATGAGCTACAACTGCTTAGGTGGATAGAGGGGCATCATGCCGAGAGAGCACGAGATGATACCAAAGAGATAGATTTCGGTGGAATTTTGGGATGCCCTAAGATGTGCCGCTACCATTTCTGTAGTATAGGAGGGATGACGTGGAGAGACCTATGTCTCCACCCGACCTACAATGCTTGACAGGGTAGGAGGAGCAGCTGGTGGACTGATAGATAGATGATGTCAGCTACATAGATGCATATAGACGGTGGTGGGTATCCCAGCTATGAGCAGCACCACCTAGACTAGGGAAGCCAGACATGGCTACCCTCATAGTCTAGAGAGACACATTATAGGGATAAGTGGCCACATTACAGGCCCAGATTACTAGTTTATAGAGGTAGTTGACGGGGTCATAGGAAGAGGTGGTCATGTTATAGGCACAAGTTACAGGGGCTAGTTGGCCACTTTGCGTAAATACACATACTATGACCCTACAAGCCCAAGTACGGAGATGCACCTACACAAAGTTTAGGGATAGGGTCCCGGGAGATAGGTATAGGGGCAAGGACTAATGGAACCTACACAGACTGTACCGATGGCTAGGTTCAGGGGATGTCCCGAGAGATATGAGATATTATCGGATCACCTGATGGCTACAGGGATAGATGTCCCTTCTTATGCAGAGTATAGATCATAATAGGATTTGAGTGAGAGGACCAGGTCCCGCACTCATAGTGGAGAGAGTATAGGGGGCCGACGAGCCCATAAATAGGAGCAAGGTGAGGCCACTAGTGTACGGAGGCAAGCTCTAGGTGAGGGGTCATCAAAGGTTAGACCGAGGCCCATGGTGGGTGGGGAGATGCTAGCGGGATGCTGCACATGAGCAACGGATGAGGAGGAGACTAACGAGACATGCATGGAGGATATCCAATGAGGAGATGCCTGATAGTTGAGTATATTTCCATTTTTTTGGTGTATTTTTTGGTATATACTACCAAGCTGCGTGCCGAAGATGGTGAGGATGTATATGAGAAATTTGAGATGTTTGTATTTATTTGTATCTATGTACATATGTATGTATACATAGACTTTATGATTTATAGATGATGATATTTATAGTATGGATGGTATACTTGTGTTCATTTCCATTAGTATGTGTGTGTACGTGATGGAAACTATGTGAAGTAGGCATGATTAAGTCAATGTCGCATCAACATGATAGAGTGAGGTCAATAGGCATGATGGAGTCAGGTTGGTTTAGGCATGATTAAGTTAGGTTGATGTAGGCATGGTGGAGTCAGGTTGGTTTAGGCATGATTGAGTTAGGTTGATTTAGGCATGGTGGAGTTAGGTTGGTTTAAGTTTGATCTAACGTCCAAGTTGTTAGTAACATGGGGGAAAATGGTGATGTATATGCAGGTTATGGTTTAAATTTCCAAATATGTGCTATAATGGAAATGTGAAAATGATAAATGAATGATTTGATGATGTGGTAAAAATTTGTATTAATTGATGCTTGTTTGGTTTAATTTCCAGTTATTGATATAAAATGGAGACTAAATAAAGTAGAATGTGAATAGTAAAGTGAATGGGGAAGTGGTTAGGGTAAAGAGTGGCTGAGATAACCTCCAAGGGCCCCATGCCCTTGGAGTGCTGCCTACATAGCCCCGATGAAAAGGGGCCTCAGGCTGATGTAGTTCTCCCATAAGCTAGGGAAGAATATGAGGAATGGGTTGGTAGATCTTAGGCATGATTGAATGTAGGTCATAGGCATGGTTGAGTTAAGTCATTGGCATGGTTGAGTTGTTTTAAATATAGGCATTGATGATTTGGTCCCGTATAAAATAATCAATAAGTGATGAGGAAGGTGAATGGTACAAGGTGGTAAAAGAGCTACCTAATTGATAAGGAACCTAATTAGTCTGCCATACCCCAGATGGGATTATGAACGTAAGACCCTAAAAGTGTTGCATAGTGGACTATTCAAAGGTGAAGCAAGTCACACGATCACGACATGTTACATTTACGACAAATACCTTGAGTAGATAGGAAATTAGGATGAAAAGACAATGAGGTGAGAGTGGGTGGTTTAGCATAGCTTAGTGTATGACAACATGTTTTTCTTAGAAGCAACCTAGGATCAACAATAGGAAATCCCATCAAAATTTCATCATTTTATTCATTTGTTTGTTTTTAATAGACTGATCGATGCGAGAAGTCTATATGGGATGCGTATATTATCTCCTTGAGGTCTTCACGAAGTTGATCGATGTGGGAAGCTTCAATATTTTTATTATATTTTTGCAATGACCTTATATAGCTGTCCTTCAAGGGAATAGTCTATTGATAGTGGCAAAAAATAGTGAAGAAATGTCCCTTTTGAGGGAGTCATCTTTTGCTAGAAGTTTTATTCAAGGAGTTGAATCCCTTTTTGTTTTTGGACGTTTAAGTCATGGAAAAGACTATGTAAGAAGATTAGGTTCTTGTTTAGAAGACAAGACCATAACACATAGAGGGTAATTATAAAAGAGGTGGTTCTGAGTGATGAACGACCATGGGATTCCATCTGTAAGAAGACAAAAATTATCCATGAGAATCATGTTATGAGTAGAGCCATGGTACTCATATTGAAGATGAGGATGAAAGGTGACGGTTAATCACATGATTCTTGTTTAGTCATGGATCCTCAAAAATGGGTAATATGGAAGGTGAACAACGCTCAAGGGATGAGCGATCAACCGACAAAAAGTGATATAGGACTTGATGTTAACAATAAAATGGCCAAAGATGTAAGGCATTGAGAGGCTCGTGTTCGGTTTACCTTCAAATGAAGATGAATGATAAGCACCTAATCCATAGGCATGGGTAATGATATATAGTCCAAGCCAATTAGGAGTAAATTTTCCGCACTTACTTTTCTCTTCTTTGGTTACATGTTGATTTTATTTTAGGATGAGGAGGTCAACCTAAAAGGTTCGTTCATGAACAAGTTTTTTGTAGGCACGTTTAATACATTTTTGGTAGATTTGGAGATGGTCAAGAGCATTGAGATGGCGTTTATCTAATAAATCAAGTTACGCCAAACGATCTTGGCAAAAATCATCATCGTTGAGCATGTATTATAGTGAAATGCAGAGAGATGGAATCTAGACTTCGAGAGGTAAGACAACCTCAATACTATATACTAGAGAAAAAAGGTGTGGCCACGGTCGAAGTGTGAATACTAGTGCGATAAGCCCACAAGGAGAAAGGAATGCATGAATTCCAATCCTTGCTAGTATTGTTAGGTACTTTCATAAGAATTTTGTTCAAGGTTTTATTGGTCGATTTCACTTGGCCATTGGTTTCATGCAAGTAATAAAGGGATGAGAAACTGAGTTGGATGCCAAAAGTGTCGCATAGGTAACGTAGGGTTTTGTTTTTAATTTCTTTCCATTATCGGTGATGAGGTGGTGAGGGACACAAAAGTGATAATGATGTGATGGTTGATGAACTCACATATTTTCTCGGCTTTTGTATAAATGAGGGGATGGCTTCTACCCATTTAGTATAATATTCAATCGCAGTTATAATCCATTGGTGGTGTTGTGAATAATGGTGATTGATCTCACCAACAAGATCCAAACCCCATTGAGAGAAAGGCCAAAGGTCTTATGTGACCTACAAGGCATGACTAGGTGTGTGATGGAGATTAGCATGTTGCTTTGGTATTTCACACAACATTTTACATAGTCAAAACGATCGCGGTTGAGGGTTAGCCAATAATAGCCAAGGTGAAGAATGCATTTTACTTATTAAATAAACCACTAAAGTGGCCTCTGCAAATTCCATCATGGAATTCCTTAATGGTGTAGGGAATTATAGAACTTGTAAGGAATTTTAAGAAAGGTGCATTATCCATTGTGAGTGAGATCGGGAGGTAGAATGGAAAGGGAGAGGTAGTTTGTAAATTGATTGTACTCAAAGGTTACGTGGGTTAGGTACAACGGTTCCGACGGAGTAGACCTCATGAGGTAAATAAGAGGGTGATTATAGCCTTTGTATTGATTATGACAAAGATTTTAGAGTCACGGGTAAAGTGGGTATCTAAGAAGCCAAGCACGCCATTGTATCCACAAACTTATTGGTAGAACGTGGGGTGGTTTGAAGTTCATAACGGTCAAATGTGGTCAAAAGTATATCTATATGATTTTCATACTTTGAAGTATCTCATTATGACACCGGTATATACCATTGACTTGGTTTATGACCAATCCGGGAATTGCCAAAGATATTGATATACTTAACATCTAAGGCATAAGCACTGGAGACCTAATATGAGTGCTTTGTATTTAGCAATATTGTTTTTACATTCAATATTGAGTTTGAAATACAAAGGCATAGGTTCACCATCAAGAGGAATGAGGATGACACCATTGCCACCTCTGTGCCGACACTTTGAGCCATCGAAAAGAGTGTCATTTGGTAAGCGGGTTAGTCTAAAAAGAGGGTAGCTATGGATTCATCGAGGAAATTACATTAGAGGGTTGATTCCTGGAAAGATGTGCGTCGGCTAGTTGGTCATGATAGCTTGGCCCTTGATGGACTTTTTTGAATGAACTCAAGGTCGAGGTTGAAAGAAGCAAAAGCCAACATGCGGCATGTTGATGTTGATAGGGTTTGGCGTACATATAGTGTAAGGGTTCGAGTATTAGTAATAACGAAGGTTTTGTGGTTAAGTAGGTAATTGCAAAGTTTGGTGGTGACGAAATCTAAGGCTAAGAAAAGTTTTTCGGCATGGGTGTATCTAGTTTTGTAGTGTAGAAGGGTACAAATTATGTAATAAACCACTTGCTTTTGTGCTGCTCATCGCGATGAGCGATCATGATGCTTAAAGAATAGTCATGGTAGAAATATATAGGTAAAAGGGCTGGTCATCCTTAGGAGGAATGAGCACTGGTGGTTGAAGGAGGTATTGTTTTAAGGCTTCAAAGGCTTTATGGCATTCATCATCCCATTTTAATGAAATGTCTTTCTTGAGAAGATGATGAAATGGTTAACAGTGGTTGAAAAGCTGTGAGATAAAATGACAAATGGATTGCAACTTACCTTGTAGGCTTCAAAGTTGATGGAGATTAGTGGGTGGAGGAATTTCTAGAATAGCCTTTACCTTAGTAGGATTGACTTCTATGCCATGTAAAGAAATGATGAAACCAAGGAGTTTTCCAGAAAGTACCATAAAGATGTATTTATTTGGTTGAAGACAAACACAATACTTGATAAGGTGGTCAAATATGACCTTAAGGATAGTCAGGTGTTCACTTGATGTTTGGATTTGGCAAGAAGATCATCTACATAATCTTCCAATATGTGATGCATGATGTCATGGAAGATGTAAGTCATGGCTCATTGGTATGCAACATGGGTGTTTTTAAGACCAAAAGGAATGAATTCATAGCAGAAAGTCCCCTAAGGGGTAATGAAGGAAGTCTTGTGTTGGTCTTTTAGAGCTAGTAATATTTGATTGTAACCCAAGAAACCATCCATGAGTGATAGCATTTCATGGCCGGCGGTGAGATCAACTAGTTGGTTAATGTTTGGTAGGGGAAAGTTGTCTTTGGGACAAGCTAGGTTGAGGTCATATAAGTCTCAGTGCAAATGTGGAGTCCCTCTCGTCACCTTTGTGACAAGAATGATGTTATAAATCCATTGGGGATAGTTTATGGGTAGGATGAAAGAAAGGACGAAGGCACTAAAGCTCTTCTTTGATGAGAAGAGCAATGGGAGGATGCATTTTCTCGTGGTTTTTGTTTGATGGGTTTGACATCGAGAATGGTTACGATATTTTATACCATGATTTTTGGGTCGATACCGAGCATCTTGGTATAAGACCAGAAAAAGCGTTACTATGGTCCCGAAGGAAAGAGGTAAAAGCTTCCTACTTAGTAAAGCATCCAAATATTGGCCTATCTTTAGAATGTATGGGACGCCCCGAGTGTTGATGTTGATTTCAATGGCTAATTCATTCAACGTGGTTTATGTCTCGAAGGTAATGACTCGGTGAATATAAGAATCTTCCATGCCCGGTAGGTGAGGATGGAATCATCACCCTGACATTGAATGACATTAATAGAAGGTGTATCATCATCGATCATGTCAGGATACATGAATGGGAGAGAAGAGGGAGCCTCACCATCGCGTTGATAGGTTAGAGGTCCTAGAGAAATTGTGTTTACAAAAAAATAAGTTAGGAGGAATAGATTCGGGATCTATGGACTCCATGGGGAAGATGGTGATGTGGGTGAATGAGGTGAAGAAGGTTTTTCTTTCTTAATGAGGTCAATGTGAGCCTTCTTGGGAGGTGGTGCATCAAAGCCAATGCCACTATGGTCATTGTGTTTACAAGTGGTACAGAGATGACAGTGTGGCAACCATGTTCATAAAAACCAAAGCCAAAGCCTTTCCGCGCAAGCAGTGAAGGAAAGTGTGAGCGAAGTAGTGGTTAATAAGGGAGTGTAAGTCAGATGAAAATGGTTGTGTTTGGGATGGAGGTTTGGGTGAATAAGTGGCAATATCAAGTCCCCTATACGTTAGATTAGTGCAAAGGCGAGAAGGACCATATAAAAAACCTCGCCTACCTACGGTAGTCATAACTAGGGTGCTGATGCAAGTTTCCATACTCTTACGGAGTGAGGAACGTGTCGATATTGTATAGGTGGTACTCCCCCAGAGTGAGGTGTTGAAAAACACCTTTTAAGGGATCAGTAGTCGATATGTGGGTAGTGGGGATAAACACCTCAATAGATGATTGGGAGACAGTGAGTTAGTCAGTAGAGGCCATGGTGGTAGTAGGAATAGTAGGGTTAGATGTGGGAGGGCGGTGGCGTGTATTTGTGGATGGGCTTGTAGGTGAAGGTGGAATGGGGATAGTGACAGATGCCTTGACCGGTACAAGCACATCATTGGGTCATTATAACATGTTACATGTCTTGAAAGGTGATGGGTCACTTGGGATAGTGTAGTTATGTCCTTAATGTTCAAATTTAAGGTAATGGTGTCAAGTCAAAGGGACACAACCCATGGTGTGGATCCAAGGTCGTCCAAGTAACAAGTTATACTTGGAACTCTCCTTATAGGACATAGAAAAGTTCTGTGATAGTGCGGGTACCCATGCAAACATGGAGAATGCCGGTACTAGGGTAGAGATCATGGCTTCATTGAAGGAGCCCATAATAATTGGATTACCATGCATGCAATTGGTGGGTATGCGGATTTGGTTATACACATGGGAGGAGATGATGTTAATAATAGAACCACCATCAATCATAACGCATCGTATATGTATATTATTGATAAAGATGGTGAACTCTCAATCTGAAAAACTAAGGGCGGCTACTTGGTGAGTAGGTGGTGTAGAGGAAGGTGATGAATTAGTGAGAGAGGCTATGTGATGAGGGGTAATGATAGAGGTTATGGGCATGGGGTCATTTGGTAAAACCTCAATAGATTGAAGGACCTCCATGAGAGCTTGACAATGTGACTCAGAGGTTTGGATGAGGTCATATAAACAAAATTTGAGGGAGGATTGGTGTAATTGTTTTAGCATTGTGTGATGTGTGACCCCATCGGAAATAAGATATGCGGGACCTGGAATGGTGACTTTGGGTGTGGGTGCAGATGGTATGTTGGGTACAGGGTTGGTTGATGGGCTAACTGCCTTTTCTTTTCCCTTGTCTTTTTGAGTGCGGTGGTAATGTGGACCATGTTAATTTTGAATTTTGGGGGTGGATAAAAGAGTCAGGGGTGGAGATACCGGGTCGCTGAGTAGGTAATGGAAGAAGATTTGGGGAGATCGGTGAAGGTGAAATGGGGTCCTCATCAAGAAGATCGTCGTTGTCAAATTTTTCTTTGGGAGGACATAATTAGATCGAGCATTTTTTAAAGCCTTATAGTTCCCTACATCGTGTCTTGACACACAATGGTAGGTGCAAATTTTAGTTTCATCAAACCTTTTGGTTTGGGTTTGAGTGAGTTTTATGGTCTACGAAGTGGTAATGTGATGACAGAGGTTTCGAGGAGATTGGTTAAGATCTTGGCGTAGGACCTTGCTAATGGATCACAATGGGAGGTGAGTGTGGGTTTGGGTACATGTGTGACTGATTGTGAAGGAAGAGGATTTAAAGGAGGGGGAATGGGTTGGTCCACTAGTTTAGTATGTGGAATGGTCTTAGGTCTTGTGGGAATTTGTTTGGGTAAAGGTGGGGTAGAAGAGCTGGCGATGGAAGGTTTGGTTGGTTTGACTACTTTATTGGAGGGTAGCGGATTCTTAGCTTTAGGTTCCACTTTCTTGGGTAAAGGTGACATAGGGGTATGGGTCAGTAGAAGGAAAAGGTTAAAGAGGATGGGTTACCCATGAGGAAAACTGAGTTGCGGTGGAGGTGACTGATAGAGGTTGGGTAGAAGGTGTGAGTGGAAGAGAGGAGAGTGTCATGAGTAGTGAAGAAGTTACTAAGGTAGTGGTGGTATGGGTGGTAAGAAGGTCACGTGTGATGGCAGGGTTTGTGTGGATCACTTGGGTATATTAGAAGGCCATGATGAGGAGGAGAGCTGCTGCATTCTTCATTTACTGGTGGAAGAAGGTTACATGGCTAGGGTCAAGGGGTGAGGTCCTAGGATGGATGGTAGAGGTGAAGGTGACAAAGGTGTGGTAGGTGAGGTCGGTGTATGCGGCCTAGAAGGTTGGGTTTTCCTTTTATGTGGAGGAATAAGTTTAGTGCTAGTTTGGGAAGATGTGGCTAAATCTAATTTGATGGGTGGGTGAGTAAGGTTCGATGTTGGTGCGACCCCTAAGGTAGTGACGGGTTTAGGTAAGGGAGATGATATAGGCGTGGGTAGGTGCTTTGGTATAGGTGTGTGTTGGGTCAGTGCAGGTATGTGTTGGGTTAATGGTGATGACATGGAAGGTGTTCCAATAGTCATGGTTGTGTTTGGTTTGGTCACTTGAAACACTTTTGGATAGAATGTGGAGGTGTTGGTGAGTGATAACCGCATTTGAGTTGAAGCAGAAGTAAAAGACGTCCCCCAAAGTAAGGCTCTATCAATATAATCCAGCAATCGACCAAACATGAAAATGGTACTACTATAATTAGCCAATGTGGATTGAGTAGCAATCCCCGTAAAATGTGTTTGAGAAATAGGGAAATGGCTAGCCTCAGACTCTATGGGTAAGAGAGTCAAAAGCTTATTAGCGAGGATCTTGGAAGTCTCGATGAAGAATGGTCATCTAAAGGAAAAAATTTTTGTACAGACCCTCTATGGGTAGAGGAGATGATGGTCTAGATGAGGTGGACTCTCCTTGTGATGGTGTAGGGAGTGGACATGTGCCCCCTGTGAGTTGGAGAGGTGCTACTGATGTCCGCCGCAATTTGAGGGGCCAGAGGCGAGCACTAATTATGGGCTCTTTAATTTGTGAATAAAGAAATGATGGGGGTTCCTTTATGGGTGGAGGAGTAGATGAAATAGATTCCTATACAGGTAGGGGAGTTTGGGATAGGATTTCATCTATGGAAGGAATAAGGGGAAATTAGGAAGCAACTGGTATGTCATCAAAAATAGTGTGGACCTCACGGACATCACTATCATTGGTTGAAGTGTCACTAGTTTGGTTGGAAGATGGGGCATGATTAGGGAATGGTTTTTTGAAGATATGTAGGTTTTGGTTGGTTGGTGCATTTGGGTTATCCAAGACTAGATCTTTGTTGTTTAACATTTCTTGGACAATATTCTCGAATGTGATGCAATTATTGTCGCTATGACCTTTGACACGATGATAGTTGCAAAAGTCATTTTCCTTATACCATGTGGGTGTGGGGCGATCATGGTCAAAACCAGTGTGTGGTTTTATAGGTGGAAGAGTATTGAAACCAGCCTTAATAAGATTTTCCAAAATAGAAGAATAGGGTTCCCCTATTGGGGTGTACTTTCATTGTTCTTGTTTGAATTGGAAAGTTTGGATGGGAGAGAGATTAGAAGAAGGTTTGGATTGGTTTAATGGGTGAGAGGGTCCAGCCTTGAGAACCACGGTGTTGGTAGATCCTTTGGATTTTGAATATTTGTTTTGGGGTTTCAAAGATGAATAAGCATCATTTGATTTGAATGCATTGTTTTTTGATATGTAGCTGAGTTTTTTCTCTTCGATAACACGAATCTCCAATTTTTGTGCCATAGTGAATGCCTCATCAAAGGTATGGAAATTCCGCACCTACGGTGGTTGGTGAAATGTGTCTAGCATAAGCCCGAGTAAACAAATATATGAGATCGATTTGAGGTAATTGAAATGTGAACTAGTTAATTAGGCTATGCCAACAAGTGACAAAGTCGAGATAGACTCATCATCATATTGTCGAGTGGAGTAGAGATTAGTCATTGTGACTTTCTTGAAAATGTTAATTAAGAAGTGGTATAAGAAGGCTTGGGCTATTTGATTAAATGAGTAGATGGAATTTTTAGGTAGCCCACTATACTATTCTAATGCAAGTCCTATCAGGGACATCAGGAAGATCCGTAGGAGTAAGGCATCATCATGGGTGATCAGGTAACACCCATATTTGAAAGATCGCAAATGTTGTTGTGGGTCTTCCTTACTATCAAGCGATTGAATTTTGGCATTTCCTAATGTGCAGTGGTATGGGAGAATAAGAATGGACAGATGAATGGGATCATTACAAATCTCATCGTATGTGAGGGAATTACGTGAGCTAGAAACTGATGCTTATAATGTCTGCATCCTTTCCATCATTAACTTGATGAGGCCATTGGTAGGTTGTGATAAGAGGACGCCTCCCGTGGTGTAAAAGGGATGGTGTTAAACATGTGATGTGGGTGGCATTCCAAAGTGTATGACAATGCTAAATAGGAAGGATGATCAGTTTGAGGTAATTGAAATGTGATCTAGTTAATTAGGCTATCCCAACAAGTGACAAAGTCGAGATAGACTCATCATCATCTTGTCGAGTGGAGTAGAGATCACCATTGTGACTTTCTTGAAAATGTTAATTGAGAAGTGGTATAAAAAGGCTTGGTCTATTTGATTAAATGGGTAGATGGAATTTTTAGGTAGCCCACCGTACTAGTCTAATGCAAGTCCTATCGTGACATCGGAAGATCCGTAGGAGTAAGGCATCATCATGGGCGATCGTGTAACACCCATATTTGAAAGATCGCAAATGTTGCCGTGGGTCTTCCTTACTATTGAAGCGGTTGAATTTTGGCATTTCCTAATGTGCAGGTTATGGGAGAATAAGAATGGACAGATGAATGGGATCATTACAAATCTCATCGTATGTGAGGGAATTGCGTGAGCTAGAAACGATGCTTCTAATGTCTACATCCTTTCCATCATTAACTTGATGAGGTCATTGGTAGGTTGTGATAAGAGGACACATCCCGTGGTGTAAAAGGGCTAGTGTTAAACATGTGATGTGGGTGGCATTCCGGTGTATGACAATGCTAAATAGGAAGGATGATCGCTTTGAGGTAATTGAAATGTGATCTAGTTAATTAGGCTATGCCAACAAGTGATAAAGTCGAGATAGACTCATCATCATACCGCCGAGTGGAGTAGAGATCAATCATTGTGACTTTCTTGAAAATGTTGATTGAGAAGTGGTATAAGAAGGCTTGGGCTATTTGATTAAATGAGTAGATGGAATTTCTAGGTAGCCCATTGTACTAGTCTAATGCAAGTCCTATTAGGGACATCAGGAAGATACGTAGGAGTAAGGCATCATCATGGGTGATCAAGTAACACCCATATTTGAAAGATCACAAATGTTGCTGTGGGTCTTCCTTACTATTGAAGCGGTTGAATTTTGGCATTTCCTAATGTGTAGGGTATGGGAGAATAAGAATGGATAGATGAATGGGATCATTACAAATCTCATCGTATGTGAGGGAATTGTGTGAGCTAGAAACTCGATGCTTCTAATGTCTCGCATCCTTTCCATTGTTAACTTGATGAGGTCATTGGTAGGTTGTGATAAGAGGACGCCTCCCGTGGTGTAAAACATGTGATGTGGGTGGCATTCCAGCTGTATGGCAATGCTAAATAGGAAGGTTGAGAATGGGGGACCGACATGGAGGGCATATACCCGTAATGAATGACAGACGAGATAGGGGTTTGTAGGTGGGATAGTCAAAGTGACTCTAGTAGTGATTGGGGGTAGATACTACAAGATGGAGAGGAAAATATTCTGAATGTGGTAGGGGTCACCGATACCATGGGTGGTTGCATTGTAATTGGTATATGTTAGATAATGGGCACAGATGGGGTTATGCTATGGGTGGCCAATGAAGGAACAATCGATACTATGGGTTCAAATGATGTTTCCGAGGCAACAACCATAGTGGGTGTAGAGCCTAGTTGCAAAACCATTGGGGGTAAAATAGGTGAGGGTAACGATGAAATAGTAGGGGATGTTGCGAAGTGGGGACAAGGGCGGGAGAGATAGATATAGACATGCCATATATCAACCGGCCTAAGGAATCCTGAGTGGATGAGTGGGAAAGATAGAATTGTAAGGTCAGGAGATTCGATCGAGGATTCATGTGAACTCCTCGTCTCTTGTAGCAATGGTGGTAGGTAGGGCTGGATCCATGGGTGACAGGAAGAAGGGGATGAAGGAATAGGTGGGAGTGGTTGACAACTGGAGTGGAATATAAGAGCATTAGTTTGGCTATGAGTCAACACCATGTGAGTAAGTGTTGACCTTAAAAGACTGTATTCAGAAATGACACGAAAATAACAAGAAGAGAGGAAAAATGTTTCACCATTTTCTTTACGTTTTGGAAGGTGATGAAATAGATAATGTTATGGGATGAGGAGGAATACTTGTTGTGCTGATTTGGAGGTTGATGTGTGCGTTTTGACTTCTCGATCCGATACTGACTATGAGAGCTTCTTTTTGGCTTAGAGGAGCTACCTAAAATAGAAAACAAGACCACCAAAGAAGAGTTAAATAATATATGATAGTGGATTGCTTAGTGTATGCTATATCCGAGAAGTGTGATACTTCAAGAAGGTCATCAACCCACCGCTTTATAAATCAAATTATGAAGTAACTGAAATGCGTACATAAATGAATCTAGTGCTAGTATTCTAATTTGGGTACCTCAGATCACTATTAGCGTCGATCCAATTAAATACTAAAAACTACATGGGTCAAGGTCTTTAGGTCAGGTTGTAGGTTGTTTAGGTGGTTTGTAGGTCACAGATAGGGTCTTATTAGGGTTGGGTAAGGTGTTTGGGTTGTCTTGGTAGGTATGTGGTTACTTGGTTTACATAATGTTGGTAGAAATAGAGACCGACATTGGTCGAGGTATGACCGATCATGGTTAGGTAGAACCGATAACGGTTATGGATAACCAGTGGCAAGAGAGAGGTGAGTTGATAAGACTCAACAAGATTTGTTAGTGGGATTTGAGATGAGGTCAGAAAAAGATGACAGAGGGCATAACGAGGCATATGGGGATCTTAGGAACACTCAGAAATATGTAGAGGTTGGGTATATGTGGTTTTATGGTGTGGGTGGAGGAATGGTTGAGTTTACAGAAAGAGGAATAGTGGGGAAAAGGGAATGCAAGTAAGAAATGACAAAAAAGGTGACAAAAACCTTTAAAATAGGGAAAGGATAAAATAACATAGGTGATAAACATACTTATTGGTGTTGTAGGTCCAATGGATAAGTGGTGGTGATGATTGATTGGTGAGATGGAGCTTGGTGCCGTAGTGGTGCTTCCCAAAATGTTATTGTGAGTGCAATACCTCTAGATCTGTCCTGGTGTTGGCTATGGATGTTTGTAGGTACGAAAAGGCTCTGGTTCTACTTGCATGCAACTCCTTTCTCTTTTCTCTCTGATTCTAGAATGTGCCAACCCATAAACAAGGTTACCAAAGTGAATAAATGGTAACCGACGATGCTTCTTGGTTGACCAATGTCGGTTAAGGTAGGATTCCCTAGGTTTGCTAAAAATAGCAGATCTTGTAATCATTTGGGCTAGGTTTGTCCATTTATTTATGGATCAGAATGGACGTTATGTTTTTATGAGTGGGAAGGTAGTTAGAGGAATAATAGGCCTTGATTTTTAGGGTTGAACTAAGTCCTATTCATTTATGGAAACATGCTATGAATAGGTCTATGGTGAGGTGTCTAAGTGAGGTGTCTAGGTGAGGTGTGCATCCATTTAATTCAACTAACTAAATTAAATTAATAAATGGGGCGAGTATGGGTATTAATTTAATTATAAATAATTAAATTAATATTATTATGGGGGATAAGGGTCATGGTTAGGTGAATGTGTTTAAGTTGGTTATTCGAAAGGGGACCAAGGGAGTGTGACCCAATTTTGGTGTCTACAACCTAGGTAAATATGTGGTAGGGATCCAATAACGAAACCAAGAATATCTATGATCCTCCTTTGGATATAAGGGGAGGTATTAAATAAAAATATAACAAATTTAAGATAATTGATCAACTCACCCGTTGCAAGAGAATAGTTATCTAGAAAAATCTGAAAATAATCTACTTCCTCCATAAAAGAAGTGCCAAAGAGAAAATTATCATCAAAATTTACTCGATGGGTGAGAGGGTCGAACCAGATGAGATCCTCAAACCACTAAACTGCCAACTAAGAGGGAATGCTTCAAAGAATGAATGAGAGCCTCAACCACCAAAATGAAAAAAAGAAGATAGAGGAGCCCTTAGTAGATCCCTCAATTTCTGAAGAAAAACCTTAAGAAGATCCATTCATGAGAACAAAAACTAGGGGAAGATATACCATTGAAAATGCACTCGCAAAAGACTCGTATTGAAATCTAATTTCTCAAGAGAAAGAAGTAAAAATGCTAGTTGAGTTTGTCGAAGCTTTATTAAAATCCAATTTAAGCAACATACCTTGAGATTTTTCCTCTATAAGGGAATGCATGAGATCATGAGAAATCATGATCCCATCGGACATGGCTCACCCTAGAGAAACCCACTCTTTTCATTTGAGACAAGCATACTCAGCAAAGGTCTCAAATGTGAAGATATCGTCTTAGAGATAATTTTGTATGCTGTGTTGCAAAGGGAGATTGACCTAAACTCATCCATTGATTTGACAAGAGTTTTTTTGGGAAATATACATATGAAGGCATGATCCATCTCTAGCATGATTTTCCTTAACTTCCTAGACTCCTCAATAACAAACCAAACATCGCTTCCAACAAAATCCTAGAAATATTGAAAAAATCCACCGAAAACCATCGTGCCCTGGGATTTATCCCTAGATATGGGGAAGACAATCAAACAAATTTATTCTAAGGAGAAAGGGGCCATAAGAGTAGAATTGATCCTGTCATCCACTATAGGGCAAATCAATCCAAGAAGATCAGATTGAGCATTGAGTGAAGAGGAAATCTCTCCCCAAGTAGATTTTAGAAGAAGGTAATCACTTTTTCATTTATGCCCTTTTGATCGTAAACCCATGTGCCATCCTAAGAGCACAACTTGGAAATACAGTTGGTGCTCCATCTTTCTTTAATAAAGGAGTGGAAAAAATTAGAATTCTTTCCCCATATTTCAACCATAATTATTTGGAATTTTTTTCCAAAAATTTCTTCCTTTAGAAGAAGATCACCAAGTTCGATAATAGAGATTTCTCTAGAAAGAATTTAGATTGACCCATACCTTCGAGAAAACTCACTCATTCAAATCCTTAAGTTCTCTTTCCACTCTATATTTTTTGATGAAGATGTTTTTGAAATGTGAAGCATTATAGGATAGGATTTTATCTTTGAGAAGGGAAAAATTTTTGTATAAGAGGAACATCCTAGTACCTTTGACAAAAAAAGGAGGCCCACTAATATTTAAACAAAGAAGGAAATCATGGATCTCGCATCCAAATCAATTTAAATTTAAAGGGAATTTACAGGGATTAGATTAAAATTTCAAGCACAAGGAGATGGGGAAATGATCTGAACTAGAGATTGGAAGGATGTCAATTTCAAGGAGTGAATTACTATTTAACAAAAATTCGTTATCCAAAAAATGATCCAAATTGATTGCCAAATTGATGAAGCCGAGGTTCCTATTAGACCAGATGTGCCAACCATGTTTAGGTACCATGTCCACAAAATTAGACTACTAAAAAAATGATATGAAGTTTTTTTGAGATTGAGGTTGCAAAGGATACCACCCCATTTATCTTGATCGAGAGAGAGTAGCATTGAAGTCTCTTGTGAGAATAACTTTTTTGTTAGTGAGATATGAATGCCAAAAGGATAAGGAAGCCCGTAAAGATCACTTGATAATAATTTTGGTTAGCCCATAAACATTATAGATAATAAAGTTGACATCAAAATTTTTGACAATAACTTTTCCCAAATCAAGTAGTTAGAATCACTCAAAGAAACTCACTTTGACCCCGCTAGAATGCTAGAGAATACCCAAGTCTGCCGTAGGCTCTAGTAGAATCGACGAAGAGACTACTCCAACATTTTCATTTCTTCAACCAACTTGTTGATCAAATAATACTTGTCTAAGAACACACAAGGAGTCTCAAGCAGATAGAAGGCTTGGAACCAAGGGCGCAGAAGGACATGAATGACCCACACACGTATGGCAAGGTCATATTTTAGGACTTAGCCAATTTTAAACATAAAGATCTATTTTTGGAAGATGGTGTGTGGACCACGTAAATGATGTAGAGACATGCACACCATGCATTGTCTATATTTGGAGAAGTGGTTTGAAGAGTTTATGCATGGAGATAAGCTATGAATAGAATTGACACTTCAATTAACTACAAGAGGACTATAGATAGTTCACTTGCATGTGTGGCTAAGATTGTAAAAATCATATGGCTATTAATAGAATGCAACCTAATTCGAATGGATAAGAAGTGAAGGGCAAGTCCCTACCCTATATATATATGATGTTAGTTGCATAATAGAGATAAATAGAGAGTGGATGTATGTATGTGTGTAACAGAGAATACACGCATATGTCTAAATCACTGTATCTGATCCATAGACGCATTGGTATAGACCGAAAATACCGTAAGGATCTTTTGTATTTACTAAATAGATGGAAGATATTGGCTGAATCTAAGTTTCATTTCATGTAATTGAGTAGGGCATGTTAATGGTTAAATCATGGTTACTTACTGTTTAAAGCTTGTTCTTTCGTAGATCTACGGGTAACATGCATTGTAGAATGATGTATTAGTTATGAATCTATATGTTTCTCCCTTCATCATGTTAACATCCTGTTACAACAACCCTAAAGAGGGACTTGGTACCTTTGTGTGCTTCGAGTGAGTACTCAGTCTAGGCTGAGTGATGTGCCAACGTGACTAGGGTGTTATCTGGTAAATTCTAGGCTGCATCACAACTTCTCAAAGATTTATTCCCTAACATCTTAGTCTCCTACAATAGATCAATATCATGCCCGACAAGATATTGTTTGTTAGGGGCATTCATACCCTTAAAATTCCACGAAATGATATTCATGTTGTCTTTGGAAGGGACCAGCCCCATACTTCGACAAAAATACATTTAGTGGATGCTATTTCCCATATGCAACTACCTTTCTCGTGATACACACATAGCTCGGTCTCCCTTATGGTTAGGAAATTCACAATCCACCTTTGGGAGACCCGAATTTGAAGTAAGAGAGAATGAATGATCTTTTAGCTCAAGTAAGAGGTTTCAAATCCATACCCTTAACCTATGCCTCCTCCTCCTTCCTCTTTTGAAATCATGTCATTTAAGAGAGCCTCTTCCTCTAGCACCCATATGTTTAGGTATTCATTCAAATGACCTTTCCTTTCTCGCAACCCCTTTTGCATCACTGGAGAAGCCTAGAAGATTCCTCCACAACCTTAGTTGTGTTAGCAATCAAGGTGCGTGAGGTGAGTGAATTGAACTTGGGGGCGAGTTTGTAGTCGCCACTCGCCACCAACCCAAAGGGAACTACCATGTTATTACTAGGAGACATTTGGGAAGAGAAAACAACCTAGGGATTTGGAACGAGCTTCCAAACCTCATTGTTGGGACCAAGTATTTATTTATAATCCCTTTGTAAATGGACATATTTTTACAAAGAAAACAACAAAATAAAATCTTTTTGTATTCTCGGTCATTGGTGTCATTGACCAGTGGGAGAGTTGATGAGGATCAAATTAGGAAGAGGATTGGAAATATCAACAGAGATTCAAACTCTTGCATAAGCAACTAGGGTACCTTCTGTGAGTATGAGGTTTAATATGATTCACCATTCCTAGGTTCTCACAAATTTTAGAGAGAATCTTTGAGTTACATTATTCAATAGGAGGGCATAGAGATGCACCCAAACCTCGTATCTCATCTAGAACCACTTGTTCGGGTCAAAGTTAGCCAACCAGGGTGCACATGAATATTTGAGTCCACCGTAACCTTTCTTTTCTCCGAAGAGTTTCTTCTGTTGATCTACACCATGAAAAAACCTTTGGATAGGAAACAAATTTGAAGACTGGGACCCCATTATTTTTCTCACCAATCGGATATTCCATCAATGGACAATTGATGACCAAAAAAATTATGATAACAAACCTTTTCTCAAAAAGGTGGATTCGAGTGATAGACCATCTTCTATACCCGAACAACAAAACATGGTTTTAACTCCTAAGGGACGACTATAAATATCGACCCTCCCCTACCACCACTACACGTGCCGAAGCATATTCATAACCTAGAACCCGAAACCCGAAACCTTGCTCGCTTTACAAATGATGTGTACCCTATTCCCAATGTGTATATTTATTAAGTGGGTAAAATATTGCTTCAAATATTCGACATGTATGGTTTCTTACTAGTTTGGTTTTAGGTCACATTTTCTAGAATGAAGCATGTACAATATTATTTCTACTTGTTATGTCAAAATGATAGCACCCCGATTGCTTGTGATTTTGTGTACGAGGTAATTGCCAAGGTAACTCGCATAACATGGGATTATCCTGTAGTGTGGGACCTTATAAGTAGGATAATCCTCTGGAAAATTGAGTTCTTCCTCTAACCTCATGCCAAATTCTCCAAAGTGCGGAGAATGTCAAGCTAAAATAACCCTATTCTAATGCTTTCCAATGAGACATGGATAGAAAGATGCATGAAATAAAAGTATTCTAAGTGAAGGTGATGCACCAAGAAAGGGTGAGACAATCCAAGTGAGTGAAAGATGGGGAGGAAACTAAGGAAGAGAGGGCTGGTACAAATTCCATAGTCCAAGACAATATTCAATTCCCTATATTCGTAAAGCACAACAAACTATGGACCCTGCAAAGAGATAGATACATGCACAATATACTTATAGATATAATGGAAGGAAAAAGGTGCAATTCATACAAGCTAGGGAGAAAATGGCCACAAAACATGAATTTTATTACTTAGAAACATGCACAATCCATCATACCATAAGCATAAGACAAAATCTTTTACAATAAGCCCAAATTCGAGGCCTTTAGCTCAAAATAGCTCTAGAACAATTTTGACAGAGTTCCTTTGCCTTCTGAAAAATCTCCCTCAAAATGAGGTGAATTTTACAATATATAATGAATTTGGATCACCAACCGGTAAGATGCATTAAAGAGGTATGGGAAACCATCCATTTTGGTACTTTTCCTACACAGGTGGTCATGGGTGTCATGCCTCATTAATTCTGGTTGTTGGGATGTCATTCATTCACCTACCCTTATGAGGCTTGTAACTCATCCATCCTCATTGCTTGACTTTGACCATCCAACTATGTGGGCAGTACATTAATGTAGTCGTTGACCAACCCCAGATGTAATCTCTACATTGTGGGTCGTCTAACCCAAGGAGGGTTGGAAAACCATCTATTTTTTCCTACCATGAGCTACTCGACCATCCCGATGGTCGTCCATCTACTCGGCCTACCAACCCGTCCGTACGCCTTGAAAAAGATGACCCGTCCAACCTTTATGACCCGTCTAACCTTGCCATACTATAAAAACTTTGTGACTGACCAACCTCATGACCCATCTAACCTTTCCATACCGTCTAACCTTGGCGATGTGTAAATGTGAGGGGCACGATGGGCATCTAAAAATATCCATACATAGAAAAAATGACCCAACCAACCTATCCGTACCATCCAACCTTGGTGACTAGACCAACTTGGTGACTCATCCAACCTTGCTATACCATCCAACCTTGGTGATGTCACCAACCTATCTCGTACCGCCCAACCTTGGCGACATGACGAACCTATCTCAGCACTGGCCCAACCTTGGTGACCTCGACCAACCTACATGTCGTGCAAATATGATGAGTGCGATGGGCGTCAAAAACTGTCGTGGGTGTAAAAAATGTTACTTGACCAACCTAGCTGAGAAACCCAACTATCCAACCTAACTGACTAACACATAGGCATCTAATCCATCCGACCAACCCCTAGCCATCCAACCCCCAACCTGCCTAACCTAGCCGACTAACCCAGCCAACCAACCCCGGGAGGCCAACTTCCGAAGGCGATATCTTGAGCTCTTGGATGAGTTTTGGGGTGAAATGTTATATGATTTCACATAAAAAAACCCATTGAATCCAATGGTGGTATTATAAATATATAAATTTGAATTTACAAACTCGAAATGCCTCCTTATTTCTCAGGATTTCTGTTGTGTGCCATAATAATGAATTTCCTTGGGAAGTGTATGATGCTTCAAGATGTCTCGTATTTTACAACATGTAGGGTATGGAAAACGAATTCCATAAGCACTTTGTTGGAATTATAATTACCGACATGGATATAAAAATTCATTAAATCTCGTGTCCTCTTTCATGCCGCAAACTCCTTAAGGCCCCAAAGCATACTTTTGATGGGTGGCCCCAAGACCTCCAAAACTTCCCTGAATCACTTGCAATACTTCCCAAACTTGAAATATCGACTTTATCATTACATATTGCTCCATAAATTTATTTCCAAAGTGCTCAAACCAATCCTCCTAATTTTTTTATTTTACTAGGGTAAAATTAGATAACAATTGCGACCTCTTAAGGACATTTTCCTACTAGATGTGAGACCAATGGCATTGAATTTTCCATTGGGCATGGATTCAGTATTGGTATACTTGCAAAGTGATCCTAAAATTTGAATTCTACCCTTGAGCCATTAAAACACTAATGCTTGAACCTGGAACTTCTTTCTCCTGTAAATCTAATTTATAGGACGAAGGTTGAATCCCCCTTGAAATTGTCCTTAATCTAATTTCTTGTCAAGTATGAAATAAAACCAATTGATGATTCCTTGACAAGCATAAACACTACAGAAGTCATGGGAACACAAGCTAATTTGGAGAGGCTAGGAATATTGTTGGAACTTGATTTTTCCCATGAAAACATGCCCCCTCCAAAGAATGGATTGTGTAAGAGCAACAACATGCCACAACACACACTATGTACAAAACTAAAAATCATACACACCCCAAGTGGGATATGTAGAGTGTGCGAAAGAACTTCTTACAAAAGAAACCTAAACTAAAACAATGTAATGTGCTACAAGCACTTGGAGGAATTACAACTCCTAAACTAATATGTACAAGAAGGATATTTCACTCAATAACAATGCTTGAGATAGATTCCATTGATTGAATTTGCAGTTCTTCTCCATCCAACCTTGATAGCTGGAAAGCATTGTTTTCTTTACAACCTGAAATCATATAAGGGCCACTCCATATTGCATAAAATTTAGAGTGCCTTCCTAGTTTTTCTCTTTCGCATCCCATTTAAGGACTAAGTCTCCCTCTTGGAAGTTTTTGTCTTTGGCCTTTCTGTCAAAACTCATCTTGATTTGAGCTTGGTCTTTCTCCATTATTTTCATGGCCTAGTTTCTTAGCTCTTCTAGCTCCATGAGCTCGCATACCTGAATTCCATAGCTAGAAACTCAAACAACTCCAACTGCTTGATAAGCTCCAAGGCTAGTAATTCAAGGGATATTGATAGCCTTGCTTTTCTTCCATAAACTAACTTAAAAGGGGAATAACCAATTGACTTCTTGGGAGTGATTCTATCAGCCCACAAGGCTGATTTCAATTTGGTATGCCAAGTCATTTGATTCTCATCTAGGGTTCTTCTTATGATTCTCAGCAAGTTCATATTCATGGACTCTGATTGCCTATTACCATGTGGGTAGTAGTTAGAGGAAGTGCTCATGTAGATGATGCCATTCCTAACAACCCAATTAGATATCTTTGCTCTAAGAAAATATAAGGAATTATCCGATATTATAGTGGAAGGAACACCAAACCTTGTTGTAATACCATCATATAAATCCAAAATATTGGCTTCATTTTCTTCCTTAAGTGTAATTGCTTCTGTCCACTTGGTGAAGTAGTCTGTTGCTGTAAGAATCCATTTGTGAACTAGGCTAGAAATTAGATTGATCATCCCAATAAAATCTAGCCCCCATTGTATGAAAAATTGTTTAACCGAGATAGGATGGAGTGGGAGGGCTGCTAGTTTCTCTTTACCTATGAAGAAGGCACACTTCTTGCATTTCTTGATCCATGAGTAGAAATCATTGAAAAGATTAGGCTAGTAATAACCAGCCCTTATGATTTTAATAGCTATTGCTTTTGGGGAAAAATGACCACCGCCTCTCCATCATGAAACTTGTGAAATACCCTCTCTATCTAATCTATCTTGATGTACCTTAGAGGACACCATTTACATCCCTTTTGAACTAATTTTTATCTATAAGCACGTATGGGATGTAATAAAGTATGAAATAAGTCCTTTTGACTTACGTAATCCCCGAGGACTTTGAAATGTTTGAAGAAAATATACAATATCCTGAGTCCAATAAGGAATGGGTATACTACCTATATTTTGTTCTTGATTATCTCTGCAACACCATAGAAAATTTTTCCTCCTCTCTTGATTCATCATGCTGGTTAGAAGCTAGCTTCTCACATAACCCTTTCCCCTAACTAATTTGGTCACATTTATATCAATATCATACTCCATGACCTTGGTTATCTAACCAAATATCTTTTCATTGAGGTCCTTGTTCAAAATAAAATCTTTTTCACTAGAGTGTGAAACTAATAGATGAATTCTATTGTTTGACACTAAATGTTTGAACTTCTTCAAACTTTTGATCATGACAAGGACATGTTTCTCAATGAATGAATATCTTACCTCATAGTCCATAAGGCCTTGGCTAAAGAATGAAATAGGCTTTTCCAATCCTTCTTTACTTTGTTGCACCAAAATTACAGAGATGGTGTCCAAACCACCAAAGGAATATAGAAATAAGTCTTTGGAGAAATCTGGATTAATGAGAGTTAGAACTTGAGATATGGCTTGCTTGATAGCTTCGAAACACTTATTTCCCTCCGCTGTCCATTTGAAAGCCAAATTATTTTTCAGCATCATCGTTAATGGCTTCACAAGAGTGGAAACTGTAGACACCTATAATTTATCCCCAACAATTTAAATACTTAAATTGTGCTAATTATTCCCTTTCCCGTGATGACATATATCGTCAATAATGCTCATCTTCTCTTCTATCATCATTAATTAATTACAATAAGTAATTAATTAAGTTTTCTATTCAAAAATACCCTAATTAATGATCTTCTCGTTAATTAATCCTTCCTCCTATCTAGACTAATTAATTATTATTAATTAATTAGCTTCCCTTTCATTAAATCAATAAACAATTATTTATTGGATTTAATCCCCTTATATGGTCTAAATCATGCTAATATTCCTCTAAAAATCTTTTATAAACTTGCACACCTATTAATTAATCACTTTGGTTAATTAATAAAACCCCTTTATCCACATGAATCACTAAAGGACAAATTAAACTCCCCTAAAGTTAACTCAACCCTTTCTAAACCCCCTTATCCACAACTAACTCAACATCTCTATTATCCCACATACAAAGGGATGTAGGTATTCCTCTATCCATTGGGCTATATAAAGAGCCCTCCTCCTACCTTTACACTTACACATAATTCTTGAGAAACAAAAGAAATCATATAGTACATACACTATAAGCCTTTTTTTTCATCCTTAAGCATTTCACCATTAGAAGAGCTAAGCCTCATTATTGCATTTCATCCATATAAGCTTTTAGGTCATATGGAAATAATCAAAGTGGTCTTGTAGCCATGCTTTTATGAGCTTCCATTCCTAATCCCTTGAAGATCAAACAATCAAATTTGATTGCCATGAATCTACCTAGGTTCAATTTAGTTATTTTGGTGATCTAAAGAGTAGAGGTTTTAATAATTAACATGTTAGTTTGATTTTCATTTCAAAGTTATGATGCAATAATGTTGTTATTTAATCTTTCTTAGCTCTTAACGTGATGGTGTTTAGATTTTGATTTAACTTTGTTATCGACTACTAGGTGTTAGTTCTAATTTTCTTAACGTAGTTAAACAAAACCATGCACACATTTGGCACACCGTGGGATGAATTCTTAGTCCCTTAATATTTTAGCTTGAATTCTATTGTTTTTGGCTAACCTTTGATGTGCACATATAGCAAATAATGTTTAATTCCTTAGATTTTTGTTAGTATTATATGTATAGGTTTTTATTTAGAGCTATCATTCTAATGGGTTGTTGTCAATTTAGAGCTAGCTTACTAAAATTTGAAGTGTTGTGAGATTTTTGGTGTATTTGGCCATATTTCTTATCATAGGATGACACAGCACACTAACCCCGGTGCAAGCATGTTAAACCCGGTGTAGGCACGCTAACTCGGGTGTAGGCACACTTTCTCGCGCACACACTTTGTTCGTGACTGCACCTTCATTACAACCAAAACCTATTAGCCGGCACACATACCTTAACCCCGGCATAGGTATCTCTCGAGTGGCGCAGCATATTGTCTAAGCTTCCATACCTTTATTTTACTACCTTGGAGCACACGCTAAACCTAACGCACATACCTTAACCTTGGCACACATGCCTTGGTGCACATACCTTAACCTTAAATAAAGAAGATCTAACAAATGGCCTCAAGTAGCACACCTATCTAAATTTTCATATCTTTTTTTCTCATTCCTGGGTGCACACACCCCGGTGTGCATACTATAATCATGGTGCAAGCACCTCTTGAATGGCACAAATGCACCGTGTTTGATCTAAAACGTAGAGGGGCATAGATGCCCTAACCCACGCGCACATACCTAAACTGGCGTGTATGTGCTTTGCTTTGAATTAGTCTACACGCTTCATTTTCCTAAAATTTCATATATTAAACTCGCTAACTTATTTACAGTTTAAATCTGACTAATACTTACTTCTGCAGGTATGTTTACATGCTTTGCTTGATTAGATTGACTTTACATGCTTTCTTGTAGAAGTGTAAGATCGCATATGCTCTTACCTCACATCCTTTGGGGTGATCTTGGGAATCAAAAATGATTTTTAGTTATTTTTGCGCTTTGGAAATGTTGAGAATGTCCTAAATGAGTATAAATGAGTTAAATTGGTGTGTTTTGAATTAATTGTTTTCCATTTGGTAAAATTCTTGGATTCTAAAAATGTCACGATGCTCTTCTCTTGCATCATCGACGATATTGAGAATTAGAAATGATGTTTAGTTTTTTAATGGAAAATCACTAACCCGTTGTGCAGAACCAAAACACCCGCTTGTCAAAGAAAGGTGGAGTCAAAACAAAAAATCAAACTACTAATATAGTTTTTATGCAGGTTGCCAAAAGGTGTTCAAGCAAACCACATAAAAATTAAACAAGATAAAAAGAACACCACATTCAAAACATTGTATTTGTAGGTTCAGAGAAGGGTACGTCGCATCCGCTTAAAAATAGGACATAACCCCTTTGGCATAAGCATTAAGCTACAACAATGGGGGTGGTCTAGGAACCCCAAAGTAGTCCACACAAGAGGGAACCTTGTGGAAAAAATGGGAAGTGCTCCGGACAACCTACTTGACTAGTTCTTCCTTATGAGTTAGTGTTACTGATTGTCCATATGGCGACCCTGTGGATAATACACTTAGGCACACTAGTTGCCTACCTGGACTTGAAGGGGATAAAGTAAAGCCGAGATACTCCTAAATTAGTCATTTTGACTTTTTGGGTAAATCGAGCTTGCTTAAGACAACTTTGTAACACCTAGTTAACCTAGAAGATTATCTTTGGCCAGAGCCTACTTTGACCATTTCAAAATATTTCTCGAGTCATGAGCCATCATTCATCACTTAAACATTGGAATCGTTACTTTTGCTTAGTTTTTCACTTGCCTTAAGATGAGGTGAAACTCGCCAAGTAAAGCCAACATTTTTCATCCCCATTTTGATCTACTTCCTTCAATTTCTTTTGACACTTTGTTGATCAAAGGAAGAGTGACTATCTTTGCGTTATCAATTGATTGTTTCTTCCACTTTTTCCTCGCTTATTCCCATCCATGTTTTTGGATGGGTAAGTTAAACGCCTAAAGTGTGTGGAGACATATTCATATCATCGTAGCCTTTATGATCTTGATACCCACACCAGATCATCATCATAGTTAGGATTGGTTCATCATCTTGAACTTCCTCGAAAGGTTACCTGTTTATATCATATCAATATAATTTTGGTATTTACGTCTTGTTTCTTGTAAACTTGACCTAAATATCTGCATTTTAAGCCTACACTATACACATTTTAACAATTCTTAGTTATACTATGAGATTTTAGTTTGATTCCATTACTACCTCGATTTTGAAAGGTGTTATGTGTTACTACTTGTGTATGTTATATCAATATCATCTTGACATCAATACATTATTTTCTTGTAAATTTTGGTTAGCATATCTTGGTGACATTGTTATGTCACTCACAATCAGTAACTAGTACTTTTGGGATATAGGTATTAATTGAATTTGGGCTTGCTTCTAGTATACCTTGTTAGGAGATCACATTAACTTCTTGTTATTACTTACGCCTTGTTCATATCCTTGAACTCGACATAAGTAGGGACATCTTGTTAATCATCTTATGACACCGACTACCTTTTTTGAAACAAACCTAGAAGCACTTCATTCAATGATAGGCTTGGTACCAAACATTGTGTCACTATTGATTTATCACTTTATCACATTAGTACTTTAACGTTTATACTCATTCATATTCTTGACATTCTTTTTACATTTCACTTAGGTCTCGATAACAAATATTTGAACATATTCACAAGATTCCTTAGTGAAATTGTTGCACAAATTGGCTCCTAAAACATGATTAGGGCTAAAAAGTAAACATTAGAAGCACAACAAGCGTAAATTTAGGAAGCCTCAAACAAAAAGGGTTAAACCCTTTTATTAGTCATAATCTTGGGCCTTTATTTTCCATAGAAAAAGAGATAGAGGACATCATAGATCATAGTGGTGACGAGTTGGAATCCCCACCTTGTTAGATGAATTCATTTTTAGAAACAAGGATAGGGTGTCTTTGACACGAGTTGTAGAATTGGGAGCCGATTCCTATTATAAAAGAAAAAATCCCACCTACAAATGATGCTAATGATGAGGAGCGACATCTTATCACCATAGATGATATTTTAACACATGGACATGATTCTACATCCAATGCAAGAAATGATAATGTAATGGAATATAGGATACCTTTCATTAAAATACCACGTAAAATCGTGATAACAAGAAAATGTTGAACAACCTCCGCAACAGGAAGAAGAAGAGGAACCTTTGGAAGAAGAAGTCACTATTTAGCAAAAAATTAGCAACCTTAGTTGACAATTAGCCTTGTTAACCTCTCATTTACAAAATAAACAAAAAGGAATGTCCAAAAGACAAATCCTAAGGTCAAAATTAGTGAACTTCATAGGGAAAATCAAGGAGAAGACAATATGGAGCATCATCATGTATATATCCCTACTTCTCCTACCAAAGAACAATTACTCGCTCAAGAAATGAAATCCATGAGGGAAAAACTTACAAGCCTCCAAGAGAGAACTGTGGGAAATAGTAGAAAAATATCAATATGAAGAGCTATGTCCCTATCCATTTGAAAAAACTATGACACTTCAACCTTTCCCTAAAAAGTTTGACATGCCAAAATTTGACAAATACAGAGGGAAGGGTGACCCACGAGACCATGTAAAATATTTTTATATGGCATGCCAAGAAGTGGCCTACAGTGACAACTACCTCATATGACTCTTTCCAAAGAGTCTAGGGGCCAAGCCTTAGAATGGTTTACTCGCTTACCTTGTGGGTCTATTTTTACATGGCTCGAACTAGCAGAAAGATTTTTATGACACTTCTCGTATAATATAGAAAGTGACATAACCATGGTAGATTTGTGTGGTACTAAACAACGTCCCAAAAACATTTTCTAGCTTCCTACAAAGATGGAGAGGGATTGCCAGTCACTTCCCACCTTCAAATTCATTGTGTTCATACTTTTGAGGAGGTTATTGAGAAGGGAATTTAAATAGAGAAAGACCTTATTGCTAAAGGAACGCTTAAATCACATGCTAAAGATAAAAAAGTGTTAAACCTACGAAACAGCTTAAAATATTCAACAAAAACAAGAATGTGGTGGGAGACGGATCACAGATTCCAAATGCATGCAAATGGTTCAAACTGGTCAACCTTTTAAACTAACCAAATGACCTATTCAACCACCCCCTAAACATAGAATGCTCACTCCTCTCAACGAGCCTTTTTCAGTCATATTGAAATAATTAGATGCACCTCACATGGTGACTCATCCCACAACGCAACCCTTTGATGACAATGCTCCAAAACCATCATGGTACAAAGATGACTATTGTGAATTACATCATGTCAAGGGACACAAAACAAAAAAATGTCTACGACTTCATCACTACATCCAAGACCTCATTGACAATGGGGAGATAGAAGTGGACAACCTAGAAAAAACTCAAACGCCCAATGAAAAGATGGGAATATACAAAGAACCATTCCCTAAACATGGTAAGTTAGATGAGCCAAAGACGGATCGAGGAGAGTCATCCTAGAGTTATAAAACAACGAATTATCTATATACCAAGAAATACAATAATCATTACGATTCACTCATTGGATGTATCCGCTCCCCTAGTGACCATGTGAACACCATTCGAATCAAGGGAAAGGATTACACTGTGGTAACAAGGCATGCCCACCTCATGATTCCTGAACCCTCTTCCTCGACCCCGTAAAAAGGTAGGTACATCCTCTTAGAACAACTTGAGAAGATGTTTGCCAAGATTTCTATCTTGGATCTTCTTAGGATATCAAATGTAGATAAGGAAATTTTGTATCAAACTCTTTAAGGGTCAGGAGTGCCATTAGAAGTAGATCCTACACATCTTTAGGCTGTGGTAGCAAACATTATACCAATTGAGCACATTTCCTTTAATCATAGGGAGATTCCTATTGAAAATCCAACACATAATCTCCCCTTGTATATTGAGGTATTCGTTACTGTCGAAAGATAAAACATGTGCTTGTGGACAATGGATCAGGATTGAATATATGTACATTGAAATTAGTTAAGAAACTAGGACATACCGAAGAAGACCTTGAGTCAACATCATTACCATAACCGCTTACGACAATGTAGAAAGAGAGTTAGCTGGCATAATAACATTACCCATGGAAGTTAGACCCACTTGTTATCACACAAAGTTTCATGTCGTGGACTTAGAACTCCCATACAATATGCTTCTAGGCTGACCATGGATTCATGCCATGTAAGCCATGCCATCAACATTCCATCAATGCATCAAACTAAAACATGAGGGACAAACTATCATGATACAAGGAGATCCAGAGCCCTTCACTCACTACAGAGCTCTCAATAGTTTTGCATGTAAGGGTGCCTATATGTGTCCCTCTACTGATATAGTTGTTCCTCTTCAATCCAAAGCCATGGAGTCCTGAGTAGATTTAGATTCCCGCCTTCTTGCACCCGTGGAGCCTCCGTGCATCAACTTCCCCTTTTGATTCATCCGAGATGAAGGTTATAGAATATGGTTGTAGAGAGTATAATGTGCAACAAGCCCTTTTAGTTTTAGACCTCTCCTTGTCACCTAAAACTAGAGGTCGACCTAATTATCATTTTAGACGGCCTAGAGATGAGCAAACTATTAGGTCATTTTTACCTTAAGGCTCATAGTCAAGAGAATTTTTTTGATCCACCTACAACTTGGGTCCCGAAAGATACTCAACCAACTTGCTACCAAACCCCGAGTATGAGAAATCTAGTGAATGATGTATTCCATGGGCTAAAAAGGTCTAGGATGAAGAAAGAATGAGCAAGGAAATCGAGAACCAGCCTTCCTTTGCCACATTTTAAGATGGAAAGGTACGACATCGACATTCAGCCCTATGGGTCACACCCCAATTATCAAGATTCCACCTATTCTCGAATGTGAAGATAGCTATGACTATTTAGACACCAATACAGATTCCCACTCAGTAGCCAATATGAGGATATTACCTCCAGAACCTCGTTCATGGATACCACTATCCTCACCATAACCCCTACTCGAATCTAAAATTGACCTTGTCTACCCTAGCCTTGATGAATGGGACCAATAATGTCATGTGCCACTAGATCTATTTGAAAATAATGAAGCCATTGCAAAATTCATGGGCATTCGTGATAAATCCCCATTGAGATTAAAAAGGGTTTTTACATTGACTTAGATACTTGTTCCTACTTCGAGAGGAAGTTGAGCTTCATGGTCAAAGCAAAATTTAAGAAAAAGCGAGGAAAAATTTCCAATGAAAAGCCTTAGAAAAGTCAAAGCCCAAGTCACACAAAAAACCTCTTTGAGGCGATGGCGAAAAATAGGTGCAAAAATCAAAAGACAATAAAAGTGACCACCGCAAGGATGAAAAACTTGTGGAGACATCCTCGGATGAAGATCTCAACCTTTTCCTCGATCTTACGCGTATGGAGGATTTGTCAAAGTTGTTGGTAGAAGAGACTATTGATGTAAACATTGGCAGAGAAGATGACCCAAAAATAGTCAAGTTAGGAGCTTCGCTTTCAAAGATGGGAACAAAAACATTCACCATGCTACTACGGAAATTTATAGATGTGTTCTCATGGTCCTCGTAAGGATATGCGCATGGCTTGGACCCAACTTTGGTAGTGCACAATTTAGCAATACATGCAAACGCCAAGCCCATCAAGCAAAAACTCAGAAAGATGCACCCGAGGGTGGCTCTCCTAGTTAAGGAGGAGTTATTAAGATTTCTCACTAAGGATTCATTCAACCCATTGATTACTTTGAATGGATATCAAACCTCGTCCATGTATAGAAGAAACTTGTTGGGATCATAGTCTGTACCAATTTTAGAGACATAAATAAGGCATACCCACTATCTCTTATTGATGGATTTTTAGGCTATAATTAGATCTAGAAAGTTGACAAAGATCAACATAAGAAGGCCTTCACAAGCCCCCGGGTACTTTCTATTATCAGGTAATGCCATTTGGCCTTAAAAACGTAGGATCTACCTATCAAAGGGAAATGATGGTGATTTTCCATGATATGATTCATGATATCATGGAAGACTATGTGGATGATATCCTCAGGAAATCCAAGATGAGGGAAGACCACCCTGCTATTTTTTGGCATATCTTCAAATGCCTACGAGAGTACAAGGTCCATTTGAACCCAAAGAAATGTGTGTTTGGCATGCTATTTGGAAAGTTTCTCAGTTTCATTATATCACGAAGAGGGATTGAGGTAGATCTGGCTAAATTTACTGTTATTACTGAAATACCTCCTCCTAAAAACATTAATTAGCTATGTAGCTTACAGGAAAGATACAAGCTATTTGTCACTTCATTTCCCAACTTGCCGACAAATGTCATTCATTCACTCATCTGCTAAAAAAGTATGTATCCTTTATTTGGAGACCAGAGTAATAGCAGGCCTTCACTCTACTTAAGAAATACTTGGCCAATCCACTTGTCCTCATGTTCCCAACTCCTAGTGAGCCACTCCTGCTATATATTTTTGCTACTCAATTTTCTATTGGTGCGCTGCTTGCCCAAGATGACCTCGGCGATAAATACTAAGCAAAAGATACTATCTCAGTCCTACTCTCATCTCTTATGAGCTCAACTATCCTCAAATCAAAAAGGCTTGTTTAGTCAGTAGTTTCTACCTTTCAAAAACTTTGCCATGACTTGTTAAATATAAAAACCAAGCTTATGTCAAAAGTTGACCCACTCAAATAATTGCTATCCAAACCCACTCTTACCGGTAGAATGGCTAATTGGATCATTCTACTGAGTGAATTTGACATCGAGTTTGTGCACCAAAAATTAGTCAAGGGACATGTACTTGCTGATCAGTTAGTAGAAGCACCTTTACAAGGAACTGAACCTATGAATCTAGATTTGTCAAATGCTTCATTATCAGTACATCGAGGAAGCCATCATGTGGCAGTACAATTTGAATGATATTTCACTTTTCATGGTTCAGTGACGGGTTGGCACTAATTACTCCTTCTAGTGACCCCATAACTCGTGCCTTTTACCTTGGTTTTGCTTACAAAAATAATATTGAAGAGTATGATGCACTCATCACTAGGATGAAGCTCGCAATCAAATGGGACATTCATCATGTTAAGATTGTTCACGACTCACGCTTAATCATCAAACAAGTCAATGATGAGTAAAAATTCAAGGATGAGAAGCTCATCCATTACAAAAAGTTTGTCAAAACTTTAAAAGAGTATTTTGTGCATACATTTGAATAGATTCCAAGAGCACAAAAATATCTCAGATGCTATGGAAACTATAGGATCTATGTTGCGCATTCCACCAAAAAGTAATGATATGCCTTTCTTTGTGGAAAATCTACACCAGCCTGCGTATGACATGCCGTAATCCTATCTCGGCTTGTGATGTTGTTGGTCCCAATTCACCATGGTATGAGCCCTTCTTCACTTACCTTAAAGACAACATGTTCCCTCCCCGACATCTCCCATGCCGAGAAACAAAGCCTTATCTACCAGATAGCCCGCTATACCCTCTTAGGAGGTAAAATCTATCGTCATGGCTATGATGGGAATTTTTTACATTGTCTTGATATCAAAGAGTCAATCTAAGCAATTAAAGAGGTACATGAAGGGGTGTGTGGAGCCCACACAAACGAGATAGTTCTAGCCAAGAAATGATTGAGAGTAGGCTACTATTGGCCTACCATGGAAACCGACTACTGTAACTATGTGTGGAAGTGTGTACTCTATTAGAAGTATGGAAATTTCATTCATGCCCCATCACAACCGTTACAACCCTTCACAACCCCATGGCCATTTTCCAAATGGGGACTTGATTTAATAGGGAAGCTTACCCCTACTTCATCTGATGGCCACACCCACATCATTACAACTACTAAATATTTTACCAAATGGGTGGAAGTTGTCCCTTTGACCTATGTAATGGGTGCTTAGATCTCAAAATTCATCATGAATCATTTTATTACTGGTATGGCATTCCTGCAGCCATAGGTACTGAAAAATGGAAAATCATTCAAGAATAAGATCGTGAAGGACCTTTGCCATCATTTTATAATAAAATTGAAGTGGTTTACGCCGTATTATCCACAAGGTAATGGGAAAGATGAAGCCACTAACAAAACATTGGTTCGAATCATGGAAAAGATGGTGAGTAAGACAAGTCACAACTAGCATTTGCAAATTCACCTAGATCTTTGGGCTTACAAGACCTCTATTCACACTCCTACTGGTGTGACACCATATTCCATGGTATTTGGAATGGAATCTATCATCCCATTAGAAATCGAGCTTCCTTCCCTACGAATCTCTCTTAGGGATTATCTGGATAAGGATGAGGATTACAGAGTGGCTAGACTAGTAGAGTTGGAACTCTGGGTGAGAAGTGCATCCATGCCCTAAATCATCTTAAAGTGTATAAGAATAGTGTTTCTCACAATTACAACAAGAGAATAATACCTCATCGCTTTGAGGTTGGTGATTTGGTCATGAAGGAAAATCCGTTCAACACAAGGATGGAAAGAGAGAAGAAAGAAAAGTTTGAACCGCATTGGTCGGGACCTTATGTCATCGTGGCCAAATATGGTATGGGAGCATACAACCTTTCCCACCCAAATGGTGATGAGCTCTATGAACCCATGAATGCCATGCACCTTAAGTGGGTATATGCTTAAACATGGCACAAAAATCAAAAAAGAAAACCAAAAATAGGGTAAAAATAATCAAAATACAAAAAAATTAAAATAAGAGAAAAAGAAAAAGAGAAAACAGGCCATCCATAAGTGAAAACCATGCAATTGTGGCACTTTTGATAAGTCATTGGGTGAAAACCATTTCCAGTGCCTTGGGAGGATTCGTTGTTCAAAAGCATCTTACATCTGGAGGGTACTTTTACCTAGCCTAGGTCTAATTTCACATCTCGCATCCGAGATTCCCTATGATCCTAATCTTGTCACGCCTTGATTCAATTTTTTTCTCCTATTATTATCTCGTGAAGGGATGGTTTTTTTCTATTCCCCATCTCATGTTGGGGGCATTTCCACTAGTTCACCTCCTATTTATAAGTGCATGGAACATGCCCTTGTATATTCCTCATCTAACGTTGGGGCATCCATGCTTTCTTGGTTACTTGTGCATAGCTCCGGAAAACTGTTAGAAAAACACAAAAACATTCAAAATCTTAGAAAACCACAAAAACTTTAAAATCTTAGAAAACCACAAAAACATTCAAAATCTTAGAAAAACACAAAAACATTCAAAACTATTAAAAACCACAAAAACACTCAAAAATCTTAAAACCAACAAAAACATTCAAAAATCTTAGAAAAACACAAAAACATTCAAAAATCTTAGAAAACCACAAAAACATTCAAAAATCTTAGAAAAACACAAAAACATTCAAAAATCTTAGAAAATCAAAACAATAGAAAATTGTTTCACAAAAATCAAAACAATAGAAAATTGCTTCACAAAAACACAAAAATCAAAGCAATAGAAAATTGTTTCTCAAAACAATCTTACAAAAACATTCACTTTAGTTTACTTACTTTATCTTGTTTCTTGCTTTGTTTGTATGCATTGTTTGTTTGTATAGTTGTTGCTTGTTTGTACATTTGTATAGTTTATTGCTCAGACATAATTTGGTAAGTTTTGTCTTTTCTTTCTTAGATTAGATTCATTCTTACTTGTACATATGTAGTGTGTTTTTGCATGCTTGTAAATAATTGTACATAGTTGTGTTAATTCGTGTTGGTACTGTGTATTTTGTTAACATTTGATTGTGTTTTCTTGTCGCATGTACATAGTTTTGTTATCACATCATCATATTTCCATCAATATCATCACATCTAACATCATCTATACATCATATAAATAAAAAGCTAAGTATACATCATACATGAATGCTAAGCTAATCATCACATATCGTATCATCAAATGGGGGCAAGAGGGGTCACAAATATCAAAATCAATCCCCATACACCACTATCATCATATCATCCCATCCATTACATCTATAACATCACATGTCGATGCATTTGATATAATCTAAAAATCAAAGCACATATGATACATTAAACATCGGGATACATATGTATGCAAATATAGAATCAAAACAACAATAACATCCATCATTTCATAACACATGTATCAGTCCAAAAAGTGTCCATCTCTATATATACGTGTGTGGTATATCTCAGTATCAAAAATAGATATACATCAAGATTATACATCAAATGCCTTCATCTCGAGGCGTACAAAAAGGATGATATACATAGATCAAAGAATAAAACCGCCTTCATTAGAGGCATATGTCAAAACTACTATACATAAAGAATGTTGTATATCAAGCACAAGATGCTCATAACCTTCATCAAGAGGCAAATGTATCAATACAATGTGGATTAGGGCGACTCGATCCCTTAGATGGGTTGTCTAGTCTACCCCGTGGTGGAGGCATAACATGAGCACCACTCGGTCCTACAAGTGTCCCTCATGGCTGCTCCACTACAGCCTCGAGACCTCTCTAATCTCATCACTCTACTCGATCGCTAGCTATAAGAAGGTGCCTGCCACTCACCAAAATTGCCTCATAGTATAAGGATTGATAATAAGATGCTCGCCTCTCTCAGAGCTAAGTATCGTGAGTGTGGGTCATGTCACTATTGTATCCAAGTCTCTCTCATATATATATATATATATATATATATATATATATATATATATATATATATCAATTCAAAATCCAAAAACAAGGAAAAATTCTCCACAAAATCCTAAAAATTAGAAAACCTGTAAAAATAGGTAACCCGCTTATTGTGGCTGAAACTTGTGTCTTGTGCATGGTATTCTTTCTGTATCCTACTAGTTTGTTTCACATCTTCACCAATCAACATGACTTGCAGATCGCCGAATTCATAACCATTCACAAAGCTAGCTACTTGCTTCATCTGTACTGGGGCACATCTCATTTCCTAGTGTTGTTTCGTTGTGCACAAAGCTTTCTCCTTGGACCCAGTGTCCATTATCATTTCCCCTTGCATGTATCCTTTCTCAGGGCATCATTTTTAACCCTTTTCGTCAATCACAAACATGTGGAACTCTTCAGCTTGATAACAAAACATTTGTACAACCATCTTGATCATTGTTGGGTTGGATATGTGTGTTCGTACTTGTTTTCCCCGTTGATGAGCTTGTTTCCTTCTCATATTGCATTGATTTTTGTATGCCGTATAGAGTTGGTGTGTTTCAACAATGGAAAATTATTCGTAGCATGGATTTTCATGTCATTCTACTTTTGTCGTATGCTTATATTTTTAATAAGGACCAATGACATAGATCTTTTGGCAATATGATAACACTAAAGTTGTTCCAATGCAAAGGATGAAAGCTAGTTCTTCTCTACTTCTCCATATTTCTTCTACTTCACACTATTCTTCTGCTTCACCTAGGGCATCCTGCTCCTCTCCTTTCTTCTATCCATTTCTCACCTTTTTTGATCGTCGATCGTCTTCCTTCATCACCCCATCAACACTTGAGGGGGCATCTCTCACTTCTACTAATTTTTCTTCTACCCTTGAAAATTTTATCCATCTTATATCTTTGAAGTGGCATTGTCTACACCACCCCAAAGAGGGGAAAATACAGACACCTATAATTTAGCTTGAACAATTTAAATACTTAAATTGTGCTAATCATCCCCTTTCCACAAATTGACGACATATCGTCAATAATGCTCATCTTCTCTTCTATCATCATTAATTAATTACAATAAGTAATTAATTAAGTCTTCTATTCAACAAATACCCTAGTTAACAACCTTTTGTTAATTAATCCTTACACCTATCTAGACTAATTAATTATTATTAATTAATTAGCTTCCCCTTTCATTAAATCAATAAACCATTATTTATTGAATTTAATCCCCTTCTATGGTCTAAATCATGCTAATATTCCTATAAAAAGCTTTTATAAGCTTGCGACCTATTAATTAATCACTTTGGTTAATTAATAAACCCCATTTATCCACATGAGTCACTAAAGGACAAATTAAACTCCCCTAAAGTTAACTCAACCCTTTCTAAAACCCCCTTATCCACAACTAACTCAACATCTCTATTATCCCACATACAAAGGGATGTAGGGATTCCTCTATCCATTGGGCTATATAAAGATCCCTCCTCCTACCTTTACACTTACACCTAATTCTTGAGAAACAAAAGAAAGCATATAGTACATACACTATAAGCCTTTTGTCATCCTTAAGCATTTCACCATTAGAAGAGCTAAGCCTCATTCTTGCATTTCATCCATCTAAGCTTTTGGGTCATATGGAAATAATCAAAGTGGTCTTGTAGCCATGCTTTGATGAGCTTCCATTCCTAATCCCTTGAAGATCAAACAATCAATTTTGATTGCCATGAATCTACCTAGGTTCAATTTAGTTATTTTGGTGATCTAAAGAGTAGAGGTTTTAATAATTAACATGTTAGTTTGATTTCCATTTCAAAGTTCTAATGTAATAATGTTGTCATTTAATCTTTCTTAGCTCTTAATGTGATGGTGTTTAGATTTTGATTTAACTTTGTTATTAGGACTACTAGGTGTTAGTTCTAATTTTCTTAAGTTAGTTAAACAAAACCATGCACACGTAAACATTTATTACAAAACTCCGAACAAATTTTATCCTCCTCAAGAATATTTGGAGAGCTTTCTTATGACTTAGTAACGGTAGAGTGCGAGATGGATTCTACTCTCTTCGATATATTGTCACCCTTCCTTCAACACAATATGGCCTAAAATTTTACCTTCATGTGCCATGAATATGCACTTTTTGGGTTCAAGGACACTCCAAACCTCCTGCACCTTTGGAAGACCTATCTGAGGTGAAAGAGGTGAATTTCTACATTTTTAGAAAATATAGTGATGTCATCAAGATATACAAGCACTATTTTATTTAACATCCCCTTAAACGCCATATCCATTGCTCGTTGAAATGTTTCTCCAATGTTTGATAGCCCGAATGGCATCTTCCTGTATGCATAGGTGCCCCATTTTGTGGTGAAGGTTGTTTTTAACTGATCCTCCTCTTTCACCATAATTTGATTATAGCCTAAATATCCGTCTAAGAGGGAGAATCTTTCTGAACCAGCCACTACCTATAGAATCTACTCCATGAAGGGTAATGAATAGTGATCCTTGAGGGAGGCCTTGTTTAAATCCCAAAAATCCACGCAAAGCCTAATTTCCCCATTCCTTTTCCTAACGGGAACAAAATTTTCCACCCAACTTGAGTGCTTGATTAGGAAAATGATACTCACCTCAATGAGCTTATTCAACTCCTTCTTCATGAGAGGCTCTATATGAGGGTTGACCACCTTTATTTTTGCCTAATGGGCTTAGCCTCTGGATGTAACTCAATGGTGTGTTGCACCAATTTTGGGTTAAAACCTTTCAAATCCTCATAGCTCCATGCAAAAACATATGGGAATTCTTAGAAAAGCTGCACAAGGTCATACTTTTCTTGTTCACTTCTCATCTTGCCTATTTGGAGTGTCTTACCTTCTCTAACTGAAATGGGTTCAGAA